>CM064914.1:47052725-47652725 GCA_032727855.1 Quercus ilex subsp. ballota | reverse complement strand
TGCCTCATCTGAATTTATTGGGTGGCTGATTTTTTTCAACAGTTGTCTGGAATTTTTGAATACTGATAGGTAATGTTTTTTGCCCGACATGATTATTAGATTAATTTACTTTTATTCTACTTTCTTGAACTGCAGGTTTTGATTTTAAGTGAGAGACTTCATTCGGTCACAACACAATTTGATCAGCTAAGAGCCATACGCTTCCAAGATGCCATTAATAAAGCAATGCCTAGAAGAAAACTTCAGCGCAAGGCCAATTCCAATTCTGTAGATACCTCTAAATCAAGTACATCAGAGCTCAAGGAGCCTGATGAATTTCAACCTGATCGTCTAAGAGTCCAACAGCAGCTTTTGGATGATGAAACACGTGCCCTTCAGGTAACCAAATTAGTGGCTCTCTGATGACATTTGTTTAATACTCCTATTCTCGCGTTTCTTTTCTTATTCTTCTAGGTTGTCCTAAAGTTAAAGCTTCTTTCGGTGCTCATGATGCAGGTAGAGTTGACTAGTCTTTTGGATGCAGTTCAAGAAACTGAAACTAAGATGGTGGAAATGTCAGCATTGAATCACCTCATGTCCACCCATGTTCTGCAACAAGCCCAACAGATAGAAGTTCTGTATGATCAGGTGAGATATTTTATCTGTTTTCCATATTTCTTCTTGTTTATATGTTCAGCAACAGTTCATAATGTTATCTCTGGCTTTGTACGAGTACCACTAGTATCTGTGTGAAAATGATTGAAATGGTGCGTCTCTTCAGTTAGAATTTGTTCAGATGGTAACTCCAGTCTATGTTATCATATAGTATTTGTGGGTGAGCTTCAACATTGCTTTAAATTGAGGAAACATATGCACTCTGCATTCAATTCCAGAGCTGCAGTGCTCTATGGGTGAAGGCTGCCGGTCTTGTTGACCTGTTAGCCTGATCTGTAGAAGTTGGTAATGGGCAAAAACATCATGAAGGACCCCCTTCCCTTTTAGATCACATGCTAATCTTCTCTTATGATGATTGGAAAATGAAAGGCCCTATTGTCTGTAGTACCTGATTTAAAAATTTTAGAGACTAAGGATATGCAAAATCATTCCAATCAGTTCTACCATGGAACTTTTTTTTATCAGAAAAGAGGAAAAAAAGAAGGCAAAGGTACCTATCAAAAAGAAAAGAAGGCGGTTTGGGGGGGGGGGGGGGGGGGGGGGAGGGGGGGATTAGAAGCTGATAGATGTTCGGGTCAGTGCACGCTTTACAAACCATGGGTATGCCAATATGGAAGTATGTATGAGCTCGTAGGTTTAACTGTCTGTTTCTCCCTTCTGTTTTCTATGTTTTAATTATCATGGTCTAATCTCTAACACCATTTATCAGACATTTGGGGAAGTATGTTTTACATTTTAATATTGTGTTGCAGTTTGTCTATAATGGTTGAACATGACCCTAGATGCATCCAAACACTACATTTAGAGATGAATCCTAGGTTAGAAAAAGTGATGCAGTAAATTAACTGTACATGATGGAATAAGCATCTTCTTCATTGGTCTTATTTGTAATTGCCAAAATGTGGCGTGTACCTCTTTTTTTTCTTTTTTGTGTCTCCATATTGTTGGGATTATTCTAGACACTGGAGTTTAATATATTTTTCACTTTTTTCTCATATTTGTTCCTTTTTTTCCCCTGTCTTTTCTTGTGCTTATTTTACAGGCAGTTGAAGCTACAAAGAATGTGGAGCTTGGTAACAAAGAATTGAACCAAGCTATCCAACGTAATAGCAGCAGCAGGACCTTTCTTATGCTTTTCCTTTTTGTATTGACCTTCTCTATCCTCTTTCTTGATTGGTATAGTTAAATTGGATTGAGAGTCATATCATTTCAATACTATTTACTCACCTAAGATAAATATATCTTTACTTCTTGTATCTTTGATATAGTGACAAAAAAATTCCAAAATATTTGTAACAGAATATCATACTTTCAGTATTAATTTTAAAAGGATGTAGCTAGTCACTCTATTTTATTGGGATCAGATTTTTTTTTTCATAATAAATATATTGGAGACTAGTAACCAACTTATTGGCAGAATGAGTATTAAATCCTACTGGTTTGATAGAATCACATAAAAAAAGGAATGCATATTGATACAAAACATATATACTATGGTAAGTACATTCATGTTTTTTAAGAGTTCCATAGATGAATTTTAGTATCCACAAAATCTAGAAAAAATTCCTAAACTAATCAAAATCTGTCACTTCCTATAAGCAAAAAAACAATCTTAACCTTTAATGCTCCCTTGATTGCTAATAAAGCATATAATGGGTAATGTAACAATAATAGAAGTCTCCAATGTTACATTGTTTGGTTTGAGTGAATAGGGAAGGAAAGGAAAGGAGATGAGAGAAAGGATAGGATATCATTGTTCGGTTGATGTGAATTGGAGTGGAGGAATGGAAAAGGGAGGGATTAATTTCCTCTTGTTCTGCTTTGATCTTTTTGTTTACTTTAGCATAAATGAACTCAGTATTCTTGTCACCCTCTTTCAACCAAGACACTTGAGCTCTCTGGTTTCACATTATTTCCTCACTTTCCATCAACTCATCGATTTCCTCTTTAAGCACATTAATTCTGGTATTGTGAAGCCTCTGAATTTTCTCAAATCTGTTATGTACATTTCTAAAGTGGTGTTTGTTCCATTGAATCAAGTGCCTTTGACAAAGTTTTATCCTCTCATATTTCTTATACATTCGACTACCCCTTAGAATTCTGAGCTTCATTTTTGTTGAATGACACCCCCACAACCAATCTTGATGCCTGGTCTACATTATCTCAAATTTGAATTTCATGTGGAAAACTTTCTTATTCTGTATATCTGTTCAAGTCAGGATGAGCAATGGGCAATCAGTTGAGCTTGTGTTGTAGCTAAATGGTACACCTTAACGTCTTAATCAGCTTTAAGTTTTTTTTTTTTTTTAAGTCCCTTGGGAACAACCATGGCCCATGGGGTTGAGTCTAATGAGCAGCTATTCCCTTTGGGCCTAATAAGTTTCAAGTTTCAACAATAACAGAAAGTGGTTTATGGGTAGTCTGGCTCACATGATTATGTTATGTTTAGTACTGGGCTTATTGAATTCCCAGGCTGCACTACCCGATAGCCTATCTAAGCCCAAATAAAAAAATAAAAATTTATTTTTTGTGAAGAAGCCCAAAGGAAATTTTTATTAATGCTTCTTGAGTGCAACAAAATCTTATTATCTCTAGGTTCAAGTAATACCCGTGCAAAGGATCTAGGTGCTAGGGGGTGACTGACCTTTCTCCCGTCAAAAATAAAAATTTAATAGGTTGGACTTCAAACTTTTCCCCCTTCTCACCCATCTTATATATTTTGATCTTTTTTTTTTTTTTTTTTTTATAATTTTCCTTTTTGATGAATTTATTTTATGTATTTGTTGTGTGCTATATTGCTTTTATATCATACTTATAATTGATGATACTATTATCTTTTTTTATATGTCAAAATTCATTTAAAAAATAGAAAAAAAAAACATTTTCTGTTCTATTTATCTTTTAATGCTCAAAATCTATAATAAGAAAATGAAGACAGAAAATAAAATAAAATAAAGAAGTTGGGGGAGAAAGGGGAAAAAGAACATTATTGTTACATTTTAAAAGTGATATAAAATTTAAGGCACACCAAATACATGTCAATATTAATTTTGTGTTAGTCTCTCTCTCTTTCTCTCTCTCTCTCTCTCTCACACACATTAAAAAAAAGATATAAAATTAAAACTAATAGATTATTAAAAAAAATAAAAAATAATGGAACCTCAAATTATTTATGTAATGATCTATTCTATTTATAAAGTTTTGTGAATAATAGCATAATAATATAAACTTACGGAAGTTGTAATTAGTATCTATATAATCCTTAAATATCCTTATATTTATGAATGAAGTTTTTATTTACAAAAATATAAAAATGGATTATTGTGGGAAAAAAAAAAACCCTAGACAAATAAACAAAATATAATGATAATTATTTCTTTTTTTACACTAATATATCACTCATGAATGACTTTTTTTATATTTCATATTAGTCTCAAGTAATATATATTCAAGTGTATATGCATATTTTAATATAAAATTTGCCCCTTGAAATCAAATCTTGATTCCGCCACTAGTCAATGGGTAATTGCATCTTTTGTAGTGTCCCTTGCTTGTAGTTCAAACCCCACTTCCACTTCTCCTTCTCTTTTATTTTTGGTTAAACATGCTCATAATATTAACTAGCCATAAACAAGTCGATTACAAAATAGCTCAGTTTTATCAAAAGCCAGCAACGGTTTTACCACAGGCGGTGGGTCATTCAAAATAAGGAAATCTATTCATTGTACAACACCCAATTTAGCTAAACTATTTGCACATCTATTAGCATCTTTGAAGATATGTGTTACTATGGAGTTAGTGAAGATCCTCGTTAGGTTCTTGCAATTAGATAATAGAGGTTCCAACATAAGGTTAACATATATACAATAACTTTCACATCCATTTCTACATTAATGTTGACAAATTCTAGTTGCAGAACTAGAGCACGGTCATCTTTAAGGGCCTAGAGCTTAACCATGATACTAGAAGTGGTCCCTAAATTCCTTGAAAAACTTGAGATTCATCCCAGTAGTGGTTTGTTTCATTTCACTTGCATTTGTGTTCTTGGGAGTTTGTCAGTGTTATTTGCTACAATTGTATAAATCCTGCTCCTTTCTTTATATAGTGGGAGTGGGTATATTGTTCTCAACCCTTCCGGTTTGGAATAAAAAATAATTTATGTGAAGCCAAATAAGCTAGATGGCTTGTGGAAAAAAAAATCTTCCAAAGATTATAAGGATGCTTGAATGTAGCTTGGGACTCATAGCTCCTTTTCAACCATTTCAACAGAGGAAGCCCAAAAAAATCTTGTCTAGCAACAATTACCCAGGTGCTTCCCAAACTTTTTTGGCCACTATATAATCTCAGAAGACATTAATAATTGACCCAATGCATAATCCACAATTCCCCCTATCTCACTATCTACTTATCTAAAATAGAAAAATCTAATACTTATCTAAAATAGAAAAATCTAATACTCTCTTGGGGTCCTTGCCCATAGCTAGGGGTATACACCTAGTCCACCAACTTGATGAAATCAACTCGATGCTTAAGGTTGGCGGGTTGGAGTTGATAGTTTTTTTAACATGTCTGATCTAATCCAACCCATCATATCTATAATTTTATTTTATGACTCTTATTTTTATTTTTATTTTTATTTTTATAAAATTGGTATTTTGAGAATTGTAAGGACACGGTTTGGTTCCTAAGCTCAAAAGGTAAAAGGATTAAGGTGCAAAGAGCCCAATACAATGAATTTGTAGAGAGTGGGCTGGAAACTAGACTTCAATGAGTTGGATAACAATCATAATAGGTTAAAGATGACAAGGAAACAAAGATAAACAAATTTCATGCACTGAAAATATTCCTCGACAACTTCCGAGGAGAATGGTTCTTGTATAAATTTCTCTTGGACTTTGTTATAATTACAGTTCTTATTGCTACCATATTTTCTCTACAGATTCTCCTATCTCCCTTTGTAATAGGGTCTTTCTTCTTTATATTGCCCTCTTTTACTTCATCTTAGCACTCCACGTGTAGATCAAGTTGCTGGTTTTAATTCTTGTCCCATCAGCACCTTCCTGAAGTTTTTGGGGGTAAGGCTGAATATTACTGTTCAGGTATCACTTCCACATTAATGCAGCTAAGGAGTTAGCTGCAGAGCATTTAATGCGATGGTAGCAGTTTTTCCTTAGATATTTCTCAACTTCTCTTTGTCCTGTTTCCTCCTGATGTTTATCCTTACCAGTAGAATTGTCTGGAATGTTACTCCTGACGGCAGGTCAAACCTTCTGACCTCTATTTTGCTTAGCCGAGGAGGCATTTCTCCTCAAACACCTTCCCAGACCTTCACACCCAAAACTCCTCCAAAACCTACTGATTTGTACGTCTTTGCTAATGTATGACTGTCCTCGGATTGCTAATGTCTTTGGACAAAGCCCATGACCCAATATGCATTCTTGGGCCTTTCATCCCTACAAGAATTATTTTTAAAGAATTTGGAAATTTAATATATAATTTAGGCACATTATATGTGAATTGTAATAATTTATTGGAACAAAATATTTAAACATCTTATGAAAACCCAATTTTTTTTAATAAGATACAAAAGATGTAAGCATCATCTATCAACCCAATCCAATTGGGTTGGGTTGGTTTCTACACATTTGATGGGTTGAGGTTTAGAATTTCTCAATCAAATAAGGTAAGAGAAAACTCTCCAACTAAACCGATACACCCCTCTACTTATTGCACTTGCACAATTGCAAAGCCCTAACAATAGGTTTTTTAATTTTTTTACATTTAAAACAAGAAGAAAAAGAAGACGGTAATGGCAATGGTGATGATGAAGATAATTATCCTCCTACCTATAAAAATGAAAAAAAATAATAATAATAATAATAATTTACACTTCAGACAGAAGAAAGAATATTCTACTAAGCAAGATTATCAAGATCTTTTACAATTTCGAAAGTATCTTTAAAAAGTTAGCAAAGTTGAAGGTCCAATTTTATTTAGGATGTGACTAAAGCTGCCAATTTGTGCTCGATCATCTATACGTTTTATTACAGCAAAAGAAGTTCAACTTAAATGGCCCAAATTGCAATAAGGTCAAAGACAACATGCTCCCCAAATATTTCAGAAGAAAAAGGAAAGATACCAATAAAGAAAGTGACCCCACTGAGTCAAGAACTCCGGATGCCTTTTAGTCTTTACCAGTCCAAAGTTGCAAGTAGTTTGGTTAAAATCACAGCAAATGATGATGAAATTGTCTTGGATAAAATTTAAATGTTAGATCATGAGAGATGGAGACCCATCATTGAAAGGTTACCTAGCTAAGAACAAATTTACTTTTATGCCGAAATTGGCTTTGCACATGGCAGGCCCCACTTCAGGATCCATTGTTTGGAATGGTAAAAAAGTAAAAATTTTATTACCACTTTGCATCAATAACATCAACATCATCAAACAAATCCAATCTCAATTAGTCAATGCTAATCTTTGAATTTTTCTCTTCTTTTTAGGTGAATACAATCTTAGTTATGCCAAACAAAGTTAAAAGTTCAAGAGTTTTGTAATTTCGATCTAAACCCCCTTTCCCACTTATTATAATAGTTCAATTCTTAAATAAATAAATAAAAAAGAAAAGAAAAAAAAAAGGTAAACTAAACTAAAGCTAAAGCTAAAAGTAGAGCAGAAATGCAGTTGAAAATACCAATCAATTTTCGTGACAATTCTTCCATAATGCTGATGCAGACATAAAAGATAAAACAGACACTAACCCAAATGAGAAAATAATGCAGTAAGAAATCAAAGTAATGATTAGGTAATGAAACTTTCATTATTCTTCTCCTTCCTCATCAGATCATGATTATAATTATTAATTTGACTGGCAATTTCACAAACATTGCATACATCACATATGCATATATAATTGCAAGGACACCCCATGACAATGCATTATGGCTCTTTAACTTTCTCCCCTTTGATCATTAACTAGACACGTTTTTATTATGGTCAAAGCCTGTTTAATCTACGTATCATCAATCTTTCAGTTACCTATCTATTTCCCACTCTCTATGAGAGACAGAAAGAATTAATATGTTTAACGTTTAAAGGTCCAAGTCCACTGATTATAGCTAGCCTAAATTGTTACATTTTTAATATTGTGAATTGTGTGTGATATATAATGAACCCAATGAAATACATTTGGCTTAGTATAACATTTGGTGTTATAAAATTACTATAGTCTATTATATTAAAAAAATAATCATGGTTTATAATATATATAGTAATATTCAGATATATATATTATCCTAACATAATCTATCAGGCTCTATTCTTAAATTAAAAAACAAATCATCTATTAGCCGCCATCTAGAAGGGCAAGATATTATTATTATTTAACTCTTATGAACTAGATATGGTCTGAACTTCATTTACACCAATGGTGGGACTGTTGACTGTTGGAACTTGTAAAGGTTGCTTTGCACAGTTAAGGTGAAAGTGGGGACTAAGTGAACAACAGTTTTGCAATTTGGCTGGTTGGTATTTCATAGTATTTTCGATAAAAACATCTAGGGTTCAAATTTTTCGACTCTTGTAATTATGGATGTATATAAAAAAGAAAGTGGGGGTTTAAGTGAATAAATAATATTTAGTCCCTTGGCCCATTCTGTCCCTGTATATAATATCATATATACAAATGTAACACTATATATCCTGCCTGACAGCTGGTGGGTGCAAAGTTTTGAGTCCATACCTAATTTAGAGGAGCCTAACTCAGAATCATAAACTTATTCTATAATCTAATATATATATATATATATATATATATATATATATAAAAAGCAAAGCAAAGCAAAGCTCCCACCTCTGCTCTCTGCACTTCCATATTTTACTCTCTACTATACCCAATAATAACAGTAGGTAGCTTTAGCTGCTTAGCTAGCCAAAAGAAGCTGACAACAGTCATGGCAGCAGCGAAAGAAAGCAACATAAACTTCACTAATAATCAGCACGCGTGTGAGCCCTGCAGATCCTTTGGTCAGAAGTGCAGCCATATTGTGAAGAAACAGCGTGCTAAATTCTACATCGTCAGGCGTTGCATTGCAATGCTTGTGTGTTGGCGTGACCGTGGAGAGTCTTGATGATGATTCTGCTTCTTCTTAGTTTGGTTTATTATTCAATTTAATTACTCTATATATCTACAGGGATGTATATTAGGAGTGCTTTGTTATTATGTTAGAAACTGTAGCATCGTTTTTTCTTCTTCTTTTTTTAGTGACACCCTTATATAATGTTCAGCAAATTGGCTTATTAAATGGGTTCTTGATCTAGTTTTGTTTCCTTGTCTACTATTGTATGATTAGACAAAGTAAGCTGGCTTCTTCCATTTTTATAATGCTCTTAAAGCTTAGTATAGATAAGCTTTGGAGTGGTGTAATTTTACTATTTCTCTATATTCTGCTCCCATTTTGTCCATTTTCTCTCCCTTTTTTTAAAGCAATGCCACTGTGAGATCATGGAAGCCACCGTGAGCTCTTTGAGTTGACCTAAAGTCCAACGGATTGATGAGATTGACAGGGATTCTACTTTGTTACCCGATTTTCAAGGTAGGTTGTGTTAGAATTAGTCATCCCTTATCATTAATTTTTTGAATTCTGTTTAGGAAATCGATTAACGACTTTTTATATACATATACATATATATATATATATATATATCAGCGTGAGTCATAAGATTTGAAATCTACATTCACTCTATGATAATTATTCTTTATTATCATATCAAAAGACCAGCTATTTTTGTTAATGTTAACGAGATATAGACATACATTCCATCATAATTCTTCTTTCCTATTTATATTTTCCTTTCTAGCTTCCATATCATTATTTTAATAACTAGTTGCTGCTTGGTCCTTCTCTTCTGTCTCTCTATTCTATCTTTCAAAATAGACGTGCAGTAGTATAGAAATTGTAAATTCTCTTTTTCGGTTTTTCCCCTCTGTTTTTAACTCCAAAAGACTTTATTTTATTGGTAGGTAAAATAAAGAAAAATAAAATGAACGTGTTCTAGTACATGTATATTTTCATTTTTTCTCTTCTTCTTGTCAATGAATTGGATCGTTGTACTAAGCCATTTTTATGTCAACAACCGGTCCAGAGAATTTTGTTTCGTGTAGAAGCATCTGAGGAACATCTAGTACTGGCAATAATGTAGTACGTACGAGTACTATAATGCGATAATGTTTTATCACTCTACTTATATATTGAAATCATGTATCAATTGTCAATTTAGACAATCTAATCACTTGGGGCCTGATGCTCTCTAGCAGGGGTGCCCTTGTGATCACGCCTAAGGAGTGAGTCACAATGGTCGCCCCACCCCACCTTTTCACCCATCAGCACTTGGGGCCTTATGCTGAGAAAACATAAGACAAGAGCAAGCATCATTTATGAAAATTATTTTTCTTTACTATGACCATCCTGTTAAGATTTTTAAGTTGTTTATGGTTTTGGGAACCCAGCAGATTCCTGAAATCCCACCATCATTTGGTTAAATGTTTCTTTATATGCAACAAAATTTGCGATGCTCCACACCAATTGAGATGGTTGACCCTTCATGCAAAGCAAAGAATGAGAAAAGGATTTCTCTTTAATGGTTTGCTATCATGCACAGAAAACAGATTATAACCAATCAACTTGAAATTTAATAGTAGAACGTACACACAATGCTTCAAATAATTATGTAGCCACTCATATTGTGAAATTAGAAAGAAACTAGTCAACAATGATTAAAATTAACATGCATCACTGAAATGGCCAAACAAGTGTACCCAAAGTCATGTGTCCAGCACAAAACACTAGCTAGCCTTATCTCATGTCATGTGGAGCATATACATGTTTTACTTCCACAAAGAGGGCAGACCCCCTCAAGATAGACAACTCATGTTTTTTCAAACGTCCACACCATGGTGCTGCTTTCATGTGTTAAAAAAAATTTTGAAACTTGAATTTCCCATATTTTGTACTATTGTATAATAATCATAGAGCCCAACAACGTATAAAATAAAAACAAACTGGTTCAAACATGGCATTGCTTTTTCACCTTCACCAATCACCACCACCATGTAAAGTTGAATTGAAAGTGTAAATCAAGTTTTCACGGAAAAGGTAGTGACAAATAAGACTCATGACGGGGGCAAATTGGAAAGTTCTTACTCTCATTTTCAAAGAACAACGAACCTAACCTTTGACTACAAGAGAGAAAAGATTGGAACAAACAAATAATAAAGGGTAACCAAGGGGAGGTTAATTTATTAATCAAATATTAAAACAACTAATTGATAGAAAATTTAACATGCTTGTTAATAATAATAATAACTATTTTATTATTGAGAGTAACATTTATTTGATTTTTAAATGTTATATGTTCTAATCTACATAAAAAAGAATAGTGTGATTCAATGGAAGGGAATCTCATGACATATGAGATTCCAATCCAAATTCTTCTCGCGAAGAAAATGAGACACTGCCACAAAATCACATGGCATTTGGCGGCATCTATCACTCAGCCACACACGTGTGGTATGAAGAGGTTTCTTGCTATCTCCTCTATGTATATTTACTTTGCTACAGGTCACGTGCGCCTCTGCGCGCTCCGGTCAAATCTAATTAAATGTCTGCTACTCTCCTCTCAGTTCTGTCTTTCGCATCATTTCTCAGAGGGTAAACAGTCGGTTTCACATTATATTCATGCCGAATCACCTTCACTCCCTTATCTTTACAAGTTACAAATACACATAATTTTAGTTTATTGCTTTTGCCCTGGCTAGTAAACATGAGTAATGCTTAGTCCACCCAAAATTTGACAACAATTTTCCACGCCAGTTAAATTAACAATCAACTTCAGCAAATATCAATTTCTTTCCTGTAAACATTTCAACACGCACACAAAGTTAGAGGGTAAATTAATTGGATGAGAGGTAGAGCAAACAAATTTTTTGTGACAATTTTGTACATATAGTGGTTTTGGTGACTAACAATCACTTTTATTTCCATCACTTATTATTTACCGGAAAATTATTGAATACTCTGAAAATATTATAAATGCACACTCTTCCCTTTCACATGAATTGCAAGTCTTACTATAAATTTAATTAGTGGAACCTACAATTATGTAAGATGGAGGAGTACATGTTTATGATACTCTAGAAGTACCTAATAATTTTCCCATTTACCATTTTTATAAGTTTGTATAATAAGTTGCGTGTAAACAAGGGAATTAAATTTGTCAAGTGTATTGTGAGACTGTGAGTGAGTTTAAATGTAGCCTAACTCATACGTAGTGGTGGTAAAGATAAGTTCTTTTATGCACATAGACTTGTTCATACACTTCGACACAACTTACACATTTGTTAATATATGAATACATTACATCACTTACACATGATCAACCCCAAAAACTTAGAAAAAGTAATTTAATCACTGCTTATTTACGGACTATCTCAGTTATGTCAAAGCGTGTGGACAAACTTGTGGTGCTGAACATTTTGGAGGTCAAGATAGACTCTACAGAAATGTAGGTGCAATGTCAGCCGACAGCGAGAATCGTTTAAGAGGAAAGGAGATGTACAGAGAGAGAGGAGTACGAACCCCCAGAACGGCCACTGCAGCCCCCCTGTATACTCTTTAGTGCCCCCTCGTGCGGCCCTTCTTTATGTCCTTCCTCTGTCCCCACTCACCACCCACTGTTTTGGTTTTTTTTTTTTTTTTTTTTTTTCAGTCACCGACCTGGCTGGTTTAGTCAACATCCACTGTTAGATCCAAACAATTTTCTTTTTCCTCGTTATTGGGTTTTAGTTCTTATCATCATCTTGTTTTTGAACTATTTTTCTTTCCACTCCTTTTTTTTTTTTTTTTAATTTATTTTTTAAAAAAAGAAGAAGAAGAAGAAATATACTGTCGGTAGAAAACAGTTGAATCACTTACTAAAATCACTCATTCACTCTATGGACAGACTAACGCCGCACATCTCCACTAGTTTTATAAATATACAAAAAGATGATAAGTTATTATTGATTTTCATGCGAGTTTATTATTGGTATTTTTACAAGTTTACAATTATAAAAATACTTGTGTATGTAAACTTATTGATAATTATATGTTGGGGTTAAATATTATTTTGATTTTTGAACTTTATCAAAAGTTGGTTATTCACCCCTAAACTTTAAAAAGTTATTCTTCTTCTTTTTTTAATACTTTTTAAGGAGTGTTTTTTTTTTTTTCAATAATTTAAAAGACAACAATATGAATGAAAAAATAACTTTTTTTAAGTAGTTTATGGATGAAAAAAAAATTTCAATAGTTTAAGAACGAAAAAATAAATTATAAAATTTAGAGAAATCTTTTTGATAAAGTTTTAAGTGACAAAATAATATTTTATCCTTATATGTTTATGTATTGAGCCATTTATTCTTCCACAAAGACCATTTTAAATTAATTGAATGCTCTAAAGTTAGCTTGTGGAATTACCAACTCTATCCCATCGTTTTCCTATTTGAGTTTTTCACTCATCATTTACAAAAATTTGGAAACAGAATAGTTTAATTGTTTGGATGCAGTTGGTGTGAAGTGTTTTATCCAAGTATCCACCTTATGAAACTTTTAGTTCAGTTTCTACGTTTGGTCACGTTAGGCCCTTGTATGTGAAGGTTATTATTATGCGTGTCTTATTCATCATTGCATATGTTGATGAGCTATGAACTACAACGAGGGCTCTAATAGATCATTGTTTAGCTTGAGAAAGAATAAATTTGAATAGAAAATGATATATTTCTTTAAAATTTATTATTTAACGGAGGACATGAAACATGCATTAAAACTTAAGATTCTCACTTTTCATTGTGTTTAGTTAAGAAGAATATAATTCTTTAATTAACAAAAGAATAATAATAACAAAAACTACAAAAGCAACATATAGCTTTTGGAACCAACTTGGTCCAATGTTTATGTGCACTGGATTCATATGTAAAAGCCCAATTATAGTACCACCGAGGTGGTGTGGTCCAGTGGTGTTAGGTGATGCACAAAGAGCTGCGCCAAGGGTGAGGTCCCATGTTCGAGTCCGAATATGGACTTGCGTGGGGTTGCCTTCCTTGGCAGCCTAGGATTGCTGGTGCCCCTCGTGGGGCTGGGGAAGCTATGGCTCACCGGTTCCCCCTGCATCCCAGCAGGGCCCGGACCCTGGCGGGTAGGGTGCTACTATGGTCACGCCCAGGTAGGATTGTCACGTTGGTCGCCCCCCCTACCCATTTTTTATTCAGCAAAAAAAAAAAAAAAAAAAAACCCAATTATAGTGTGAAAACATTAATGCTTGTTTAGATCCCTAATTTTAAATTACGGTTTAATTGCTTTTACTCTAACTTATCTAAGTGCGAAATAAGAGTAAAACATGCACAATAAATGGGAATACTACTCTAAGTCATAAGCAAGTACAATAAGCAATAAATATAAAGCTTAAAGAGTAGGGACGAGAGATGCAAACACAAGATAATATCGAGACATGTTATCGAAGAGGAAACTAAAGTACTTGGCGAAAAACCTCTCCGTGGCCCTCCAAGCTGAAATCAATCCACTCGTGAATAAGTTGAAGTACACGAATATCAAAAAGACCTTCCAAGCCTAATCTATCCAATGTACTTGAACTCTCTAAGTTCCTGTTACCAACGAACTTCTCGGAATCTTGTCTTCACTAGTTATCCGGATTCCGCAATTTCGCCCAATTGCATCCGCCACTTAATGGCTTCTTCCAATGCTTCCCAAAGGTACCAAAACTTCTCTCAACACTCAGAATGGGTAATGTAAGTGTTTGGGCTAAGAACATCTAAGGATGTGTAGATGGAGAGGTGGAAGTATATGGAAACTTTAGAGAAATGATGTAGAAGATTGTGGGTAAAACAATCTCTAACTCTAAAGTGTTTGGCTAGGGTTTCTCTCTCAAAAGTTTCTTCAGAAAAATACTCATTCTTCTTATATTTTATGGGTAATTAGGGTTTATATAATGTTGGTAAAGAAAGGGAAAAGTCACATTGCAAAAAGCAACAGGCAGTAAGTTTCGCGGGTCACTCGCGACTTAGCCTGAGTCACGAGTCACTCGCGAAATCCAACTTGTTAATGACTCTTCAAATTCCAACATGTGATTCTTACATGGCTTGTCTTCCAAGTCAGCAGTCATGAGTTAAGTCGCGAAAACCACTTATTCATAAATTCTTCACCAAACTCTCACACACAGCGCTTATATTAAATCCCACAAAAATATAGGGAAATGATTGAACAAAATTACAATCAAATTTGTTTAAAGCTAACAAAATACATAGTTGTAAATCATAACTTTACAATATGGGATTTGGACACGTATCAAATAACCATCACATGTCCACATCTCAACAAGTCCAACGCACAAAACTGGATTCAACCTTTATTGCCTCGTCTAAAGAAAACTTTTTTAAAAAAGAATTATCAAAACAGTTGTAGAGGTGATATTTTCAATTTTCTAAGGCTATTGTTAAAGTTTTTGTAACAGTTAGCAAGCGAGAAATATTATTAAAGAGTATAAAATTTGGGATGATGGGTCCGTTTAAGCAAACATGATGGTACTAGATTATTGGGCAGTCGAAAATAAGGCAACAGAAGGGCATCGGATGGATGGGACACATGACAGATGGACTCTTCCCCATAATAGACGGATGGTCCCTAAATATGGACGGATTCAAGTCACATGAATGCAAGGTGGACGGATACCTAAGCCATGTGGCACCTACATGGTTTTGAATGGGCTCCAAGGAATACTAAATGGAAATAACTTGTGTCCCACGGTTAACCCTAATCAATAGAATCCTAACAGGAGAAGGATCCTGTAATATTCGCACATTTATGATGATCTTCCCTATAAGGAAACACCTTCCTATGCAAGAAATGGAGGTCGGCTCTACACTACTATAAAAACCCAAAGCCCTCAAAAAATAAGGTACGCATAATTCACCCCAGTTCTGGTACTCTAGGGTTGTGAAAAAGTTCTCTAACTTAACTAGCAGAGGGTTTTTGGCCGATACTCTCCTAAAGTCTTCTTATTTTTTGTTGTGCAGGTGTTGTCTTGAGCACGTGAGGACTGTGTAACTAACTGACGATTTTTTGGCATCATTAGTTAGCGCTGTCTATGGGGAATTGGAGATAAGTCATACTTACAACTTCTCGGACAAAAAGTTGCATGGTACTTACTCGTTCAATGGTAATAACCACTAACAATCAGGGTGACGAACCGCGCACCACTGTCCTAAAGAGACAAGTTCAAACCCTCTCTACAGTAGTGGAACGCCTTACTAAGCAAAATCATGACCTAAAGGAGCAACTGTGCCAGAAGAACACAGCACTTAACACCCAAGAGGAGGACTAGGAAGGAACCAGTGCTAAAAGAAGGAACCAAGAGGGGTCGGAAGGCAGCAATGCCCCAAGCAGACAAGAGTGACAGGATACTAGCCGTCCATTCGCCACAAATACGTCTCCCACTCACATAGCCACGGAGATGCAGGTGATGAAGGAACGGATGGATTTCATGATGAACGCCCTTAGAGGACGGGTGTCTAGTGACCTCGATGACTTAGTCCATCGAACTGATTCACCATTCATTGCATCCGTCACGTCGGTCCCCCTACCACCAAAGTTCAGTATGCCTCAAATAGAAAGCTACGACAGATCTAAGGACCCCCTAAATCACCTGGAGTCCTTTAAGGCTTTGATGGACCTGTAAGAAGTGGCAAATGAGATTATGTGCAGGGCTTTCCCCACTACGCTAAAAGGTCCCGCAAGGATTTGGTTCAGCAGGTTGACGCCCAATTCCTTTGGTACCTTTAAGGAGTTGAGTGCTTAGTTTGCCTCACACTTTATCGGGGGGCACAGGTTTAAGAAATCCACTGTATGCCTAAAGAGCATTAAGCAACGGGAGGATGAGACGCTGAGATCTTACATAGCCCGCTTTAACAAGGAGTCACTCTTAATGAAGTTGACGACAAGATACTCGTTGCCGCGTTCACAAACAAGCTGCGGAATGGTAAGTTTCTAGTTTTCTAGTATAAGAATAACCCGAAGACCATATCGGATGTGCTCTACAGGGCTACTAAATTCATGAACGCAGAAGACACGCTGCTGGCTCGCGAGGAGAAGCCCAAAAAAAGAGAAAGATAGGAGGAATCACAATAGGACAGATGACGAAAGATGGCTAGGACAGGAGATAGAAGGAAAGATAGACGCTCCAAGCCTCCGACCAGAAGGTTCACAAGCTTCACCCCTTTGAGCACCCCAATCGATCAAGTCCTGATGCAGATCAAGGACAAGGGAGCCCTGACATTCCCTGGCAAGTTGAAGAGAGATCCCAGCAAGAGGTCTAGAGACAAGTACTATCATTTCCACTACGATCACAGCCACGACACATCCGAGTGCTATGACTTAAAGCAGCAGATAGAAGCTCTCATCAAGCAAGGGAAGTTGCAGATGTTCGTCGATAAGGAAAGGATGGAACAGCCCCAAGCACAGCATGCCTGGAGAGAAAACGAGCGCCCTAAGCCACCTTTGGTAGACATAAGAATGATTATAGGGGGCAATGCAACTTCCAGTTCTTCCAAGAAGGCATGCAAGACCTACCTACGAATGGTTCAAAACGTCCAACTGATGGGGTACGTTTCGAAGATGGCACGAATCGACAACCCTGTAATTGGGTTCACGGAGGAAGATGCCTGACGTCTCCATCACCCACATGACGATGCACTTGTAATCAGCATACGAATAGGGGATTACAACACACACCAAGTCCTTGTGGACAACGAGAGCTCCGCCAATATCTTATACTACCCAGCATTCCAGCAGATGATGATAAGGAAAGAACGGTTAATTCCAACCAACGCACCACTCGTAAGATTTGGAGGAACAAGGGTGCATACTCTAAGGGCGATCACCCTGCCAGTAATGGTCGGTAATTACCCTCAGCAGATCACCAAGGATGTCACATTCCTAGATGTTGATTGTATCCGCGTACAACGCCATATTGGGTCGCCCTACTTTGAATTTATGGAAGGCCGTAACCTCAACCTACCATTTGATGATCAAGTTTCCCACTAAGTACGGAGTGGGAGAAGTAAGAGTGGATCAAGTGGCGGCACGCGAATACTACATTGTCATGCTGGAGATGGACGAACATTTACAGACTATGTGTATAGAAGAACAGCGGACAGTAGCAGAATCGGCGGAAGGGATGGAAGAAGTACTCCTTGATGATTCTAGGCCTGAACGAACAACGAGGATAGGCACTTTGGCCAGCCCGCCAATGCGTCAAGCACTCACAACGTTTCTAAGGGAAAACCAGGATGTGTTCGCCTGGAGCTATGAGGACATGCCAGGAATTGATCCGTCAATCATAGTCCACAAGCTGAATGTATCGCCCTCTTTCTCTCTCGTCCGACAAAAAAACGGGTGTTCGCACAGGAGCGGGACAAAGCCATAGCTGAGGAAGTTCACAAATTACAGGAAGCAGACTTCATACAAGAAATGTACAACCTCGACTGGCTGGCGAACGTGGTGATAGTCAAGAAAGCTCACTAAAAGTGGAGGATATGCGTAGATTTCATAGACCTAAACAGAGTCTGTCCCAAGGACAGCTATCCTCTCTCGCGGATTGACATCTTGGTAGATTTAACATCAAGACACCAACTGCTAAGCTTCATGGACGCATTCTCTAGTTACAACTAGATCAAACTAAATGAGGCTGATTAGGAGAAGACTTCATTTGTCACTAGCCAAGGTTGTTTTTGCTATAAAGTAATGCTGTTTAGACTAAAGAATGCGGGTGCCACATACCAAAGGCTGATGAACAGAATGTTCACACATCAGATTGGAAGGAATGTGTAAGTTTACATGGACGACATACTGGTAAAAAGCATACAAGAGGATGACCACTTAAGCGACCTCCAAAAGACCTTCAACACCCTTCAATCGTACAACATGAAACTGAATCCAAGCAAGTGCGCGTTCAGGATAACAACAAGAAAGTTCCTAGGGTTCATGGTATCCCAAAAGGGTATTGAGGTCAACCCAGAAAAGATACAGGCCATAATGGAGTTAGCACCACCCAAGACAGTGAAGGAGGTACAAAGCCTAAACGGCAAGGGAGCTGCATTAAACAGGTTCGTCTCAAGAGCAACGGATAAGTGCCTACCTTTCTTCCGCACATTGAAAAAGTCATTTAAATGGACGATCGAGTGCCAGTAAGCGTTTGAAGACCTGAAAGCATATCTTTCTTCTCCACCACTACTAAGCCCGTCTAAGCCAGGAGAAGAACTGTTCCTATACCTAGCCGTCTCCCCGGCCGCTGTCAGCGTGGCTCTGGTCAGAGAAAAGGATAGGGTGCAGAAGCCCATATACTTCACAAGCCTAGCACTCCGAGGAGCGGAAGAGAAGTACCCCCCAATGGAAAAGCTCGTTTTCGTATTAGTAACTGCGGCACTAAAGCTCAAGCCGTATTTTCAGGCACACACTGTGGTCGTCCTGATGGATAAGCCCCTACACAGAGTAATGAGTAGCCCTGAAGCTGCTGGATGGATGGCATTATGGGCAGTCGAGTTGAGTGAATTCGACATATAGTATCAACCGCGTATGGCTATAAAGGGGCAAGTAATCGCTGACTTCATCGCAGAATTCACTCTTGTAAAAGGCCAGGGGGCAGAAGAGAACCCATAGTGGAGCATCCACATAGACAGATCCTCCAATAGGCAAGCAGGTGGAGCTGGTGTAGTAATCCACAATTCGAAAGGAGATAAAATCGAATGCATGGTCCGTCTTGACTTCCCTACGACCAATAATGAAGCAGAGTACGAAGCCTTGATAGCAGGGCTGGACCTTGCCAAGGTGGCAGGAGCTGAAAACTTGGTCATATACTGCGATTCCCAAGTAGTAACCAATTAGGTTAACGGTGACTATGAATGCAAGAATGAATGAATGAAGAAGTATCTCGAACAGGTGAAGGGTCGAGTTAGCAACCTCTAGGTAAAGTTTGTTCAAATCTCAAGGGAGGAGAACGAACACGCCGACCGACTTGCTAAAGCTGCTTCAACGAAGCACATGCTCGTCCTTGGTCAGGAATTATTATTCGTTAAAATCTCATCATTAATAGACGATGTCAGTGTGTAGGAGATAGGTTCCGAGAAATATTGGATGACACCAATAGCCTCCTACCTAAAGGATGGCATACTACCAGACAACAAGGAAGCTGTAAGGAAGTTGAAGGTTCAAGCGGCTCGTTTCACTCTGATTAAAGACATTCTATATAAGAGGGGCTTCTTCCAACCGTACCTGAGGTGCCTCGTCCCCAAGAAGGCAGACTATGTCATGAGAGAAATTCACGAAAAAGTCTACAGAAATCACTCTGGATCACGGTTGTTGGTGCATAAATTAATCTGGGCGGGATACTACTGGCCAACCATGAAGAGGGATGCCCATGCATACGTCAAAACTTGCGACAAGTGTCAGAGATTTGGCAACCTCATAAGGTACCCAACAAAAGAGCTCACCCCAATGACGGCCTCATGGCCATACGCTCGATGGGGATTGGATATCATGGGCCCCTTCCTAATAGTAGTTAGACAGTTGAAGTTTCTAATAGTCGGCATTGATTACTTCACCAAATGGGTAAAAGCGGAAGCCCTGGCCACTATCACGAAGAAGAATGTGCGTAACTTCGTATGGAAGAACATTATTTGTAGGTACAGTATACCTTGGGTGCTGGTCTCAGACAACGGAAAATAGTTTGACAATGACGCATTCAGAGACTTTTGCTCACAACTAGGGATCAAGAATCACTACTCATCACCCGCCCACCCACAAGGACGCGTACAGGGGAGACCCCGTTTCAGCTAGCATATGAAAGCGAGTCAGTCATCCCAATTAAAGTAGGACTTACAAGCTACAGAGTAAAGAACCATGACAAAAGCAAGAATGATAAAGCTATGCACCTGCAGCTAGATCTAGTGGACGAAGTAAGAGCAACAGCTGAACAGAGGTTAGCACGGTACTAGAATCTCATGGCTAAGCACTACAACTCCAAGGTCAGACACATGGACTTCCAGGTTGGAGATCTTGTCCTGAAAAAGGTGATGGGCTCCACAAAAGACACCTCCCAGGGAAAGCTAAGACCTAACTAGGAAATACCATACAGAGTTGTATCATAGCATAGGAAGGGAACCTACCATCTGGAGACACTGGACGGGCAAAAGTTGCATCACCCCTGGAACACAGAGCACCTAAAGAGGTTCTACCAGTAGATGAGCGATGACACTCCTCATTCCCAGTTTATTTAATTTTAGTTTAATTTTTATTATCTACATTTTTTTTTAAGCCCAAAGGCAGGTTTTTATCTCTTAAGAACAATTTTTACGCACTATTACCATAATAAGAGGAGTTATTCGGAAATGCCATATGTTATATCTACATTTCTACAATACCAAGTCCGCAATAATGGACGGGCACATCATAGAGGGATGATTTAAATCAATAGGAATGGACGGGTGTCATCCATAAATGATGACTAATGATAAGCCCATAAAATGGACAAATTCAAGTTATCAAGTCCACAAAGTGGACAGGTTTCATCCTTGAAGGATGACTAATGATAAGTCCATAAAGTGGACAAATTCAAGTTATCCAGTCCACAAAGTGGACGGGTTTCATCCCTAAAGTCCATAAAATAGACGGATTCATCCTAAAAGGGTGATCTGAGTCCATCAAGTGGATGAACTCAACCACGCGTTGAAATAAAAATACAAATCCATAAGAGGATGGATTCATCCTAAATGGGTGATTTGAGAAAATGATAGTCCATCAAGTGGACAGACTCAACCACCTGTTGAGATAAAAACACAAGTCCGTAAAAGGACAAATTCATCCTAAAAAGGGTGATTTGAAAATTTATGAAAGTCCATAAAGTGGACAGGATCACCCTAATGAGATAACATAAACCCACCAGGCTCACAAGATGAACAGATTCAAATACATTTGCTTAAACCTACAAACGGATCCATCCTGGCCATTGAGTTATATTCACATAACCATAAACTAAATGGATTCATCTACAGGAATATAGGCCAAAGGAGACGGACATTTTAAAACAAATGATCAATATATTACGAAAGCCTATAAAGGGGATGTCTGGACACAAAAAGCAATGGATAAATTAAACGTAAATACTGTTCTTAAAAACTTTACATTTTAGATTTAAAAAAAAAAAAATACTGCTAGACAGGGGGGTTTTCTTCATCCTTCTCTTCCACAGTTTGCACATCTTTAGGTTAATAGGCATCACCCTTGACGGATTGGATTTGGCCTTCAATAAGAGCAGACTCTTCGTCACCACGAGGATCATCAGCAAGGGCATCGTCAGCAAATAGTTCATCAGTGCTCTCGGAGTGGACAATCTGAGCTGGGGTCTGGGCCGGTGCGTCAATAGAAACATGTGCCAAGTCCAGATCTGGAAAAGAAGCTTTGACTTGACAGAAGCAGTCATTAAAGCCATCAGCGTAAGAGCCTCCGAGCTTTGTCAGGAGGGCGTCAAAATCACGATACTCCCGTATCGCATCTTCATTCAGCTGACGGAATCGATCCTTGGCATCACTGATCTCTTTCTTCTTATCCTCAAGGACCTGCCTCAGCATCTCCATCTGCTTCTCCAGCTCACCTTTAACTTGCTCCAAGTAAGCAAGTTTCTTCTCCGAAGCCGTCTTCCAGGCCTTTAGCTCAGCAAGCTCATCCTCCGTCAACCTTGCCTTCGCCTTAACACGGTCCAGTGCCGTCTCATGGTTTAGGCAACGGTCCATCAACCTTTTCATCATTAGCATCGCTTGGAAACAAAAGAGGGGTTAGTAGCTAGGCAAGTTAAAGGAAAGAGAAAGAGAAAGGAGATGGATACGGTTACCTGCGCAATGCTAAAAAGACCCGTCTCCCCCATAGCTTTAGTTGCGTGGTTGCTTAAGTCCTCATAATCGTCAGCTATGATGATGGATGAAATCTTCTCTAGTACATACCAAGAATCGTTGCGAAGGAGGACAAGTGGTTTTTTAGTGACGGAGACATGACCCATCATGAGTCCCTTGCTGTTCCCTTGGCCGAGCAAAGTTGCCGTCTTCTTAGGTACAACCTTTAACCCGACGACTGGATTGGGTGTCACCTTGGGTTTCTTTGGAGGACGGTCAATCTTCTTTGATGGTTTCCTCTTGGACGCCGGGTTGGCCGAACCCGTCCTCTTAGGCTCTTGTTTTTTCTTTGCAGCTTGCTACTTGATGTAGGCCCTTGTTTTGCTGTCTTCCATTTCTGCACAAAAGTGGACTGACAAAATGAGTTAGATAATTTAAAAGCAAGAAACCAACTTATTGGGTAACGGACTTACGTTGGCGAACTTGATAGTCGTAGCAACAGGCAGTTGCTGTGGGTTCTAGTCCGTCACAATACCAGAAGAGAGTATCTAAGTTGACAAACTTAGCCCACGACTTCTCTGACAGCGTGGTTTTGTTGAAACTTTTTTCCAAGAAACTCCACTACTCAAGTGTGACTTGAGAACTGTCCCGAGCTACAATAGGAGACAGTTAAAATAGCAAGTAAAGCTAACAATTAAAAAACCTAATATAGACAAATGCATACCGGACAGGGGCATAATACCCTAAGTTTTGTCAACGGGCATGTACTCTTGGTCACAAGGGTGACACATCCACTCATCACCTTCAATAAAAAAAAAATAGCAACTCTTCAAGTTCCTATTAGAGTCGAGGGTATCACTCACGAGCCTTAGCAATGGGCTCGTTGGCACAAAGTCGTACATCCCTTTAGACTGCGCGATCTCAGTTGGACGATAACAATGGAAAAATTCTTCCATCGTCAACCTACACGCCTCGTCGAACATGGCCACGTATAAGACCTTTACGCCTAGGAAGAACCTCCAAGCATTTGAGGATATTTGGGTGACGGCTAGCCCTAAGTATTTAAGGAGGCGACAGTGGAGAGCACTCAGTGGGAATCTGAGCCCTGCTTTTAGCATTTGCTCATAGACTCCAATGCGTTTAACACCCTCATAATAACACTTCTCTAACTTGTAGGGTAGACGGATGGGGATGTGAGCAGGTATCTAGTACTTCTCCCTAAGTGTGTTGAAGTGTGCTTGTTTGATGGAAGAAGTGAAGTCGTTGACCGTCCACAATGGAAGCATAATAAACTCCCTAAGTCCGTTAGGACCAATGACAGATTGGATTGAGGGTTCAGCACCATCTAGGTTATCAATGGAATCCCCATCTAACCTATCCATGTCCAAGTCCTCATCCCTTGTGGAAGGTGAGGTGGCCAATGGATTCCTTTCATCACTTATTGATCTAGGGTCGTTTTAACCTGACGGGAACACCTCATCGTAGCCCGCCCCCTCGCGGACACACGATTGTTCACTCGATGCACTGGACATCTGTCACCTAATCATGACGGGTAAACCCTAAGACACTGACGGATTTACATAGACGACGGGTGTGCAAAATCTAAAAAATAACAAGAGAATTCAACAAAAGGCGAAAAATACTTACCGATTGAAGATGAACAATAAAAGTGTAGATGACTGGTGCACCAGGTAGACGGTATGCTGGTTTATCAAAGGAGACGGTAGCGCTCTGATCGTGAATTCGCTGCTAAAAGTAAAAAATGAGAGGTAAAGAAGCAGGTTTATATAGAGGGAACGGCACGAAAGATGAAGGGATGCTTCGTTCTAAGAGATTAACCACTAAAGAAACACCATGTGCCCCTACGACATTAATGACCCTAGGTTAGCTTGTCAGTCTGTACGCACTTCTCAGGAGACGAGTCAAACCATCACTCCACAGGTCCGTCCGTTGGGACGTGACGGACCCATGGAGTAAGGGGGCAACTGAAGAGTACAAAATTTAGGATGATGGGTCCGTATAAGCAGACATGACGATACTAGATTATTGGGCAGTCGGAGATAAGGCAACAGAGGGGCATCGGATGGATGGGACACATGACGGATAGACTCTTCCCTGTAATAGACGGATGGTCCCTCAATATGGACGAATTCAAGTCACATGAATGCAAGGTAGATGGATACCAAAGCCACGTGGCACCTACATGGTTTTGAGTGGGCTCTAAGGAATCCTAAATGGAAATAACTTGCGTCCCACCGTTAACCCTAATTAGTAGAATCCCAACAGGAGAAGGATCTCGTAATATTCGCACATTTATGATGATCTTCCCCGTAAGGAAACACCTTCCTACACAAGAAACGGAGGTTGGCTCTAAACTACTATAAAAACTCAAAGCCCTCAGAAAATAAGGTACGCATAATTCACCCCAACTTTAGTAGTCGAGAGTTATGAAAAAGTTCTCTAACTTAACCATCGGAGGGTTTTTGGCCGGTACCACACCGGTACTCTCCCAAGGTCTTCTTGTTTTGTGTTGTGCAGGTGTTGTCTTGAGCACGTGAGAACTGTGTAACTAACTGACGATTTTTTGGCATCATCAATTATAATTTACGAAATCACTTTTTTTTTTTAAAGATAAATAGGGAGAGGAAGGTTAGTGGGTTCGAACCCAATGTCCAAACATCACAATACTACAAAAGGTACTAGAACCAGTAAGATATCCCTTGAATTCCTATGAAATATCTTTGTTACTGCTGATAGGCCACAAACTGAATGACCCCTTGTGATTAAACCAATTAATTAATTAGTCAAGTTATTAATTAATCAATTTAATATGCAAATACGTGGAAGCACAAACAAATTACCAAATACTAAATATGTAGCGGAAAATAAATAACACGGTGATTTGTTTACGAATGGGGAAAACCCTAACGGCAAAAATCTCACCGGGTGATTTTCAGGTCACCACTCTCGAAACTCCACTATTATCAAATCAAGTGGTTACAAGTAGAGGAATCCCAAGTAATTTACCAACATACAGTTGAACCCTTACCTCAATACCCAATTGGACTTAATCTGTAGTGACAATTTCCACCTTTGATGCACGGCTCCCAAGTACGTGACTAACCAATGCGCGGATCCCAGTACGCGACTTCAAATACCAACTAAGAAGGAGAGGTTGGCTGCAAAATTCTTCAGTTCATCCTATACGATGAAGATCAGGAAGATGCTTGGTTACAAAACCCTATGGTGCAAATACACAGCAACCTCTTCAAAGAAGATGAACTAGGTTAAGAACTTCGTCTTTTGATCACAATTTGCTTGAACAGAGATTGCTAAATGCTTTTGCAACTTGTGTACAATTAGACGGCTCTTAAAACAATCCTTTTATATGTTTGGGGTTAGAAGAAAAGAATGCCCAAAAGTATATTCACGGATCCCAAGGAAATCAGATCAGAAAATCTGATTTTGTAATTCTCGACAAATAGCAGGTGTCGAGGTAGCTATCGAGAAGGTGTCGAGATTTAATGAAATTGCACTTCAGCTTGCTTTTTCTTGGACAGACTTGATGACTTCAACACTTGATCTTGAAACCTTGTTTCTTGAAGTATTAAAAACACCTAGAACTACTCAATTACAAGTAGAGTGCGTTTTGTCAAAAGGATTAGCCAATTTACATAAACAAGTGACATATGTTCTTAACAAGTGAACACACATATGTCCTAACAACTGCAACACTTATTAGTAGTTATAAGGTCCAAGAATAAGATATCTCCTGATTCTCCTTACCGAAAACTTATATCACTTTGTAAGTGTAATTATGAATTTGTTGGGACTTAGGATAGCCTTTACTAATTTTAAGGTTAGTGTTCAGTTATATTAGACCTATCAAGATGGGACACGTGTTCAAAAGTGAGCACGTATTATCATCTTGATGGGTCCAATACAATTGAACACTGGACCCAATCTTTACCCTTAGGCTCCGTTTGGGAGTTCATAAGGGAATGGGATGGAATAGAATGAAATGTATTTAAATAAGGGAAAGGAATGAAAAAGAATGGAATGGAATGGAATGGAATTAAGTAATTGTGATTGGATGTTTTAAAATAAATGAATGAAAATGAATAGAATGTAAGTAATCTTGTTTGAGAGCTACATGGAGGGAATAGAATGGAATCATTTTATAACAATATTACTATTAGACCCCTATTTTAAAATAAATAGTTAAATATACAGGGGTATTTTGGAAGTTTTAGTAAAAAAATTATTAAATCTAATTTCATTCCCTCCTATTCCTCCCAATTTTGGGAGGAATGAAAATTTGAGATTTTAAATGAATAGAAAGGAATGAATGTTCCCTCCTACCTATTTCATTCCCTTCTACTTAAACTCCCAAACAAGGAATGAGCTTTCCATTCTCTCCATTAAAACTCTCAAATAAGGGAAATGAAGAATATTCTAAAATAATTCTTTTCATTCCTTTCCATTCCATTCTATTCCATTCTCTCCTCCCAAACGAAGCCTTATACAAGATGTTTTGGCAATGCCTCTCGTAAAGGTATTTATCAAAATGTCTTGATGATAGGCTTTAAAGACAAAGCTTACGAGCAATGTAAAGGTTGTTTCTAATCCGCTCTATGATTCCAATATTTGTGAATTAAAGAGTGCCTTAATGTGAGTCCTAATTATTGGTAAAATGTGTTATCGTCAAATAAAAGATCTAGAGTTCATATTTTGATCTGATGATAAAAAACAATTATTATGAAGCGAACATCATAAACTAAAAATTATATCTTATCTAACAAAAAAATAATAATAAGGAGCATCTAAACACGATGTTGTGGTAATGGCTCTATTAGGGTCTTTATCAAAAAAAAATTTATTTAAAGAGGGATATTATTGAATTAAAGAGAGCCTAAACAATATGTCTTGACATGGCCCTATGAGAGGTTCTTTACGAAAATATCTTGATGATCAATTTTAAAGGCAAGTTGTTGGCCCTATATGGCAAGGCAATGTTCCGTGCCTCATAATTTGAAGGAGTGATGGAACCAAGATTTATTTATTTATTTATTTTTAGAGAGATCAAATAAAAATATGTCAAAATTTTAAATTGAAAAAATAACTTGTTAATTAATTAATTAATTTTATATATATATATATATATATATATATATATTAGTATTGCTCATATACAAAGTATGTTTGTAACATGATTTAACATGTGTTATTTGATATCGAAATTATGTCCTAACATCAAGTTAGTCTTTATAAAATTCGAAGTAATTTTTTCCTCAATAAACTGTAAGCGCTATCTCAAATTATATTCTTCTAACACGTTAGATAATCATTTTTATTAATTAAATTAGAGATTATACGGTTAGAGTAGTATACTATTATTTTGAGTGACAAAAGAAGTAAACCTAACAGTTAAAAAAAATGAAACGTATAAACTTTTAACCATTTAAAGTAACTTCCCCTCAAAAAAAAAAAAAAAATTTAAAGTAACTGAAATATTAAACAATATTGTACATGTCTTAAAAAGTTAACATAATTAAAAACATAAAAATAATTAAAACAAAAGGGAAATCTTATTTTTCATAAATGAAAAATGCAATAAATCACTAAGTCTTAACAATAAAAAATAAAAATACAATGGCTTTATCTCTAGTTCTCCAAATGCAAAATAAAATATGGGTTTTTTTTTTTTTAGGGGGTGGGGAGGAGGGGAAGACTTCAATTAAAGAGAATTATTTACATATATTTTTAGTAACATATGCCTTGAGTACATGTTAGCTAGTTTAATGTTATATATATATATATGTGTGTGTGTGTGTGTGTGTGTGTGTGTGTGTGAGTGTTTGGTGGGGCCATTAGGTAAATTTTATTTATGATATTTTTTATTTTTATAAATGTTATTTATAATATTTTTTATTTTTATAAAAAATGTAGGAAGGAGAGGGCTACCCTCAAAAGACAGGGGGGCCATGGGCCCCCTATCGCCGCTTGTGCTAAGTGCACGTATAGACCATCATCCTTCTTGATGATTTTGTTATCTTGTCATTATGTACCACCATCAACTGCGACCTTACTTGAACATGGTCTGTTCTATAGCATCGTACCTCTGTATCCTTGCTCTCAACAATGTGCCACCATCAACTCAATACTTGATAAATTTTTTTTTTTTTAATACTAGATAAAATTTTAATATAACTCATTGGGCTTTTTTTGCTGGTTACGGTGATTGGTGTCACACACGAAAAAGTATTTTGTATTAAATAATATCACGTTAGTGGTATTAAAATTTAATAAATGAGAGATATGTGTATAAAAATAATTATTCACTAACACATGTCTTTCATTTGTTAGTGGGGTAGTTATTTTTTACTAACATGTATCACACTTATTGAATTTTGATACCGCTGACATGGTATCATCTGATACCAAATATTTTATTGTCTCACAAACATATGTATCAATTATAAATCTCATTGAACTTTTAGCAAACAATTAAAATTCTTATTAGAAGTCTTTTAAATAATAGAGTAAAATAGAATAAATAATTTATATTAAAAAATTAAATGGAATGGAATCTCTAGTGTGTTTGAGAGTTATAAGAAGATAAATAAAAATGACTAAACTATATAATTTTACTATTATATTTTTATCATTTACCATTTATTTGTTTTCTCTTTAAATTTATATAATAATATAAAAAAGACGAAAAAGAAGAAGAAAACACATTTTATATTTATTTCATTAAGTAATAAGTATTCATTCCACTTTTAGAAAGAATGTTTATGAAAGAATTAAATTAATCAAACTGAGGAATGAATATAATTTTTTTGTAAAAAAAAATCCATTATATTACTTTTTCCCTTCTAAACTGATCACAAAAGAAAAGTTGAAAATATTAAGTTTAATCAAATTAAAATTTATCAATCAAAATTTTATAGTTTAATTGATATTTTTGATGTTTTTAAAAATAATTCTTTTCAAATCACAATTTTTATGTCATAATTTTGATGTAACGAATTATAAAAAACTGTTCATCACTTTTAAATAACTCGTAACTTTTTCTTCACGCTGCAATGAATAACATCAAAATTGTAGCAAATGTTGTTACCTAACCTTTTAGAAATGTTTTAATGCTCCAAAACCTCCCAATCATTAAATTTTTTTTTTTATTTTAAAAAAAGGTCAAGGATAGAATGGCAAATGTGGGACCCAGTTGCAGAATTAACACGTGCATTTCTGACAGAATTTTTTTTTTGGTAGTCCATTTCTGACAGAGTTGAATATAGGTGTTACTGCTTTTACAATCGTAGGGAGGCCACAATGTTTTCATGTAGTAACCATTCAAGACCTTCCACGTGGTGACGCACGTGTGGATACACACAGAAGTACTGTAGAGTGTGTAGACTTGGAGGGACTTTTTACTTTCTGCTCTCTTTTTATAGTATACTTTATAGTTTATAGGTTATCTTCTTGTCAGATGTCCCATAATTCAGGTTTTATTGACAAAAAATGCTATTGCTATTGCTATTGCTATTGGCTATTGCTGTTGCTATCCATGGAGGATCATGTGTCAAGAATCAAAAAAAAAAAAAAAAAAAAAAAGGATCATGTGTCACAATCCACATCTTTTTTTGATCAACTGCACCTTTTACTCCATTAAAATTTATTGGTACAACCTGCTATGATTAGATTATTTTGGAAATTATTAATATTGTTGACTGAATCAAATGATTATGAGAATGGAATTTATAATAAGATGCTTTTTTTTTGGCCTCATAATTGGAGCAAAAAGCCAAAAAAAGGGGCCAATATCTATGTAATTTAATTACGTTGTTATTATTATTTTTTTTTTAACAAAGTTGTTCAAGTTTCAAATATCCTTGCCTTAATTATCAAACTTTTTGGTATTTGATAATTGAAAGTGGATTAGTTTAAATCTTAAACATTTTTATTAAAAATACCAAGAGATGAAAGTTAAGCTACAAGACTTCTAACAAGAGTTTAAATTATTAATAAAGTAAACATATGACAATTTATCTTTTAAATGAATGGATAGAAAGAAATGAAAATAATTATTTGGGGGAAAGGGGGGGTAGGGGTTGAAGAAGAAGCAGCACTATCACCTATCAATCATGATGGTTGAATTGAATTAGAGTACATTACACTTTTTTATCCTAATTTTTTTTATAAATTGCTTAATTAATCCCCTAATTTGAGACAATTGCTACAATGTCCATTTTGCCATCTAAATTGGAATTATTTTGGATGGAAAAGTTAGGCACATGCAAATCACATGACCTGTGAGCCCACACATTAGTTAGAGTCCACTTTTTTTATTTTAAAAAAAAAAACATGAAAATGAGTAAATTGCCTCAACTAGGTGCAGAATATGGTGTTTTTTTTTTTTTTTTTGGGTACACGTAACGACATTTTTACCTTATATTCTACTATGATTAATCAGTAATCACAAAAATTGCCAATGAAATCAAAAAATTTAACTCCCAAATAAACTCCCCGCCCCCTTAAAAAAAAATTTAAGACTTCATTCTTACCAACTTTGTAATTTAATATTGATCTCCTTTCTGGCACTGATGAAAGTTCACAATTTGAAAACACAATCAGCTTAAGTTTTAGAGAGTTTGTTGTCTCAAAATAGATTTCATCCCACACTTTGATGCAGATTCGTGGCAAGAAGATATTAATCAAATTGGAATTCCCTACAAACTGCGGGAAGAAGTTAAGGCCACTAGAGAGTGTAATATGGAACTTGATGGTTAATAAAAGTGGCAAGTTAGGGATAGAGTAGAAGGATCCAACGAGGTCAGCTAAGGCACAAAATAAGGTATATTAAGTGAGCTCAGGGGGATGAGCTAGGTGACCCAGTGATAGGAGGAGGGAGAGGAAGTGCCATACCTTCTCTGTCATTATAGTGGTGGTGGTGGTAAGGCTTATAAGTTTCAAACATGAATTAGTGAGACAAGTTTCCATGGAGCTTTAGATAGGTTTCGATCGATGATAATGAAGGAGTGGGGTTGTAACTTTCTTAGTGTTGTTGTTAAAAATTGGGTGGTTATAGTGCTTGTGGTCACACTAAAGAGGATTCGGTGATGTTTTTCAACAATGGTTTGCTTGTGTCTAACTATTCTATACAAGTTAACCCCAATTTGGGCAGTAGGATAGACATTGTAAAAATTCTCTTAAACATGGGGTTTATTGGGTAAAGTTTGAAGGGATATTGTAACTCAAATAAATAAATAAAAATAGCCACATCATATGCGCTTCGCACGTGCAAAAAGGCTTTTTTTTTTTTAGTGGTCCTATTTTGTAGCCCAAAAAAAAAATCTGTGTTTTTATTTTATATATATAATTTTTATTTTGAAATTTTAATTTATAAGTGGATAAAGAAATTTGAAAATCTACAGGAGAGTGACCCTATTTTTTAGACAATGTTTTAGTGGGAGTTAAAGTTGTATTTTTACCAGATTGTCCTTTAATTTTGTCTCTATTTAAACATAGGGATGTAAGGACATTTTTTAACCTAAAAAAATGAGAATTCCAGACAAGAGAAGTCTCTTAAATAATAGTATAGATGTTAAGGTAAGTTTTTGCTAGAGTTGGCATCTTCTACCTGGGTATGACCATAGTGACACTTTACTCGTTGAGCCCAAGCATGTGGGAGGAAGAGAACAAGACTAAAAAATCTTGCCAAATAACAATTCTTCCATGGATCCTACGTGTTTTGGATTATGGGTGATGAAAATTGAGTTATATAACTTTGTTTTCACACAATCCAAACACCTTCTAAATTTGCCATGAATTAAGGTAAGCAGATAGAGGGATGAGAAGAATAGAAAAATAGTTGTATTTATTAGTGCTTAATTTATCATAATTTTCAACTTACGTAAAAAAATATAACTGCATACTTTTAGTGTGATAGTCATTTCACAAGTTTAAGTACTTATGAGGTGTGGGAGATAAAGACTAGGGTTCAAGTTTTTAGGAGAAAATTTCACATACGTATATACTTATTAAATTATGCTAGAGTCAAAATTCTAACTTGTAAAAAAAAAAACAAAAAAAAAAAAAAAGTAGAAAAAAGAGAGACGATGAGATGTGGTGGGAGTTCACACCTTATGCTGACATGCATGATTGATATATAGGTGGCTGACATGATGTTCTTCACGCCATCATTATTAAAATGCATGATATGATTTGATGGATTTGTTACCATTGTGGGACCTCTAAATGCGTAAGATGATTGCCAACTAACCATGTCCCCGCACATCAGAACTCAGAAGCATACACCGGAAGGAAAGGCCAAAATACAAGGGACTCTAGCAAGTACATTTCTTGCAAGCCCAACTCATTGAAAAAAGTCATAAGTGAGCCCAATCATATACACTTTCCTCCATAGTCAGAAAAATATATGTATTACATTGTATTAAGTATACATGTAACTTTAAAGAAAATTTAATTTACTATAAACAAATATTTTTTTAAATAAAAAAATAAACATTTTATCATTTAAAAGAACAAAAAATGACAAGTTATATCATTGTGTATAATAATAAAATTATAAAAATCAATACCTGTTTAATTATATGTTTTACTATTTATATCAAACATCACAATTTTTCATACGTATTTATATCATATACATACAAATGTGTGTGCGTGCATGCGTGTATTATATCTTCTAAATAAATCAAACTATTTTAGACTATAATAATATGAGAAAATTAAAAAAATTGTATTTGTTATTTTGCTTGAAAGCACAATTAATATATGAAAAACATATCCTACGTATATTGAATTACTTAATTAGTGTTATAAATTCGTTGGTTTTTTTATAATCTCATGATGTTATATTAAAAATAAAATGACTATGTTATTAAATTGAAATAAAGTAAAAAAGACAATCTAGCATGTATAGTCATTTCATTTTAGTACTAAATTATTTATTTAAATCTATAATACACCCATACATATTTTTATTTACGCTTTTTATTCTATTTTTATTACCAAAATTTTAAAACCTTGAACCAAATAAACATGTATGGTCCCATAAAAAAATAAACAAATAAACATGTGTAGATTCTGTACCAAAGGTATTGTCCCATTGTTTCTCAAAAAAAAAAGAAAAAAAAAGAAAAAAAAGAAAAGAGGTGTTGTCCCATTAATTAGTAACTATGCTTTTATTCCAAAAAGTAAAATACCATTTATGTTTGTTTGTTATTTTTTTTAAAATCAAAAAGATAAATAGCATTTATTTACCACGCCACAATGGCCCAATTTCCTCATGTATGTTTTGCCTCGTAATGCAAAGGTCAATACTCATTAGTTCAAATACCATCTTCCCATTTTTTTTTTTTTCCCCCTAGATAAGGGTGGGGGATAAAACTCCAATACAAGACCGCACAAAAGGGTCCGATGCCAATCGACCAACAAAAAGACTTATATTGGAAAACAATGATATATTGGAAAAATATAGACAATAAATTGGTATATTAAGCAACAAACAAACAGGACTACAGACATTACATAAACATAGTAGGGCAGCCATTAGAGCAAGCTTGAAAAGAAAAGAAAAAGGTACGAAATCATTTAAACAATCTCAATGATAATTTTCAAGGGAGGTTTGGACATCCCTAGCTGGAGTCAACAATGAATGTGAGGTTGCTATGACAATTGATGATAAGAATCCTTGGGACTCTAGGCTCTAGACAATTGAACATAATGGCAATGAGGACCCATTAACTTAGCTTTAGTCTAATCAGAACCTCGCCTACCATCTTAGCCAAATTATTTTTTATCATATTCACCCTCCAATTCAACCTATGCCTCCATTGCTAGGGGACATGACTCTCTTTATCCTGCATTTCAAAACCTTGCTTGGGCTACCTCTCCTCAGTCCTCCCACCCCTAATCTGGTTGGGTCAAATGTATTGTGAACATAGGCTAAAGTAGGTATGAAAAGACAATTATGTTTTGGTTTTACAACCTAGTTTGTCGATGCTAGTGGAGCACATTGGAAGGAAATATAGTTTTCAAGTTCAATTATTGAGGTTGTTGACTAAATTATACCAGAAAAAGAAAAGGGAGAATTTCCTATTATAACAAATGAAAAGCCTTAATAATATACTTAAAACAGAATAAAGGCTAAATAATGGTAAACCATTGAAGAGCAAAAATAAATATAAAGTACAAAAGCATGCATAAGGGACCTACCCATCTCCCTTTTTGAGCGGATGATTGTAATCCATTGAAGAGCAACAAAAATGGAGTGCACAAACTTGCATAAAGGGACCTAGCCATCTGGGCCATCTCAAGCATTCAATACGACTCATATGGGAAGGGAAAGATAGGATTGGGCCCCCATAAAGCAAAGAGAGAAGTCCAAGCAGCTAAATCGTGGGCTAACACATTGGCCTGTATAGAAACAAAACAACAATCAAAAACCCCCACCCCCGCCAACACATATAAATCAAAACCCTATAGTCTAAAGTCTTATAGCTCAAATCCACCTTTCCCTATTGTATCTTAAGAAGTTTAAGACCCATGTTGATTGTTTTTAATCAAATTAAATCCGCTTGATTATTAGATAGGCAATTTGATTAGTAACAAATTTATAACCAATATTGAGAATAAAAGTATGAAAAAGTAAAGGGGACACGCAATATGATTGCGAACGGAAACTCTCTTAAAGGTTTATAACGGAAGAATCCACTAAATAGAATGGAATTACACAATACATAATATTAATCTCCTAGTATTGCTACCTACAATAAGGCTTACTGACGTGACCACATTCAATTTCAACTCCGGTTGAACTCTTCTATTGTGGATTTGTTCAACGTACAAATACCTTATTCATGACTAACACTACAACAAACTCTTCTCTTCTCTATTTATATGATTACTTATGAAACCCTCATTTATGTTCTGAATTACTTAGGGCACAAATCCCAAAGCCTTTGGACATCATGGGCTTGAATCTAAAAAACTAGAATCATGTGTCTTAATCAATTGAGTAGTGTCGAGATAGGTATCAAGCTTAAATGAAACTCGATCGGTCGAGCAATAGTCAAGCCTACAAATTTAGCAGTTCTTTAGTAAATTCATGGAAAATCTTTTATGTATTCTATTAAGATCTTTAAATACATCTTTAGACACTAAAGACTTACAAGCTCAATTATACTTAGATATGTTTTAATTACATTTTGCCAACACATTACAACATTTGACCCTAACATAACTATTAAATTATCCGCACACAAAAAAGCCCCTATGAATTTCCAAAAGAATCGGAGTACAAAACAAATGGAGGAACAATTTGGTTTATCTGGCTTCAATAATGGTTTTATTGTCACCTTCAAGGAGAAAATCTTCAATTCGGAGGCCAAGGATATTTGCTAATACAATTAAGCTTCAAAGAAATGGTTAGATTAATAGTAGTCTCGTTGGTTGTGATAGCTTAATTTTCCGTTTTGAATCCCTGCACAAAGCAACAATTGAGTAGTTGTCACTTTTAATGACAGTATCAATTTTGATCTTGAACCAATTTAGGGATGAAGGAACCTAGGATTCTAGATTATGTTTAATTCATTGAGATTGTCCAAAGAAGCCAATTTGGATTGGAAAACCCTGTTGACTATGGATTAAGAGGGTTTTTTTTTTTTTTTTTTTTTTTTTTTTATATATAATTGATAGTTGGGAGAATGATAATTTAAAATCATGAAGTATTAATTGAACTACAAGACTTTTCAGAGTTCCATTTAGTTCAAGTTTTAGACTTGTTTCATACTCTGTTGCTGCACATTATAAGAGTACTCCTTAATTACTAAATACTAACTACTTAATATACATCATTACTTTCCTCTTCCACTAATAAATTTTAAAAGAATTATAGATTTATAGTTCTTATTGTTCCTTTAAAATAAAATAAAATAAATCCGATTGTTATGTCAAAGACTAAGCGGTGATTTTATATTTTGAATATAGTAAATTTGTGATTTTACTTAATATCATAAAAGGCTAGTTTAAAAGGGAAACAAGAGATATTTCTCAAGTGAGTTCCAATTAGCTCAATAAAATTAACAAACAAATAATTCTCAAATGGATCAATAAGTGACCATTTGGATTGGGCTGATTTTCCTGCGCGTCTGCGTCTGGCCTTTTTTTTTTTCTTGGTTGAGAAGCATGTTCTGTGGCTATCCAGTGAGTCCTGTGCATTGTTTACCGAACCCACAAACCTCTTTTTTCAACAAAATTTTCATTAAAAATAAATCTCACTACACTATTCACACATTTAAAAATTATTTTGCTACAGTATTTTCTGTTTTCAGCAAAATAAACAATATCCAAACGAACCTTAAGTATAAAAACCCAAAAAAATAATAATAATAATAATTAATTACTTAAATGACATACTTTAATTGTTGTTAATAATAATGATAATTTTGCAACAGTGAACTCATGAAAATGCATGTCGACAATTATGACTTTTTTTTATTATATATAATTCAATAACTCAAAGGGCAGATTTGAAACTTGATCATCTCCCAAGTAATGTTAATTGAGTAAACTTGGTTAAATGAGCAGAGTAATATCAATTGAGCTTTAAGGCTTTGATAAGCATTATGAAAAAAATTTATGTTCCTAACATTACTCACAAGTGGATAACAAAAGCCTCACCACAAATAAACAAGATATTAAAGCAAACAATAATTTCAACTTAAAACTTATAGAGTTTAAAATTATCCATTATAACTATCAAAATAAAAACTGTTCTTTAAACTTCAGTGTAGCCAGGGGATCGTCCGCTGGCAAAACCCAAGGCCTCCTTGGACACCAGGGCAATTCAATAAGAGCCTCAAACATTCCATTACAATGACATATGTAAGAAAGGAATGTCTAACATAAATAAGACACACCCATTTTAAGAACCTAATTGTATAGGTCATCTTCATCAGCCCCGGCAGCAGCCGTCGCGAAAGGGTCAGATGCAGTGGCTCCAGAAGTAGTATTATCAGCAAACCTAAATTCGGATCCAAACCCTCTTGACTGCTGCAATGTTTGAGCAAATGCCTGGTATTTGCGGATGTCAGCATCGCTGACACTCCTCCGAGCATACTTCATTGATTCCTCAAAATGGGCTGCCTTGATCTCTGCTACTTCGTCCTCAACATCCTCCTCCATTGCCTCAGGATTATCCCTTCTCCTTCTTTCCCTCTCAATATCCTGCAGAATGTACCAAAAATAAAAAGTACTTAGCACCTTTAGATTGAATTTATAGGAAACACTAGTATTTATAAAATTGGGTGTTGAAGCATGTAATTAGAAAACAGTAAAAAGGGTAAAATCATACTTTCTCAATGTTCTCTCTTATGGCATATTTGCACGCACGCTGGCATATCTCGGTAATGTCAGCACCGCTAAAGCCTTGAGTATACTTGGCAAGGGCTCTGAGATCAACGTCTTTGGAGATAGGAGATTTCCTCAAGCATGCCTTAAATATCTGATGGCGGGAGTCCTCATCAGGGAGAGGGATGTAGATCAATTGATCAAGACGACCTGGACGCAGAAGTGCAGGGTCTATGATATCTGGTCTGTTGGTGGCCCCAATGATGAAAACAGTTTTCTTTGCAGACATGCCATCCATTTCAGTCAAGAGTTGGTTCAGAACCCTATCAGCAGCACCTCCAGCATCTCCTACACTGCTACCTCTCTGCACAATACAGCAAATGATAGTTCATGATGGGCAACAAGTTAAACAAAAATGCAACAATTCTCCTGCCAGTGATTGCCAAAACTCAAATCAATCATTATGATCATAAAATAGTTAATCATATGGAAAATCAATCTTACCTGAGTAGCAATTGAGTCAAGTTCATCAAAGAATAGGACACAAGGAGCAGACTGGCGTGCCTTGTCGAATATTTCCCTTACATTGGCTTCACTCTCTCCAAACCACATCGTAAGCAACTCAGGACCCTTGACACTGATAAAGTTTGCCTGACATTCATTAGCAATAGCTTTGGCCAGGAGGGTTTTCCCACATCCAGGAGGGCCATAGAAAAGAACACCCTTTGATGGTGACATTCCAAATTTCTCAAATTTCTCAGGATGCTCCACTGGGTATTGAACAGTCTGCATGACAATATAATACAGAAATCAAGATTATAAGTTGCAAAAGAATGAAAGAATGTGTACACATAACAAACATAGTAAACTTTGATTACCTCTTGAAGTTCCCTCTTAACATTCTCAAGACCTCCAATATCTTCCCAACTGCAATTGGGCACTTCAACAACCTGGCTCAGCAGAAAATTCAGAATAAGGGATCCCAGTTAACAAAGAAGTTAATCAACAATGAAACTCTGTTAAATATATTGCTAAATACTTACAGTTTCACGGAGAGCAGATGGGTTGCTTGTTCCAAGAGCAGTCTGGAAGTGTTCATTTGAAACTGCCATTGAATTTAGTATCTCCGCATCTATTGTCTCATCTTCCAAATCGATCACATCCATCTTCTCTCTGATGCATTGAAGAGCAGCCTCAGTACACAGAGCTGCTAGATCAGCACCAACATAACCATGCGTGTCCTTAGCAATTCTTTCTAGGTCAACCTATTCCATTCAAAACCAGAATATTCTTATTAGATTTGACAATTCCTCTACAGATAAAGTAAAAAGAAAAAGATGCATAAACTTGGAGAAACAGGAATAGGATTCAACATTACATCTTCAGAAAGCTTCATATTCTTTGTGTGAATACGGAGAACTTCAAGACGCCCAACCTCATCTGGAACTCCAATATCTATTTCCCTGTCAAATCTTCCAAACCTTCTCAAGGCAGGGTCAATGCTGTTGGGACGATTTGTAGCCCCCATGACAATAACATGAGCACGAGATTTCAGTCCATCCATAAGTGTCAAGAGCTGGGAAACAATCCTCCTCTCAACTTCTCCATGTGTCTTCTCTCTCTTGGGAGCAATTGAATCGATCTCATCAATAAAGATGATGGATGGTGCATTCTTCTCCGCTTCCTCAAATGCTTTCCTGAGGTTGCTCTCACTTTCCCCAGCCAATTTTGACATGATTTCAGGTCCATTGATACAGAAAAAGAAGGCACCAGTTTCATTGGCAACAGCCCGGGCAATTAGAGTTTTCCCAGATCCCGGGGGTCCATACAATAGAATTCCTTTTGGTGGCTTCACACCAATCGATTTAAATAGCTGTGGATGCCTCAGAGGCAGCTCCACTAATTCACGAATCTGAGCCATCTGCTTTCTAACACCACCGACATCATCATAACCAACTTCATCTAATCTATTCTCGTCCTCCCTTCTCACAGGTTCTCCCTCACAGAAGATCTCAGTGTCTGGAGCAACCACACAGTACTCTGGAGGGTCAGTCTCAATAACCTTAAACTCTACACTTCTCATCCCCCCTCTCACAAGGAACATATCACCCTTCCTCACTGGGCGGTATGCCTCCAGGAAATAAGCTGCCAGTAAGTTTAGAAAATGATTAACAACACATACTCCAAAAAATAATTCAGCAACCAATCAATGTGTTGGCATTGTACCAACATCAACCAATAACAGAACAAAACAGACAGGTTAGAAAGAGAGAGAGACAGATGGGACAACAAAATAACTAGAGGAATTCAATTTCAAAATAAATAAATAAAACCATTCCCATATTGCCCCGTAATAACTCCAAATTTTGTAAAAAAGAAACTTATGTCAGTATAGAAAAGCAGCATTATTAATTCATTATAAATAGATCATCAAATTATGTTACACCAAATTAAGCACTAATTTCTATAAAACAGTGTCCGTAAATTATCTCAGCATCTAACTCAATCTATTGTTATTTATGGCTAGACTATAATAAGTCACTAAGTCACTACAATTTCTGCATATCCTGAACCAAATATTTTGGTTGTTAATTCAGCTCTTAAAAACAAAACTCTAATTGTGTTGCAATGGCTGGCAAATTACAATTAGCTTCTCCAGCTTAGACATAATTTAACTATATATGCATTAAAACTATCCAACTTCTGTAACAGTATCTCTTTTAAATCACATACAATACATTTGCAGTCCCAACTCCCCCCCCCCCCCCCACAAACAAAGGTGACCCTACACAAAAAAAGTTACTTCAGTTTTTAAGTAAGGGGAAATAAGAAAAGGTTCCAAATAGACACTCACGTTTCAAGTATGCATCAAAGAGATTGCCAGTGACCCCTTCAATAGTATCATCCACAGGAAGAATGTGGACACGCTTTCCATATTTGACATCTGCACACTGGTGCACAGAAACAACATCTCCAAGCCTCACCCTGAGGTTGCTTCTTATAACCTTGTTCATCCTTATCTTTGGCTCATCACAAGTGTCATCAGCAAGGGCAATGCAGATAGTATCCTTCCTTTTCTTCCCCTGAACACCAAAAGCAACAAAGAAATATACATAAATCAGATTAATAAGAGTCTCCCTTAATAATCTCAAGCTCATAGATAGAGAATTCATTATTAGTACCACTTTGCAGGAAGGAATTCATCAAAACAGAACGCACTTCTCGCTAAGAGTACCACTAAGAAGTAAAAACAAGCATGTATGCACGAGTTCGAGAAAGCAATCAAAATTTCAATACAAATACATGCCAACTTTTAAACAACATTAGCATAATTTGCCTCCTAAACAGCCAATTCCCTTTCTAAACATACAACCGATAATCTCTATTTACATTACCTTTAGCTTAAACAAGTCTATAAGGCACCCAATTTAATAAACCAATCCCACAATGTATAACAACCGCTACATTAACAAACTAAACCCAACACCTGCTTAAAAAAACCCAACTTTGTGAACCCAAAAAAAAAAAAAAAAAAACCCCATTTCACAGATCCTAAAAAACCCAAAACCCAGATAAAAGCACAACACTAATTCACCACCCAAAACCCTGATTACCCATAAACCCAACACAGCCATACAACATAATCATCATCATCATCATCAATGACACCAACAACAACAACAATACACACAACACAAGCAAAAACCCTTAAAAGTAATAATCGAAACAACTCAACAAGATCCTAAAAAGCTCACCTTGATCAAGATCGTGTCTCCCCGGAAGAGTTGGAGCTTCTCCATGGTATCGGGATGAAGCGCAACGACAGAGTTGTCATCGTTGATTGCCTCATCCACAACTAGCCGATTCGGGGCCTTCTTGCGCTCAAGAATCGCTGTGCTAAAGTCCCTCTTCGTTCCCTTACTGAAATTCAACAACATCAAAAAAAAAAAAAACCAGAATCAGATTAATACCCACCAAAAAAGATAGAATTTTGAACACAAATCAGAGACTAATAAGAATAATGGAGATCTGGGAATTGGGCATTGGAGGGCTTACGAGTCCGAGGATTCGGGTTGGCTCGCCATGATTATTTAGAATCCGAAAGACAAAAGAATGAGATTGTTGAGAAGAAAAAGAAAACCCAGAATTGTAAAGAGTTAAAAGAAGTATGTGAGGGATCTGAATGTGGGTGGTGGGATATTTATAGATAGACAGAGAGTACAGCTCCGTTTCTTGTTAGGAAAGAAAAGGTTTTGTTTACTTCTTTTTCAGTTCTCGAATATTACTTGTATTAGTATTTTCTTTTTCTCCTTTTCCATAATGAGTTGGAATAACTGTGATTTTTTTATTTTTTTAAAAGAAGAATAAGAAATTAGATAGATTAGGAATGTTACTTCTTCTTCTTTTTTTTGGCTAGAGCCAATTACATCCATAGTAACGTGTGTTTAAAATTAGACAGTGTTACAATCACAACGGTCCAGTGTTATTGGTGACATTGGACCTAACTCGCTCCTTTTGTTAATAGATTGTGTAACACAAGACTTTTTTTTTTTCAAAAAAAAAAAGTGCTAATAGTGAAGTTAGGGTTAATTTATAATTATGATATTATCTACTATTTGATTTTTTTTAATTCTAATTTCAATCTTTAATCTCTTTTAAAAAAATTGTGAATAATAAATAATATTATGATTTTAAATTTTATAAAGGAAACCATAGATTATGCATCTTTATCAGTTTTACTTAAGCATCTAGTTAGTTATTTGGGAAATTATTCGAAATCTTGTGAGTTATTTGGAAAATTGCATGAAATAGACCATGAGAATATTCTCATATTTTATTATTATCACGTTCATTCATTCATTTTATTTTGGAGAGCCCCAAAAAAAAAAATGCATGAAAGGGACCAGGAGTATATTGTCATATTATCTTCACCACCATCATTCATTCATGTTACTAGGGATCTTATTCTCAAAAAAAAAAAGGTTACTAGGGATCTTCTTCTCAAAAAATGTTTTTAGGGATAATTTCACAAAACATTACATTATTATTATGGATAAGTGGGAGGGATTGAAAGTTTGAAACCCTTCATATGATAGGCTCTCTTCGTTTTTGTTTTGAGTTTTGATTTTAATTTTGATTTTTTTAATAAAAAAGGAACAAAATTTATGTTTTTATTGATATGAAGTGTACTATGTCAAGAGTTTTGTAACTTATTGATATTTCTTGGTATATAAGAACCAGGACTAAAATTCACCTCCCTCACTTGTTATAACAATTAAATTATATATAAATAAATAAAGTGTCATAAATTAAATTACAAAATTACTTATAATTTATTTTAACTTTGATTACTTTTTTGGAAATCGGTGATTATCATCCAAAACATTCACAACAACTCACGTTAATATTATTTTGTGTTAAAAAGTGTTTAATTTTATTTTTAATATTGTTACTGATTTGGTTGGGTCAACTGGACTCAAAATGATCCATGGGGCATCCACATGGACTAGGGGTAAAGATTGGGTCTAGTGCTCTAGTGCATTAGATCTATTGAGATAATAACACATCTATTTTTGGTCACATATCGCCATCGCGACAAATCCAATACACTTAGCCACGGTACCCAACACCCAAGCCAAATGCCATGAATTATCAAATAGATGGGAGTTTGAATTTGAGTTCAAACTGAAGATTATCTTGACAAGGATTTATCAATATAAGTGGATAAGGAGAGTTAATTAGACTCTTCATCATGTAGAACTCCCTACGGATAAATAATTGATAGGAAATTATAAACAATTTTTTTGCAAGTACTCTTCTCTATTCGGGTCACCATCAACAAGCCCAATAACTTGGAGTGTGGAAATTCATAGAGACTCTAGTTGCCTCTACAACAATTATAGAAGGCATTCCAAAGCTTGTAAGGTTGTGTGAAGGAAGTACGTAAAGTAAGAGATCTAGGTTGTGGGTATTTGGTTCCCATCAGGTAAGTACCTCATAAACTTAGAGTCCGTTTGTTTCTGTTGTTTAAACAACAGTTTTCAGTATTTAAACAACATTACACGTATTTTCACATACTTTTTCACACACACGTATTTTCAAAAAATACAAACAATGTTATTAAAAATCTCTTACCAAACAGACCCTATACTCCATAGTTAATGAGTTACTTAAAATTTATTTGTAAATGGTATAATGATTTTTTGTTTCATAATAAAATGTTTCACTATTATCGTCGAAATCAAACAAACAAAATAAGCTTAATCTATGATTTTTACCTATAGCAAATTAGCTTAATAATCTTAGTATTTCTTTTTCAAAAAAAAAAAATTCTTAGTATTTGTTTGAGAATCTTCAATTATTTGGTTTATCAGGCTTGGAAAAAAAAAAACATATGCTTAAAGAAAAGTAAGATTATAAAAGGGTGTTGCATAACCAAATAAGCTGAAAAAATTAAGTGTAGCGAAACAAGTATTGACCAATGCACTTAATTATAAAAATTAATGAAAATAAGTTATAACTGGAACCCACTTGAGAGAGTACTTGGCTACTTGCAATCTCCATCCCCTCTTAACCATCCTCAAACACTGCTTTCTCCACCGATATGGGCTATAATGGGAATGTTGAGATAAAATCTTCCATGAATTATTTTAGTCACCTACCCTTTCTTGTCAAAATAAAAAAATAAAAAATTATATATATATATATATATATATATGCACATACATATTCTACATTTATTGCAATCATTATTGTTGTTATTATTATTATTACCAAGGAATGAGTTTCCCTTCTAACAATGAACTCTCACGGTTGAAAAGTGGTTTTTTCATGTTACCAAAGAGATTAACAATAAAAAATAGAAGTGCATGGTCAAATTGAGGGTCCTTTAGGAAAAAGGTTCATCTACTTAAAACTAATAAGTGTTTTTAATAATAAACAACAATTATTATAGAATATAAATAAGTTCAAATCCAGTTGTATTTGAAAATAAAAAATAAAAACATATGCATTATTCGTAACAAAGGATAAAAAGTTAACAGATATCTTCTTTTCTTTACTTAGCGAAGAAGTTAACAAATAAAAAGGGTATACTTTAAAAAAAAAAAAAAAAAAAAAACCAAGTTAAATAGTATACGCTGTACATTTTGAGGGAAAATGGTATTTAAAATTTTGAACCTTAAATATTTGTGTTGGAAATATTAAGTGTTTGTTTGGATACCGTTTATTGCTGAAAACTGAAAACACTGTAGTAAAATAATTTTTAAATATGTGAATAGTGTCGCAAGACCAGTTTTAAAGTTATTTTTACTGAAAAAAGTACTTGTAAGTCTCATAAACAATGAACGGAACCCACTAAAAAAAACGCAGACGGGCATATATGCCTTTTCATCGCAATCTAAACCCAGCCTAAAAAGCATTATCAAATTTAACTACGTACAAAACTTTTGATTGACAAGAGTATAAGGTGCCAAAAATTTAGCAATTTGGCATCACAAAAAGTTACTTTATCTATTTTATCACCTTACTTTACAAAACAGCCAACATTAATGGCTTTATTTTAACCTTCAACACAATAAAATAATATATTTACTATAATAAACAACCACTACCACCACAACACAATAAAATAATATATCTTTTAATAAATTTTTTTTTACCATCTTAGCTATAGTGCACAGCCCATAGCTCAGCAGCTAATTGGCTATGCACTGTAGCTCAGCAGCTCTTAATAATAATAAAAAAAAAGGGTTTTGCTGATGCAGCCCACTTTTGCTATATTTTGATGTAAATTTAGCATTTTAGCAAAATACCTACACCAATACTAATGCTTTATACTCCCTTTTTATGGTTTAAATATTTAATGGTTATTAGCACGTGCCATCTTGATTAGTAATTCACATGGTTATTGGAAAATAATTTTTTTTTTAGAAATAAAAAATGATGGCAAAAAGAATATCTAACAAACTTCGATTTGATAGCTTCAGCAAGTCTAGAATGTTCCATATGTGACATGCCTGCTTACTGTACAAGTAGTCGGATTTCGTAAAAGAGTTTCTTTATTTTTTGTCTCACGACTCTCACCAAACAAAAGTCTTTTATTGCGTCATTGAAAGTGTCATTAGTGATTAATTAAAAAACTAGTTATCATGTTTTAGTGTTTTTAATAAAGACATTCAAAGATCAAATTATCCTCTCTTTTTTCTCTATTTATTTAATTATCCAAAATATTTGGTCTTTATTGGCACAAAAGAGAGGAATAATAATAATAATCTTATTTAAACATCTTAAATTTGAATTATTGTGTAAATTCCAATTAACTCAATTTTAAGTACCTATTAAGTCAAAATTGTTCATATTTTCAATCATCGGTTTGGAAGTTGATAGGTCAATGATACTTTGAAAATTACTTTTCTTTCAATTAATCCGTTAGTATTGGAGGTTTAAAAAATATTTCATTGTTTTTCTCAATCTAATAAGTCTAAATTGTTCGTATTTTCATTCTTAAATATAAGTGCATTATGCAAAGGAAATTATTTCATTTTACTTTTTCATTGATTTTACATAGAGAATCTAGGACAAACTATTACTCCATATGATGAAATATTCAAACACAATATGAATCAAGCTTAAAAATTCATCTTAGTTTTGACTAATACTTGGTAAATACATACAAGTATTGCAATTTTATTTTATTTTATTTTATTGGGTGGGTACACGTATTTAAGGGTTGACTATATCATGTTACTTATTAGGCATTTCGTCTTTTCATCATTTATTTATGAGAAACTTTATCTACCATTTCTTTATATATCTCTCTTAGTCTTATAATCTAAAAGTTCTTTTGGATTATTAATATTATTAGATGGTTTAAATATTAATAATGGTAATAGTAAGTAGTAGACATAATCACATAATGTTAAACAAATATTAATAGATTATATTACTTAATATACGTTAGGCCTCAAGATTAAATATAGTGGCTCTAAGGTTTGAATGTGATTTAATAGTATTTTAGAATTTAACAATAATTAATATTAAGTTGTCTATTTTAAAGCAAAATAAAACAAATAAATAGATGAGTGTGAAATGAGTTTGGATCATGTGGAAACAATTTGAGAATAAATTGCTAAAATTGAATAGAATTTGGAACGAGATTGAAATCTATATTTTTTTTAATAAAAACGCATCGAATGGACTATAATGTTAATCTATATAGATATATATATAGATATATATATATATATATATATATATTAATAGCCAAAACTAAAAGAAAATTCAATTAAATTCTAAATTGGAGTCTAATTTTGCGCCACGTATCTCATCTAAATTTTAAACTTGTGTGTCAAGTAAATTATTAGGTGCAAAAATCAAATAGTCTAAATTCAATTAGATTCTAAATTGAATTTTAATTGGAGTTCAATTTTGAACCATGTGTCTCATCTAATTTTTTTAATTTTTGTGGCAAGTGAATTATTAGATGCAAAAACCAAAGATTTTAAATCCAATTAGATTCTAAATTTTATATGTATGTATGTGTGTGTGTGTAATTGTGATTGTTTTTAAATGTACCCGTACATATGCACATGATTACATACTAGTGTGACTTAACAGAAGCTTAAAATAATAAATTATACATTTCAGTTTTTTTATATTAATAATTATATGGATAAATTAAAATAATAATAAAAGAAATAAAGTGTCATTAGTAGTTATCCTCACGGATGGAAATGATAGGTTCTTTAAAACAGCAAGCCATCTACAGTACGAGAAAGTATACCATGTTTCGGTAATACCAACTTAGCATTTATTTTGGTATTTCCTACCCAATAAATGAGTGGCACTTGTTTCCAAAAACCATATCAGACTACAATAAATTAATCACAATCTTCTATACTATCGGGAAGATAAATTAATCATTTATTGGAGTAGTCTGATGTGATTTTTTGAAACAAGTGTGTTGTGGTTTAAAAAGTTATAACACCACGGCCCAAAATAGCATAGTGGGTGAACCCCATATAAAAGGGTTAAACCCACCACAAGAGAAAAGGATGGTAGGCCCAAGTCCATTAAAAAAAGATTTAAAGCCCTGAACCCACAAAATGACAGGCCTTAGGGTCCATGAAACAAAGGGAAGAAAGGAAAAAGCCTAACTTGTCAAGATCATAAAATCAAAAGAAGTCCAGTGGGAAGAACTGGGCCGGGATACCCAGAGGCTATCAGGGGTTTGGGATCCTCCAAACGTGCAGCACAGCTAGGATGAGATTGAGACAACTCAAAAAGAGCACCAGGAAACACAAGGAACGAAGAACAAATACGTCCTTCTCAATCACCCAATGATGCAGAAAGGAACCAGAAGGCTTGGAGAGTAACAATTCATGAATAAGGGCTGGTACCTTGGGAAACCCAGAGAGAAGAACCATAAAAGAAAGTGGCTAGGAAAACCTTCAACCTAGCAGGGAGGGAATCGGCTCACTTGGGAAAAATGACAAAGGGGAAAAACAACCAAAAAAGTTGAGTCTGTAAAGGTAAGTTTTAGAAGCCTTGAAGAAAGAGAGGTTGGAGGTCAGCTCTCTAAGGACGCCCTAGAATGGAAAGTCAGTAAAAGTTTTTTGGGAAAAAAGCACCAAAAGAAGAAAATTATGAGAAACAAGGAAAGGACCAGCCACTAAAGTGGCTGGCACAACATGGGCTCTGATACCCAAGTGACTAAATGAGGGGAATCAGTAGTACCCTAGAACCCTAGAATGACACTATAATAGGGGGAAGTAGCCAACATTGAAAAGAGAAATTTAGCAATAGTGAATCATAACGGAATCATTGAGAAAACTCTGAAAAACTCAAAGAAAGTAATAACAGAAAGAGAAATATCACCTAGTATCCCAAAACAACCACTATAGAACGTACTTGGATTCAAAGAGATTCAAACTTTGCAAGTCTTAGAGACTTAGATAGCCATCTAAGTCTATAATTTTTGAACTTATTTGAACCTTGTGACACGTCTTAGTGAGTACATTGTAATTTACAACTAAGAAAAGTAACGGAACATTTCACAGTGTTTTAAGGATTCTTAACAATTATTTTGTCTCTCTCTTTATTACATTGTTTCTTTACTATTTTTTGCTGTTAAATACATATATATTATTTCCTGCTAGTATGTACGTATTGTAGGATTCTTGTTCTGTGCACCACTTGATTTATAAACAAACCAGTTAGCTGCGGTGAACCAAGCCCAATCCCTTTAAACAACAACTAACAGGCCTAGGGTCCTTACTTCAACTTGGGCTTGGACACTATCCAAAAAATGATCCTCACTCATTTATTGAGTAGGAAATACCAAAACAGATGCTGAGTTGGTATTGCCGAAACATGGTATACTTTCTCCTACAATACCCATTTTTCGATTTTACTTTTTAGTCTATTCACAGAGTTTTTTGTTTTATTTTATGTTTTATTTTTTTATTTTTTTAGCAAAGTCTATTCACAGAGTTAGGTAACTCAGAAATGGAAATGTCTTTTTCCAAAACCAAAAAGAAATGGAAATAGGCCTAATATATATATATATATATATATATAACCAAAACTAAGAGAAAATTTAATTAAATTCTAAATTAAAGTCTAATTTTGTACCACGTGTCTCATCTAATTTTTAAATTTATGTGTCAAGTGAATTATTAGGTGAAAAAATCAAAAAGTCTAAATTCAATTAGATTCTAAATTGAATTTTAATTGGAGTTTAATTTTGCGTCTTATGTCTCATCTAATTTTTTTAATTTTTATGGCAAAGGAATATTGGGTGCAAAAACTGAAAAGTCTAGATCCAACAAGATTTTAAATCATATATATATATATATATATAGGACAAAACTTAGGTGTAAGGACCCGATTTAGACTCATAGCCCAAATAATAGATGGACTTAGGCTCAAAGAGCCCAAAAATAATAAATTTGTAGAGAATGAGTTGAAAAACTGAGCTTTATTGAATTAATGCAACAAGTATGTAGTTCTTGATGGCAAAGGAATGAATATAACAAATTTACACTAAGGAAATACGTCATCGGCAATATCCAAGGAGATTGATTCTTATGTATTGCTTTTGAAGTTGGGTTACAGGTTTGATTCCCAATTGCTACAGTGTTTTTCTTCTTAGTTTTTCAATCCCTTCTTCATGGAGGGTCTTTCATGTTATATAGTCTCCTTTGAACGATTTAGTCCTCCACTTGTTGGTCATCTAAGTCACTACTTGAGTGTCTGTCCCATCGGACACCCCTTCAGGTTCTCTGTAAGTTGGGATAGCCAAGGCAGCACTATTCAGGGGTCTTCTCTACAATAATGTAGCCAGAAAGTTAGCTGCAGAGCATTTAATGCGGTGGTAGCAGCTTTTTCTTAGATATTTCTGAGCTCCCAACCTTCTGGTATATTCGAGATACACGTCCCTATCACTGGAGCTTCCTGGAAGGTTACCTTGAACATTAGGATACACATTTGAGCCGTGCTTAACTTATTCGAGGAGATATTCCTCCTTGGACCACCCTCCCATTCGTAACTTGCTTATTAGATTCTAAGCTTGACCCATCCAACACCATTCATTTGTTCTCAGATTATTATGCTCTCGGCCAAGGTCCAAGGCCCAATATACCATTTAGGCCCTTAACCCTACATTAGGTATAGTATTTTAGGTGTTGTTTTTTGAGTTCCCATCTTAAGATTCAACTATGTGGTTACTTAACTAAAAAATACACTTTATTCTCATAAGAATAAATCCACATGGCAAAATCTTAAAAAGAAACCTAAGAAACAACACCTAAGTACTATACCTAAGTCTTGCTCTTTATTTTTGAACATACCCAACGGGAAAATAAAATAAAAGGACCTTCAATCCTCTTTGAACAAAATTGTGCAGGTGTTTTTGTGTGTGTGTGTGTGTGTGATCATATTGGGCTTGTCAAGCAGTGCATTAGCAGAAATTGTTACATGTTTGGCAATTTTGCTAAAATGCTTTAAAGGAGTCCTTAAAGTTTAAACAATTTTAAGACTAAAACTAAAATTTTGAGGTTTAGCATTAAAGCTTGTAGTGCATTGTTTCAACTTGTGATAAAAATAATAGCAAGGAGCTTTGACATTTTTGGGTGTTTCCAACTACAACATCTAAGGATCAATCCTTTTACTCCCTACTATTGATATATAAAATAAAAACAAAATAATAAATAATAAATAGTCATATATATGACCATACTTAATTTTCAAAATGACACTTAATGGTCGTCATTTTTTTTTTTTTTGATAATTTAATAATTGAGTGAGGTGGCATTGAAGTCATGGACATATCCGTTGGAACACCAGAAGTGTTAGTTAAGTTACAAAATTCTTGGCAATAACCTTTCATTGTGAGAGAAAGAGAAAGAGAGCATCAAGGATTATAGTAATTAATAATAATAATAGTAATAAACATTTCCATTAATTAACTTAATTGGGGTCAAATAAACATTTTTAAAATGTAGTCTTCTCACATTTAACAACTATTTAGCAATTGGTTACCAAATAACTTTAAAGCAATTTAACTCCATAGTTTGTTTAACAAGAAATGCTAAGAACCTTTTCAGTTAAAAGTGACTTAAAAACTATTTATTGCAAAACCTCCACGATACATCATTTTTTTGAGGAACGTACATTTGATAATTTTCATCCTATTTCCATTGATTTTATTTTGGGATTGAATGATTCAAGGCACATCCATGAGGAATTCTCTATTCTATAGCCTCAGAAGTCAGAATTGTAGTTTGTTGATGATGATTTTTTTTTTTCGGTGTATTTTCAGTTAGTTTAAGGCACATTTATGAAGAGAGGTTTTGTATTTTGTAATCTCATATTTGAATTTTGTTGTTGTTGTTGGTTTTTTATTTTATTTTTTTAATTTACTAAGAAAAAAAAAGAAGCAAAATGTGATAGTTTTTTTCCTTTTTCTTTTCTGTTGAGACTACAAATATGAGACTCGACCAAGATCTAATTGACTACCAAAAAGTGGGTGTGGTTGTTGAATTCGTCCAATCAATCGATTGGTAGAGTGTATAAAAATACTACACTTGACAAAGTGACGGGTTGACTTCAACCCTAATCATGACTAACATGTGAACACCTCCACCTTTTTCATTTAAAATTTTTTATCACAACAACTATACAAATAAAATTGTACAATTAGAAGTCTACTTTCTAAGACAATACCAAACGAACACACTTCTAGTTTGTTTGAATTCTGGATTTTCAAATTTAGAGAGATATTAAAAGATATCAAGAATTCTCACTATTTCTTAGATTAATTGACCCAATTCAAACCTAGTAAATATATTGCTTTTGTGGAATTTGTACTTCACTTTTTGCTGATGCATGACAATTGTACTTAAAAATAATTTTGCACAAAATTTGTCATGAACATCTCCCCCCCCCCCCCCCCCCCAAAAAAAAAAAAAAATCTGTAGAAAAGTTCCTTTTATCTTAATCTTTGACACACCATTTTTGGTTTTTTTTTTTTTTTAATAATTTGATAGTTGAGGGAACTTGAAGTATGGATGCCTTGTTACAAGGCCCATCCTAATTCTTACATATATATATATATATATATATATATTAGGCCCATCATTTATTTATTTATTTTGATAAATTCCCTCTGGCAAGTCGTACGAGTTTGATCCACCCTAATTGACCTTTCTCTTAGATCCATTAATGGATTAGATAGGCTCATCAAGTTCACATGATGAATTAATAATCCTGTACACCTTGCTGCATGCATGCCCATAGACCAGGCCCAAAGATAGAACAAACTTAGACCTGCTAGCATTTAAAGCGTCCCTAGAATCACGACCTATCTATTTTCAGTTCAATAATCAAAAACTGAACCATGCCCAATATTTTTCATTCTTCTGATGCAAAGTATTACTTCTTAAAACTATAAATCATTGCTCATAAAGACTGCAAAAGTGAAGATAATCCCTTACTTTGCGTTGCTTGCTTACATTAAATTGGTAGATATTCTCCTTGATAATGATGTAGCATCATAATACTTTGTTTTTTGTATTAGGGAGAAAAATGAAAATTCCATCCCTTCACCATAATGTAAGTAAATAGGTACTAGAAATCACCTAGTCCCAACTCCCAAGCATGCCTAGAAAAGAAAAGGTTAAAATTAAATACCTAATCCTGAATGCACACTTCGGTTTTGTGGGTGCTGCAGCCAAGGTTTGAACTATCGTTCATTAGGTTGGACATGCTGATCCCAGCACTGATCATGATCATAAACTTCAGAGCAGTGCCATTTGTAGACATCAAAAAAATTTCACAACTTACAACTGTGGTCGCAAGTTATAATTGCTATAACATCATTTTCATATGGATTTATCACTAATGTCATTTTTATTATACATCAATTATTACATCATACAATATTTCATCTCAACAACAGTGAGAAAATAAGAAACATTTCTATTTTGTCAGACTCACTGTAATTGCACATCTTACTTCTTCTTCTTCTTTTTTTCTTTTTTTTTTCTTGACTTAAGGTTATAGAATCACTGCACATTGTGATAGTGCCAAACATGTGGAAATTAGGATTGTGCATCTAACCCACCAATTTGATGAAACCAACCCAATCCAACGCCTTGGGTAGGTGGGTTGATTTTATTTTGAGCCTCGGGTTGTGTCGGATTTAGGATGATAGTTTTTTTCAATCCATTTGACTCAACCACCATATATATAAGTGTATTTTACTGCCCCTATTTTAATTTTTTTAGTTTGATTTATTTTGGTATTTTGAGAATTAATTTTGATAAATTTAGAAAATTGAAATATAATTCAAACATATTATGTGAATTGTAATAATTTATTTTCTTAAAAAACTTAAATAGTTGATGAAAACTCAAATTTTTTTTTTTTATAAAGTATGAAACATGTAAAAACAACCCACTAATCTTCCCGATTGAGTTGGGTTCTATAACACAAGTGATGGGTTTGATTGAATTGAAAATTTCTTTACACAACAAGATCGAGTTAGGCTGAAAAAACCCTCCATCTCCACTCATGCACACTCCTAATAATAGGAATATTAACAATCCTTATCATCCCATACTCCCGTCACCAGTGGTATAGATGAGGATTCGGCTTGTATCTGTGGAAACCCTCTAATTTTATTCAACAACAGCTTTTAGGGAAGAAACAGTATGAACCCAAATATGTCAGGGCCCATTTAATATATAAGTAATGTGTATTATTATGAGCAATGTTGGTGGGCTAATCTCCAACAAAATCTAAAGTGATGGCTCAATGGGGACCATTCCAATTTCCACATTCGTTTCGGGCAGAGGAAATAGTTGGCTTGATGGGCCTAACTATCTTATTCAACTAGTTTTTTTTTCTTGAAAAAAAATAAGGGCTTTTAGTGTGGATTTATTGACTTTACACCACGTGACGATAATAGGTAATAACACATATACAATTGGGGCATTGATAAGGCTATTATCATGGGTCCTGTCGTACTTTTTGGTATTATTCATAGGTCTCATTATACTATTCAATTAACTTTTAATTTTTTTTTTTTATACTTTTATAAAAAAGTTTTCAGTTTCAACTAAATAAAATATTCTCCGACCCTAAACTTGTACTTTCCCTACAGTTTACAGTTTAAACTCATAGTCACAATCCATTGTAACTCTAATATCCCAATTGTAATAAGAGTCAGAGTCAGAGTTATAGAGTTGTAGACCTAGCTAGTTAATGTTTTTTTTTAAGAGAGAGAGAGAAAGAGAGAGGAGGAATTCCATTTTTTCTACTTAAATTCCTTCTTCTTCTTTTTTTGAAAACCAAAAGATAACAAAATTTTTTTTCAGAAGTAGCAATTAAATCCTTAAAGTTTAGAAAATACTAAAATTATCTAATTTGGTCTACACATTAATTTGGATATTAATGAGTCATGTAGTTGAGGACATTTATAATAATAAAGAAAGGTTTATGTTGTTTAGAAATTACTAGTAGAATCTATTAGGTGAAATAAAATTCTCATGTAGCCAGCCACCACGACGTCTCACTATTTTCACGTGGAATTTTTTTTTTATAATTTTTTTTATGGGATTTTCATGTGGAATTGATATGAAATATATAGAATAGAATAAGGTTTTTACCATTTAACCTTGATTTTTTATATTAAAAAAAAATCTACATTTCATATTTGGTTGATAAGAAAAAGTTGTGAAAGTACAAGGATAAAAAATTGAGTAATAATTTTACAAACTTTCAAAACTCTAAAGACCAAATTGAAAAATAAGACAATTTTTAAGGACCAATTGGATCATTTAACACACTTTCAAGATTTAATTGCTAGGTTTGAAATTCTAGACCAACTGAATTAGATAATGGATAAACTTTAAATTTAAAAAAAAAAAAAACTCATCCTTTTAATATTTTGAAATACGTGGCTCAATATAAAATTCACTTGTGCATCTAAAGTCTCTGTTATGCTCTATGAATTGCAAGTCCTGCAACAAAACTGGCATTCCCACTAGCACACAAACAAATTACATTTTCTTGATAGAGTAGTTTTACCCAAGTCACAAAATTTTCTTGCGTCAAAAATTAAGAAATATTAGGAAGCTTACTTCAGATTTGAACAAGTGCATCTGGCCTATCTGGACACCAGCACCTCTAAGCACCTTGAAAAAACACAATAGAAACCTTTTTTTTTTTTTTTTTTTTTTGAGAAGAAAACACAATAGAAACTTTAGCTTGAATAGAACTTGTTGCATAATAAATAATTACAAGGCCATTAAAAAAAATAAAAATGATATAATTATGTACATCTTCGTGTCAAGTATCATGCCACAAGAATATTGAATCACCATGACCTACATGATGCTTGATAAAAAGACTGATTAAGCTCCTGAAACCTCATAAGGGATGGCACTGTATCTCCCTTTTCCTTGATGTAAGCTTCTCATGCTTATAAGTGTTTTTTATGCTTGCATTGCTAGGCGCAACAATGGAGTAATAAAAAAGAAATTAACTATTAAGAATTTTATAATTTAGTGATATTCTTGGTCTCTCATATATAGGGAGATCAATATTGTCTACTTGTTATAAGAAAAACATTTTTTTTCCTCTGTTGATGTTTTGGAAAATTGAAACAAAATTAAACTTTGACTTCCGCTTATTTTAATCTATTTATTGTTAAGAAGTATTGAGAGAGAGAGAGAGAGTATAACTATATATTTTTCTTTATTCACAAAGGTCTATAAAAGTTAAAACCCGGCATGCTCCGTTCTACCAACTAATTTAGCTTTGTTTGTTTGTTTTCTGGTTTTTATGTGTGTGGATATTTTGATGGTTGGTAATGCAAAAAATTTTCATCTACTTTTTTTTATTTAGTGTTATATTTTGTTCATAGTCAATCTCAAGCCCCAACAACATGGTTTTAAAAATCAGATCAAACTTGCCAGTTTGACCGGTTAGGAACCGAGCATAGTCCAATTTGGTAAAAACCTCCAAAACCGGCCAAAACAGGTCAAAAACTGGGTTAAACGGGAACCAGAGGCAAAAACGATTTTGCCTTATTCCAGTTTATAAAACCATACTTAACAAAGGCAAAGGATTGCGGCATAAATTGTCATTTTATAATAAATAAATTCACTATAAATCTATATATAATAATAAAATTAAAACGTTTGACTTTTTGTTGACTGCTCTTTATTGTGCCATATGACTACATAAATTAATGCCATGTATACATTTAAAACCACCAAACAATTGTGACTTTTCATTTTTTAATAGGCACATTTTTGTCAATAGGCACATTTTTATTCAATGTGCACCTTTTGGTATATCCAATATGAAGATTTATGACCTTTCAATAGACACATTTTGGTAGACACATTTTCATTTAATAGACACCTTTTCGCATATTCAATATGAAGGATTATGACATTTCAATAAATGGTAGATACTTTTGCATTCAATAGACACATTTTCATTTAATAGGCAAATTTTCAGCCAATAGGCACATTTTCAGCCAATAGGCACATTTTCAGTCAACAAACACATTTTCATTCAATAGTTACCTTTTCAGCCAATAGATACTTTTTGGTATATATATTACAACTTATCTTATATATACCTATATATATAACACAAACTAAACTAGATACGCAACATTTTGTCTCTTATTCCTTCTCACAAAAAACTAATAAATAAAACAACATTATTTTTTATTTTTTTGCTTAACTAATAAAATTTGTGCTATTTCTTTCATTATCATTTTTTTTTTTAAATTTAATGCATTTTTACTTGCTACTCTAACTCAAAAATAATAGTTTTTTTTTCCTGAAACGCATTAAGTAGTTATTTTTGTGCATTACATAGGTTAGCGGTTAGTAATTACTTAAAGGGGAAACAAAAAAGACTATGATTTTAGATAAAAATAGAATGATGGAAAGAACACCTGTGATGTGACTAATCTTAATTAGTGTGTTGAGTCATGAGTGCTAATGTAGCTGGTCTCAAAATTTTCAAGTTCAATTATTGCTGTAATATTAACAGTGAAAGAGTAGAAAAAAATCTTAATAGATGTCATAAAAGGATGAAAGATCATATAATGCTACTACATATTGACAAACCCAGCGGGACCTAGAGTCATCTGAGTAGGTGACATACTTTATTTGTCCAGTGGAATAGTATACATCTGATCTAATTAATGATGTAATTTTGACAGTTTGTATCCGATAAAAACAAACAATCCATTTTACTGACATTTAGTGCCGCCATTTTCCTTGGTTGAGTTAATCATACAGCTAGATAAGATAGAATTTTGAAAGCAACAATGCAAAGCGACCTGAGAAGGGACCTATACTCTATTATTCAATGGAACAATATTTAAGCACTGTTATTTTCATTTATTTGACAGAACAATGAGGTCATTTATGAATTTGTCCAATGATTGATCATACCGGAAGGCCATGGAAACTTAAGCATTATTGGATGATGGACCATTGTGTTTCAATGTGACAGTCCCAAGTTTCTTTCTGATTTTGATTTTCACGTCATTGATGAATTGATTGAAATTATTTTCTGATGATCCATGAGTGGTCAATGAGTTCACTAATACCTTTTTGAGCTCCTCAATATTCGTCCTCAATTCATCAGCCAATTTTCCACTCATCAGACGGTTAATCTTTCTTGCAACTTCCTCTCTTGTGATTGACCTCATGTCACATAGATTAAGTCCAATCCTCCAATCATCAACCACTAATTTTCTATTAGTGAATTGATCAGTGAGCAAAGGGAAACACAACAATGGTACACCACACCATATGCTTTCCAATATTGAATTCCATCCACAATGAGTTAAGAACCCTCCGACCGTCGGATGTGAGATCACATCCATCTGATGGCACCAAGGCACGATCAAGCCTCTATCTTTGGTCTCGTCTTCAAATCCAACGGGTAGAAAATCGGTCTCATCAGAACTCACAATATCAGGTCGAACCGCCCAAATAAAACTCACCCCACTAACCAAAAGCCCATATGCTATTTCTACAATGCCTTGCTTACTAACATGAGCATAGCTACCAAACGAGACATACAAAACTGAACCATGTGGCTTGGTGCTAAGCCACTGGGTGCAGTCTGACTCGGACCACATGCTAGTAGACACAGTGTTGTTGGTGAACCCAACTGGGAAAAGAGGCCCAATTGCATATATTGGCTGCTTTTCTTGTAAGGCTAAGATTGTCTCGGATTCAAGCTCTTGGACCGTGTTACAGACAACAAAGTCCGCTCTTTTCACATCCGCAAATGCCTTGTATATGATACGGTGCACCACCGTTGAGAAATTGTCGGTAGCTTGAAGATAAGACATCAAATCCTTTGGTTCAATGGCCCTCACACCCGGTATGTAATCGATTGTATCCTCACGTTTATCTAGTAATACAATAAATAAATAAATAAATATCCCATAAAAATAAAACAATATAAGTAAATTTATCACGTAAGAATGAATTAAAGCTAAAATGTAAAACTGACTCTCTAAATTTCTTAAGATTTCATTTCAGTCTTTTAACTTTGCTTTCGTTCATTTCAATTCTCCAAGTTTTAGATTTATTCAATTAAGACTTTCCATTAAACTTTTGTTAAAATTTTTTGAAAAAAAAAATTGGAAAATATTTTTCAATCATTAATTGAATTTTTTTAATTAAAAAAATTTGAAGATATATCTAAAAAATTGAAAAATTAACCATAACATATAACAAAAATGAATGGAAAAATCTTAATTAAATAAACTTGAAAGTTAAATGACTGAAATGAATGAAAGCAAAGTTAGAGAACTGAAATGAAATATGAAGAAACTTAGAGGGTCAATTTTGCATTTTAGCCATGAATTAATTAGCAACAACAAAGTATAGAGATTGTAGTTACAAATTTACAACCTAACATGCACTCTTTCTATAAAAATAAAAAAAGAAGACGTGCAAAGAAAATTATCGGTAGAAATATTACAAATTTTTCTATACACAACCTAAAAACTGATATGTCACTAATTACAAACATTCATTTATTAAGTGGTTAAAATCCATCAATTACTTACATCAATTTCTTAAAAGTTATCATGACTTTTGAGTGAAGTTGTAGTGTGCCTTTGTGTTAGAACCATTTTTCCTCTCCCTTGTGTGTATTTGTTTCTCAAAAAAAAAAAATTACTTACATCAATTTATAAATTTTATGTAGTAAAACTTATAATAACTTGAACATTTTCTCAAGGGAGAGAGAGAGTTTTCACATACCACGAGAAGCAAAATGAGAATTTTTTATGAGAAGATCCAAGTGATAGTAGAGAGTAAGAACCAAAACTGGTTCAGTCCAGAAAGAAATATTAACAAGGTTATACTTGTTGGCAATCATTGATGACCACACAAAAAAAGTGTCTGAAATCAAGCAAGTGATGGGAGGGTCGGAGTGAACCATTTTTGCTAGAAGTTCATCGACGTGGGGAGGGAAGACATGTAAAACACCCTCCCAATACTGGTCATGGTTGAGGGAACGATCGAACCCTAGTGGAAAACCATCACTGATAGTTGTGTAACGTATGTCTAGACCTGATTTACGAGCTCCGGCGAAGATGTCATCTTCTTTGGTGCTGTTGGGTTGAGATCTGGTTATATTGTGGTGGACTGATTGAGTGTTCACAAAGGTGATGATGAAGCCTTTTGATGCAAGCTTTATGGCTAGATGGACGACAGGGATTACATGGCCTTGAAGAGGGTAGGCAAACAAAATAGCATGAGGCTTTTGGTGATTGTTCTCCATGAGAGAGAGAGAGAGAGAGAGAACTCACAAAAGCTAAAATGATGTTGGCTAGTATAGCCAGACCTAATACTCATGAATATATATATATGATTGAATATTTCAACTAAGTAATTAAGGAACATAATTATTAAAATAAATACATATGATTAAAAGCAAATATAGATATTATTTGAATAGTAATATTGTGAGTATGTTTGAGAAATTTTCTTACAAATTAATGAAAAAAAATTAGGTTAAAATGCACTTTGTTTCTTTTAAGTTTGGATTGCTTGTAAATCACTTTTAAAACTTACAATTTGCACCTTCAACTATTACCATCAAATCACATATTAGGTACTACTATTTGATTTATAAGCCATATATAGGAATATTCTCGCATTTGTAGTATGATGAATAAGGTAAAACATTTTGTATATTTTTTTGTTGGGAGGTAAAATTGGGTAAAAAAATTGTGACTTCAGAGTGATTGTTTTGATATTTGCTACCACATGAAAGCGTTTGCACCACTTGACAATAATTGTAAGACAAGTCTAAGGCGGCCGTAATCATCATCTTATAGTCCACAAATGTAGAAGACAACAAGACAACAAGACAAGGAAGAAATGGTGTGCATTATGCCATGTTATGGCCCATGATTATTGATATATATTTATATATTGCAGTTTGCAATAGAAGAGTCTGATCTAGTGGTAGCTATTAGCTACAATATAAAGCCAGTCTAGTTAAAAACTTTGCAAGAGAGCCGTAGAGTTTGCATCATATCACCAAGCGGTAGGCACTTACTTACTTTCACGTGTAACTGTGCAAGCATTCACTGCTACTCGAACTGGAACTTAAAAAAATGACTATTAAGGCAAACATGAATCACCTATTAAAGCTTAAAAAATAGATGCGCTAAATATATTGGTTTGAAAAATATTTTTATAGGAAAAGAAAAATATAATTAATTATTGTGGCAGCTTTTTAAATTTTTCATTAAAATAAAGTCAAAACTTTTTTAAAATTGTTTATTAACAATTGTTTTAAAGACACATGTTGTATATATAGGTATATATAAGGATATGTTATAATAATGATGTTTGAATTTGGAAAATATGGTTTCATAAAGTGAAAATTCAAGTTCTAAAATTTTCCAAGTGAAAATTCGAAAATCTGAATTTTCTAAAATTTTCTGAAATTTTTTGCAGAATTTTCTGGTGACTATTCAGAAAGGTTGAAGAGGTTTTAATTTTTGTTAACTGTTTTATGAAACATTTTAACTTTCCATACATGCCTTTTCATAAAACATAACCCTATGAGTATAAATAGAGGCTTATGTTCACTTGGAAAAAAAAATCAGTATTATGAATACCGTTTCGAAACCCGTTTCAGTTTGTTCATTAGAATGAGATATTTCAGTACCAGTGAATTTCAAGTACCGTTTCGAAAACCATTTCGAAATTACTGCTAAAATATATATTTATATATTATTATTACTATTATATAAAATAATAAATTTAATATAGTTTTCTATTAAAAGAAGTGGGATTATTATTTTTAAAAAAGACACTTATTTATGTTTTTTTTTTTTATTAAAAAAACTCACATTTTATGTAATTGTACCCAAGTGAGCTTCTAAGAAGTTTCCTATTGACTACTTTTTCAGCTTCTCCCATTTCCCAACCCACCCACGTGACTAGTGTTGCTTCCTATTGACTACCTTTTCAGTTTTTCTCATTTCCCAACCCACCCACGTGACTAGTGACAACACTATTAGCTGCTCAAAATGCTATTTCTTTCGTTATTGCTGCTCTTTCTTCATCGTTTCACCTTCCGGAAAAATTATATTATGTTTCGAGTGTATATGTCATCTCTCTCATAGTAGCTGGATCCTATAACTGTGTGGGATCCAGTTGCTATGAGAGAAATGACATATTATACTATCTCCACCTTCTGAGCCATTTTCTCCTATTCTCATCTTCTTCTTCTCCCTTTTTGTTTCACAAGTCACACTTTTTTTGCTCATCTTGCTCTTCAATTTTCTTTTCAACTTCTCTGTCACGGTTAAGAGGGTCAGATACTGAGAGATGATAGAGAGACAAGGAGCTACAAGTGTGAAAATGAGATATAGATGAGAGAATGAAAAGGATTTTTGGTGATCTAGCAAAAAAGATGCCGATCAAGTTCAAAAAGGGAAAATAAGAAGACAAAATTCATACCGGCCGAAAAATGAATTTCGGCCGAAATTGTCCGAAATTTATCGGAACGGGCCGAAATGGGGCGAAATTTAGTCCGAGGTGGAATGGAGGGTATTACCATTCCGTTTTACACATCGGTACAAAATATTCCGGCCGTTCCAGCCGGAACGGAACGGAATCCATAACATTTAAAAAATAACTAACTCTACAAAATAGTAAGTTTGAGAGAAACACAAGAAATCCTGTGGTCATTCTCTAGAATTACTATCCGTATAACCCAATATCTTGGTTATATCCTGGAGGCAAATTTGCGATATCTCTTTAGCAACAAAAGTGTGAGGGGCAAATATTGTCTAAGGAAAACAATATAGTGCATCTAAGTTATTTATTTTTTATTTGTCTTTTATATTAATCTTGTTTTTCCATTATTACTTTGTGTAATATCCCCAACAACCCGTTAAAAAGACTCTTAATTATATATATGTGACCCTTAAGATAATACTTTTTTTTTCCGTTATAATTTAGCTCCTATCAGTCCACACAGCACAGGTTGAAGTTGTTTCGGTGCAATTTAATAGTAAAATAATTAAATATAATAAGTTGAACTTGATTGATTAAAAGAAAATAAGTAGGAATTTCATGGGATTAACCAATCTTAAAATGACGAGTTAGTGTTGTAGTGGCTTCCAGGGTCAACTTTGAACTAGACAGCATTTGTCTACTACCATAACTTTATGGGGGATTTGGAGGAAAACAGTTAACAGTGAAAACAACTTCCCATACATTTGGGCCTGTTTGATATATCAACCCTTTCTCTCTGAACAGTAAAAAAAAAGAAAAAGAAAAGACGACTATATAGTAATTATAATTATATAATAATTAAAGGGCTAATAAATAAAAAAGGAGCAATAATTAACTTCTTATTTTATCAATAGGGTTGACATTGCTCCTTTCTTATTTATTTTCAATAACTCATATAGACTAAGACCTAAGTACTTACCAATGAGGCTCTTCAATTAGTATTACATAGAAAAAATTAATTATAGACACTAATATAATTAGATCTGATCTTCATAGACAAACTATAGATGCAAGATATAGAAAGGAAATGAATGTTTTTTTTTTTGCCATTTTTTAGTCTTTGAATTTTTAATGAACTCACCCCATTTGTTGACGCAATATGATACTAACTAATATTCCTATCAAGGATCAGTTCTATTACAAGTTATCGAGCCCACTAATCTATTCCCTGCTTTTTTTGTGTATGATTCAACGGTTAGTACTTGAATAGTGCTAGCTCAATGGGTGAGCCAAATAGGCAACTGCCAAAGGCCCCAATGAAAAAAGGCCTCTAAATTTGTATCAATAGATATATTCTTGTACCAATAGAAGTATTAATTAAGCTCTAAATATTCACCAATAAATAGAAAGTAGTTGTTTTTTATCAAAGAAAAACCAGTTAAAGAAAAATATTTTCATTGGATGGGTCAATCATTTAATCTCTCACACATATATGTTAAAAGAACTCATTAATCTTACACTAGCAAATAAATTTATACTCAAATTCTATTTAGAAATATCAAATATATAACTTTATTAAACTTTTCAATCATAATTTTTTAGTATTTGGTTTCTTCATTCAATAAATAGTGTTTATTTTAGTTGTATAGTCATTGAGTAATGCGATAGGTTCATTTTGATTTGTAATTTTTTTCTAAAAAAATATATCTTAAATGAAAAAAAAAAGTTAAATAAATATTCTATTAGTATTCAAAGTATAAGAATATATCTTACTTAAAGTTATCGTCTTAGACCCCACAATACCTTGAGCCAGCCCTGTACTTGAATTTATAAATAATACAGAAATGAAATAGAAAAGAATCCACTTCGAAGTCCATGTTAGGCGAGTTGGCACTTCTCCAAGCCTTAAAGGCTTGAGGGGTTCATGGACCCAAGTTCGAGTGGTCTCAAGGTGAGAAGAGGTAAGGCTATACGGTCTATTGTTAAAAAAAAAAAAAATAATAAATCACTTATTACTTGCAAGTTCTCTTGCTTGCGGTTGCTTTAGGTTAACATTACAATGTTTGGGTGGAATTGGATAACAGTCAAAATTTTCTAAAAATACTTTATTAGTAATTTCCTTAAAAAGCTCTAGTTAACGGAATCTTTTATCTAACACTGGATTTTAAGGAAAACAATCAACCTAAAAAGACAACTTTTGAGGCATTAATGCATTGCATTGGCAGACCAATTTTCTTTTCAGATGTATACCAACTTTAGAGCGTGCTTTGGACAGAGGGGAAGGAAAGGAGAATAAGTAACTCACATCAGTTACATGATAGGTCGTTTTGAACCCATGCCTAATCATATAACAATTTGTTCTAAGCAAATATATATATATATATATATATATATACACACACACAATATAATAGGATTCAAAATGACCTTTCAAAAGGAGAACGAAACAACCTATACCATACCTAACCCGCGAAAATGGCCCACTACCATTGTTTCTCGAAAAAATTAGCAATATACCACTGTTTTGAAAATATGTAGGGATTCACCACCATTTTTGAAACTCGAGTTTGTAAAACTCGAGTTCCAAAAACTCGAGTTCTTTGAAAAAATGTACTTAGAAAAATTTTGAAATTTTTTTATGGTACTCGAGTTCCATAAACTCGTGTACCATGAAAAACTCAATTTCGCTACACTCGAGTACCCAAAAAGTGGTAGATTCTTATATATTTTCGAAACAATGATAGATTGCAACATAGTTTACAAAAATAATGTGCTATTTGACTATTTTCGCCATACCTAACCACTTAGTATAAAGCAACTCACATGCCATTGTGGTCTAAACCATATTGCAACCCTCACATATTTCCCTGCATCAAACTCTCACTCATTTTTATGTTAAATTAAAATAATATATTGCCACAAAACAAACTAGAGGAAAAACAAAGTTATGGTAACCAGTTGTTTTGTTTTTAATAGCAGGTAATATAAATTTTTAAAGGGATTTTTACATATGAGTGAGAGAGCATTTTGATATAGAAAATTTTAAAGATACTATAATTTTTATTACATAAAACTTGCAAAATGATTTGGTAAAAAATGTGATTGGTAACATATTAGTTTTTAAGCTCAATGTAGTAAAATTTGTAGTACCTATAGCACTACTATTTTGATATATGAAAGTTGAAAACTATTGGAGGGTGTAAAAAAGGTTGTTAATACTAGATCCTTATCAAATTTAAACTAAGTTGCAATTTGCTTCCTCGAAGTTTGAGGTAATTTTGATTTTGTCCCATTATGTTCCAATTTGGAATGGTACCCCTAATGTTACATATCATTGGAATTTAAGTCATTTGGTTGTGATGAGATATCCGTTAAGTACTAACTAAGCTCACACTGATTTTTTTTAATTTTTTATTTCATTTAAAACTATGTTGTTTTGGACCCTATTATAGCCATGTCATAATTTATTTTGACTAAATTACTATTTGCACCCTGAAAGTTTGGAGTGATTTTGATTTTGCCTACTAAATTTTCAAGTTTTGGATTAATAAAACTATGTCATTTTGAGTTGAAGTGACGCTTAACACATATCTCATCACAACGCATCAACGCTAGGACTTAAATGCAAACAATATGTAACATTAAGGGTAAGGATTTGAGTTTTGAAATTGAAAGGGGAAAGATCAAAATTATCCTAAACCTTAAGGGTTTATAAGGAAAGAATTGAAACTCCAAGGGTGTTTTTGCAAATAACAAAAAACCCTAAATTCTAAGGGGTACCAAAATTCTAAGCATTGGTAGCAGCTTCCATATTTTAGGATAAGAGGAATAGGTAGGGAAGCACAATAACAAAATTCTATAATAGGGGAGGGGTAGGGAGGCTGATGTGGGTTTTTTTTTGGGGTGATTTTTTGTTTTACTTACCTATATTGATCCCTTAAGTTAAAATAGGGACAATTGCACATGCTCTTAAACACCTCATCCATATGGGATCTTCCACTTGGATCACACTTTTTTTTAGTCCTTCTGGGCTTGGTATTATTCTATCTAGAATCTTTTGATATTATCAATTACTTGAAGTGGTGAAGGTTATTAGGGTCGTGCTTAGATAAGAATCTCATGATTAGTCGTCCCGTCTAATCTATTTTGCTAAAGAAATAAAACCCTCATTACCAAATGGTCTTTATAGTTTGACTAATTTACCTTATTATAATTTTGCTTTAACTAACATGCTCTTAAGACACATAATCATGGTTTTAAAAACAGGATTGGATCGGCCAATTCAAATGAGAACCAAACACCAATCTAGTTCGATTATCATTAAAAACCAAAAATTGAAAAAGAAAAGCAAGAAAAACCAAAAATTACTGGTTCAATCAAGAAAACCAGGAATTGTTACGGTTAAAATGGTTCTTGTATTTGAAGAAGAATAAGAAGAAAAACTAGAATAAAATGGTACAAACTTCTTCGATTTCCACTGAAATGAGATTGTAGAAAATCTCAGATTTGTGGGTGAAAATTAAATGCAGGAGATACTTCTATTGGATGATATGTATGAGAAATCTGTACTTTGAGATTTGACTAGAATAAAATGTTGAGGAAGACGATCAAGAAAAAAATAAAAAATAAAACAAGAGTAAACGTGTGTGAGTGTAACTACAGACTATGAAAGTATGAATGGAAATGAATGAATTGTCTAATCATTTTGACATTTAGGACTTTGGTTTTAGTTTTTTTTATATATTATAATAAATAGTTAAAAGTTGAAGTTAAAATATTAAACTATTATATATATATATATATATAAACTTAAATAGCAAATTATACTTTGTCATCAATTATTAATTAGAAAAAAAAAGGAAGAAGAAAGAAAATCTTTCAATTATTTATATTTTCTTAATATAATTTAGTGCGATAGTCACTCCACAGGACTACAAGTGCTTGTGGAGTGTGGGTGCAAGCGTCGGGATTTAAGTCTTTAGGAGGGAGTTTCACACACATATACATTTAGATTAGAGTAGAGTAGAATTTCTATCTTGTATAAAAAGAAATATAGATATATATATAATTTATGAAAAAAAAATCACAAAAAAATTATTTAAATATTTTAAATTAAATTATTTATGACATCATCAATTTGACCATTGGTTTGACTCTAGTCGTACCATACAACCAATAACTAGTCTTTTTATCGGTTCTTTAACCGTACCGGTTTTTAAAACCATGCACATAATTAAATTGGTGTCATAATTTGATGTTTAAAAAAAAAAAATCATCATATGGTAAGCACCTTAAATTAAACTCCCATCTACTTTTTAAAAACAATTGTTGCAAAACCACTCTTATCTATAATAATAATTGTGGGGGGTGGGGGGTGAACTCTAACTTAACTATAGGGGCAAAGCCCAAGAGGTAAACCCGAGGAGCGTGCCAAGCCCAAGGTATGATTGCAGATGGAACATCAGACAAATCAAGAGAAACCAATTAGATTCACAACCATAAAAATCAGGGATGGTAACCCTTTTGGGGATCATAATCGAGAAAACCCCCTTAAACCTTCTTCCCAAGGTTATCAAGATACCTCGGATAACAACCCTTTTCCTCAAATATGAACATTCTCCTTCCACCTTTTTCCCGAAAAGACATGGTGAAGAAAATGCAGAACCCAATGAAATAGTCACCTCTGCATTAATGATACCCCTTACCTAATTTTAGCCACATTGAATGCTGAATGACTGGCCTAAACAGTGAGAACACCCCCCAAAAGTCTTCCTTCATGATTAAAAAATGGCAGAGAAGAATCTTGATGGGACAAGTATCCCAAAATCCAACTAGGAGTTAGACAACTGGAGGATGAGAGAAAGTGGCTATAAAAGGAGGAGGAGGGCAATGGGGGAGGGGGTTTAGAAAAAAATGCGAGAGAAAATTAAAGCTAGAACTAGAGAGAGCTAAGAGAGTTTTTCTTCCAAATTTTGTTCTTTGAATCTTCCTTGTATACCTTGGGAACCTTGTTCCTCCATATATAAAAGCTTGTTTAGGTCTATTTCTATCTTTTAATTTACTGCTCGATCTTCACTTCATGGATCTTTTTCTCGTCTCTTAGAAATTAGTTGTGTAGTTCAAGTACATTCACCATTGTTCTCCTTTTGGGTGTTTTTGACTCCCATAATAATAATAATAATAATAATAATAAAAGTGTTTTATAAGTTCGTATCCCACTCTTATCTACAACAACAACAATAATGTATTTTATTAGTTCGTTTGCCATTAGTGCTATTATGGATTTCTCCCCATCAAATTTTGTGGGCATAGGCATGACTTTGGCTATCTTTGACCTCGCTGGATGCTATAAACATTCATATCAGACGTGCTAAAATAGGACTAGGTCCAAAATTTACCCAGTGAACCCAAAAAAAACCTTCACCAACTTATGTATCCATGAAGCAAAATAGGATTTAGCCACACTGATTGTGCAAATTTTTACAAGACACTATAACTTATGCAAAAAAATTTATTATTATTATTTTGCATTTCCTAGGGGTGAAGGATAAAAATGAATTGTGATTGTTGTGACTAAAGAGAATTAAAAAAAAATTAAGAAAATTGATATTTTAATATAATGAAGTATCATAATAGATAATCTAATGTGGTTGTGTTGAGAAGTAATTACGTAGTAAAAAAGAAAAAAAAAAGGTTCTTATGCTAAAATATATAAGAATTTTTGCACAAGGTTCATGTAAAAACAAACCTCACCAAATTTTCATACTAGATGATGTGAAAGCTAAATTATCAAGACAAAAAAACATTCTTGGGAGCGTGCTGCCACATCATTTTCTATGAAAATTCGTACAGATCATTAGCATGTATAGTAGTCTTTGAAAGCACATCAGGATGTTAGATCAGATGATTTTGTTCTTTTTGTCTATTGGGATTGTACAGTTTCTCACATCATCCATGAAATACAATTTACAGCCACATAACAAAAGATACAAGTTGGAATACAGGACTGCTTGCAGTTATTCCATATCTATTTGTGTACAACAGGGAGAGACTTTTGGATTGAGAAACTTCATGCACAAAACCAGAACTGTACTGGCCTGCACAAACCCTTTCACGTGAACTCTAAAGTCAGGCAAATGGGGCATGATTATCCTTGCTAAATGCCAACAACAAAGCTCATGCTTTGTATGAATATCAACCTGAAATCTTCTCAAACCCCACTGCCAATTTTAAAATTTGGAAAGGAGGTTGCTTCTCGAGCTTCAACTGCTGATGCTGATTCTTTCTTGTCTAACCCAAAAAAAGAGCAATTTTGAAACGCATCCAGACTGCTGGCTATTAGACGGTTCAAACCACTAAGGCTATCACTTAGAATCAAATCTTCACTATGGTATTTTGAAGATGGTATATCCAAATCTAGCGGTCCTAGAGACTCCGGCTGCAATATGGAAACCGTGAAATCAAGTCAACCATCCATTAAAGCCTACCGAATGTGTAAATAGCAGTTCATATTTCTAAGGTACACAAATTTATGTCAGTAGTTCTTATTACATCATCTTGAAACAGGGTACATAGAAATGCATTAGTTTTGCCAAAATGGCCTTGCTTCTCAGGTGTAATTACGGTGGCTTTCAGAATATGAACCAGCAAGCTCTAAGGGGGTTCTTGGGCTTAAAATAACAGGAGAGAAAAAAAAATTGCTCTAAAGGAAACATACCCAATATATGTCTGCTAGTGTGTTGAAATCCTTTGCCGAATTGTCCAGGATATGTGGATCACGCTGAGATTCTTCCATAGGGTCTCCTTGCACAGGGTTTTCAACAGGCTTCTCAACGTCAGGTAATTCCTGCAGGAAAATCTAAAGATATTACATCTGTTTCAATCTACAAGAGAATTTTCTTATTCCCAGGCAGTAAGCTAGCTTGATGATAGGAGGACCATGTAAACAATACCTCAACCAAACAGCCAGTAACCTCCAAGCTTGTTGGGGAAGTCTGTTTGCAGGGGCCTGGAGAAGCAACACTGGACAAAGTTGGATCGCCCTGCCGAAGAACAAGGTTCTTTTTAAATGAGAAGGCATCACAAGTTTCTTCAGCATCCCAGATGGAAGATGCATGGGATGGCATAGTTGGTTGATATCCCATCTTGTCCTGATGTTTAGATATGTGAGCAGCAATGGCAGCATCAAATGAATCACAACTGAATGGAATCTGCTGAAGGCATTGAGAGCTTTCGGCAACAGGTTGGTCAATGCAATTAGCATCAATATCATGAGAAACTCCTGAAAGTAGATCTCCGATGCTAATGTTCGTAAGGCTATCAGCCCACTCCCCAGCTGATATTGCAGTACTAGCACCTAATCTCAGGTCATCCTAAACATAGTACAACAACCATCAAATTTTAGTCCCATATGGGGGTCATCCTAAACATAATACAGACCAAATTGGAAGATTAAAAAAAAGACACCATACACGTGGATACTTGTCATAACAGCACTTTTAGACTTCAAAAATAGGTGCTGCCATTCAACTATCAACAAGACACTATTAGAATGACGGTAAAAAATCTTTATACAAGTAAGGCACCATCCAGTACCCATGGCAATCTTTATACTCTTTCTAGTTAAATGAGGAAAAGCATTTCAGTGGTCAAAATTCTCTGAAGTCTGAATATGTCAAATTTCAAACACTACTGTCTGAATCCAGTTAATAGCGACACTATGTTATGTAAACTAGATAGAAGAGGGAGAGTCACTTAAGATGGTTTGGCCATTTTCAGAGAAGAACAATTAATGCACAAGTGAGAAAGAGTGAGTTGATTCATGTTGAGAGAAAGAAAAAAAGGTAGAGGGAGACAAAAATTAACATTAATAGTAGTAAAAAAGAACATGTCAATTAAGGAAGTAACAGAGAGTATGACTTCGGATAGAATAGAATGACAGAAAATATTACTTGTGGCTGACCTTTACTAATTTGTTAAGGATCCATAACTAACCCCCAAAAAATTTGGGACTTAGGCTTGGTTTTTGTTCTTGGGGGACGGGAGGGGAGGGGGATTAGAATGTTGAACAAGAATGCCACTTTCATGGGGTTATATTCCACAAAGCAGTAGCAAAACAATAACAATGATTGTTGAGACTTGAGAGTATATATTATCACATATAGAAAAGAAGTATCTTCTATCACTGGTCCTTTTTTAGTATATGCACATGAGGCCAATTCTTAAAATCTGTTATTGTGGCCCCTATAAGATTTATTTCTGTGCTTATCATTATCACCCATACTTTTGAAGATATTGAGAGACCTTTAGATCTTTTGAAGTCTCTGCTAGTTGGGACTTTGTTTGAGTGGACTCGTATTTGGGGTTTTATGCAATGTATTTCCATTTCAACTTTCCTACAATCTGTTAGTATTTCTTATTGATTTGTTTGTAATTGTTTCAAGTACAGTGAGTTCATCATCGTGAACACGACATACTTTTTTATTCAATAAAACTTCTATAACCTATAAAAAATAAAAAATAAAAAAAGATAATTTCTAACCAGTGTTTTTCACTCTCAAAATGTGAAGCAGGATTAAAATCATGAACATGCACAAGAAAGGTGGACCATATTTCTAACTTCTAAGATAAGGCTACATGAATAGAATACTTAGTATATTATATAGGGTCGCAAGTTCCTCAAGGGTGCACAGGTTGGAAAACTGCAATCACACCAGTGAGCTGACACACGACAGTGATTAATGGAAGAAATATAAGCATGGGAAAGGGGAAGGAAAATCACCAAATCTTCTAATTGTCTCGTGACAGTCCCATCACCAGCCTCCTTTCTGTTCCATGATATATTTCCAGCAGGATCAGCAGATTCTGCAAGTTTACTGTTTGGACCCATGCAATTGTAATTATTCATCTCACTGGGCACATCGATCGAGGGAGGAAGATCATTGTTCTCGTTCACTGATGTTAGTTGATCCTCATAGAGATCCACAGACCGATCATTAGCCAATGGTGCAGAGATGGGTTCTGAACCTATGTTGTTCCCCTTTATACTGTCCTTATTCACATTTTGTTCACCCAGAAAGCTGCAGGATGCTGTAGGTGATTGCAACACTGCTGATGCAAGCTCGGCATTGGAAAACCAACCATACCTTCAAGGAGAATTTATGTCATTTATAATGCTCAATGATGTAATCTGAAAGAAACGCATTTAATTGGACAAGAAATAAGCAGGAACCTTAAACGGAAAACAGGAGGCCTTCCTAGAACTGCATATACATCTGCAGCACTAACAACTGAGTCCTGTGTCCACCTCTGATAACCCACCAGGTTTTCCCTTTGAACACCATAAGGGAAAAGCATTAGCTCTCCAGCTGCAATACTTGAATTTCCCCATTTGCGATTTAGATGTTCCAATACTGATGATATCTTCTTCCGGGTACTAAGAGTGAGCTCCAGGTGAGGATTATGCTTATCCTAAAAGATGAACAAATGAAAAGCAATAAATTTACTTTTATATATTGAACATAATCTGCCGCTAAAACCTCATACTACACTCTTAAGATTTTTTTTTTTGAATGCTCACCATTTCCAAGGATCTCCGAGTGCCATCATCAATTGGAAACAATTGGAGCTTGAGCTTCATAGAAGTAAGTATATTGTTCTCAACAAAATTTTGCGAAAAGGTAGGCAAAGGAGGCAGAACATTGCCAACATGATCAGAATCCTTTTGGCCTGGAAATTAGATTGGAAACAAATCATGCTGTCAAAACCTTCACATGCCTAGAATTTAAATCCTTTCTAGAATAAAAAAAGAACAATTTGGCACCCACCTGGAGCACCTGGGTCATGTTCAACCTCCTTATCGGTAGCTGCCCGCTCCAAATGTTCAGCAGCATCTGCAACCAAAGAAACCCCAGCAATTGCGGCTTTTTCCCATTTCTTATACGCAGCTGATGAGGCAACACCTGCTAATCATCCAGTAGTGACAAGACGAAGAGAAAATTTATTGTTATAGCACTTTTTGAATGTCAAAATATGGGAATTTGCATTTTATTATTTACTGGAATATGTAAGAATAATACAAAGCAAGCTTTACTATGGGGGTGGAGCATCTGTACTAATATAGGAATTTACAATTTATCAGTGCAACAGCTCCTTAACCAAACCCCATCCACATCTTATTTACATGACAGTAACAACATTGACATGCCGTCACCTCTAGACAGAAATTTTGCAGTACCATTATCAGAGAATAACATGATAATAACTTGCATTGAACAAAGTACCAATGCATACAATCAGATGGCCTGAAGGATGTCATATTCTAATTGAAAAGATCATCAAGCAGATAACTATCAAAATTGTAAAATAAAGAGATTATGCATTCTACCTTTTAATTTTTTTTTTCTACGAAAACATAGTAACAAATAATTATATTTCAAAAATTTGGTGCCCACCCGGGGGGGGGGGGGGGGGGGGGAAGAGGAGATTACCTGGTTTCCGTCGTTGTCTTGCAGGTTTCATGTTAGTAGAGTCTCCTTTGTTGTTACTACGGTTAACACCTACATTAACATTGCGCTTAAATGAAGTTTTTCCAGATCCTAATTTTTGAATGTTTTGACTATCAACAAGAACCAGTTTAATCGTGCGAGCATCCTGTCCTGATCCTCTACTCTGGTTTGATACAGTGCTTGAAGCAGCAGGAGGAGAGTTTTCCCCCTGGGAAGGTCTCTTCTTTACATTCTTCCTTCTATCTTTCAAGAGTTGATGCTCCTTCATGGGAAAGATAATCAGTCAATCAGGCAATTCAGAAATTATAAACTTTATTTATAGCAAAGCAATCCAGGATGGAAAATAGACAGTCTTGACTAACCAAGGCTTCTATAAATATCTTAAATCTTCGAGGCTTCAAGTGAAGCTTTGAGGCTTTGCAGCTGTACTTCTCCAGTAAGGACCACCTATTACACAAATCTCAGTTTCAGAAAATAAACAGATCTTGATCATGCAAGACAAAATTTTCAAGGAAAATAGAAAATAATATGTTTATTAAATAGAATACTGAATAAATAGCATTTTTATGAAACAAAACATTAAGAAGAGTAATCAAGCTCTGAGAGAGAGAGAGAGAGAGAGAGACCAGATATATTCAACAACAAATTGAATTTGTTAGACCTAACATAATTGTGTCCCTAACATATATATTGGATACCCCGAATAGTAAAAGGAAACCCCATTCACTTAATGCAATAAAAGCTATCCAATGCAAATAATAGATGTATCCAAAGGAAAACAATCCCTTTAGAGTTTAGCATTACCATCGAAGCATTGCAGCATTAGTATCTTTAGAGTTCTTGGCATCCAGACACAACGCTGGACCGAGCAGCTTGTTCATACGTCTTACAAGTCGGTAGTAATAATGTCTAACCTGAAAGTTACATATGTATTATGTCAACAAGGGAACACATTCAAGACTTACAGAGCAACACATGAGAATAATCAGAAGAAAAATGTAAGGGCAAATACCTGATCTTTGTTTTTACTTTGGACGCGGCGAGTGATCTTCTCAAAATTCTGAAGTGAATTCATATTGTATTTAGTGAATATCATAAAGTGAAAAATTCAAATGCCAAAATACAAATGGACAAAAACATGCCTTGCCGACTTGTCGTAGTGCAGTGAAGAAACTTTCCTCCTCTTGACGTGTCCAAGCAGCCCATTGCCGAGTGGGTCTTTTTGCTGCGTTAGGCAGTAATATAACAATCAAATGTGGGGCTTTCTACATCCCAAGGTAGCACATTCTCTAATTCACCTATAATAAGTAAGAGAATGTATTTAAATAATAACATACCAGGCTTCTTTGGCTGGACATAATTTGCAGTGGATGAGATTACATCAAGATCCCCATTCTGAACTGATCTATTCTCTGGATGAAGGTGTGACTCAGAGGGCAAAGAGACCTGTAACTCTGTCTGCATGTTATAGACATTACAAGTAACTATATACTCATGTTCTTTGGATTCAAACAACTCCAAGCAGTGATCCGTTTTGATCTCCACGTGGTCCAAAGTCCAAATGAAGCAACCTAGTAATAGCAAAAAAACAATTGCTTAGCATCCATATATTGAATTTAAGCAGAAAGCAAGCTATCTTGAATTATTAGGAGCATCCATTGTAATCATACATATAAATGTTCACATGCAATGGAGGACATGGACTCAAACCCAAAAGTGCCCCTCCTCTCCCACACAATAAAATTGATGGGGGAAATATAAGCATTCTCATTATTAAATGGGTGCAAGAAATTTCATGAACCTTTAAAATGCATAGATGTAACTTATAGCCATTAAGCTTGTGATCTGACTTTTACCCCAAAAAAAGAAAAAGAAAAATTGTAATCTGACCAGTCAGCTACCTGTAATCAAATTCATATTCCTAGTACACAGAAATTGAAGAATAACTCTAGTGCACAGTGAAAACTCAATTACCCATGGCATAACAAATCAACAACAACTAAAAACTTCTATTAATCACTCTGCGAGTAACAATACTTTCAGCAAGATAAATATAGTAAACGAAAATTGCCCCCAAATTGCCATCAGGAAGGTGCAGGCATTGTAATAGATCGACTTTCTAATCTTAAATTTCCATTCCTAAGAACCAGCGTAAACAATTAATTTATTCTACCAAGTCTAATGCAGATATTCCATTCCTAGGGTATTGTCCAATGTGATTAAAACAGCCATTACAAGCATTCAGATGAATCAGCTATAAGTACATTGATTCAATCTCCAGAAAAAATAAATTTAATTCACCACATAAACAATCACAACAATAACAATTTCGGGTTTTGTAATTATTCTTTCAAAAGAAACCTAATTGCTAAACTGCCCAAATTTTAAGCCAAGAAAACGTAACATAATAGCATTGCTTTCAGCCTAGAAAACCTAAAAAAAAAAAAAAAAAAACGAAATTCAATCAAGTAACTTAGAATTGAACTCCGTTTGGTAGCTGAGAAAATGCAGGAAGTTTAAAACACATTAGAATTCTGAACCTTCAACAATTCGTAATACCCGATCCAAACAACAAAATTTTCAACTCGAACTGTGCATTGTACAACAACTTGGTTAAGTTGAGTTTAATCGTTTTAATCAAACACAACACAAAAAAATTCAAAAAAAAAAACCTAGTTTCATTATTTCTACCACTATTTTCTCAGCAACCAAACAAAGGCTAGGGTTTCAAATTACACAGTTTGACTTCAAATACAAGCTTCCAAATTACGTGAAAATAAAATTTGAATCTGAGAAAAAAATCGAATTGAAAAAAAATACCTGAGAGAAAATTTCGAAGAATACAGAAAACCCTAGAACCGTACGCTGAAGCTTTGAGTATCGAACAAAAGCAATGGAAACCGGAGAGAATCTTCCGACAAACCTCTACAGTTAGAGAGAGGGAAAGAGAAAAAGAACGAATTTTACTTTGGAGAAAAGAAAAAGAAAAAAAAGAAAAGCAATTAATTATTTTTCTTTTCTTTTTTAAATAGGGCTAGAGGTTTTTTATTTTAGTTAATTTTCTTCAAAGGATTAAAAAAGAAAAAAGTATATTTCAAAAGGGTTTTTGTTTTTGTTTTTTTGTTTTTGTTTTTGATTTTTCAAACTTTGTTTTTGGTGGCTATGAAGGGCAAAGGGAAAGAGGGTAATAATACTAACACACAATAACCTATTCTTTTTTGGCCTTTTTTATATTGTGAACTAATTGCTTTAAAAGTGGTAAGTGGTATATGAATCCTAGGTATTAAATTTTGTAATCTTTGAAGGTTTTTGTGCATTTATTATTCACGGTTTACTTGTAAATAAAGTATCTTGGAAGTTTGTTGCAGAAACCACAATAATTAACGATAAAAGTGATGATTGAGAAGACGACAATAATTGTTAATGAAATCATGATTGTAGTAGTATAAAATAAAAATTGCAAACGATGATCTTGGTCACATGAAAAGAAGAAAGAAAGCTAAATATTTTATTATAAAATAACATGGAAGTAATAAATATTACTCCTCACATAACTCACTATAACCTTACTTAAAAGGCACTATGTACTCCCATTTATAAAAAGAAAAAGAAAAAAAAGAGAGGCATTATGCACTTTTTTTTTGAGAAACAAGGCATTATGTACTTTATTTGTAATTTACATCTAAATGACATATTATTCAATTTGATCAATTGAGCGGTTGGTATGTTAATAAGAAAGTCTTAAATAACTCAAGAAAACATTACTACCATTTATCTTATAAGTAAGATCTTACTACTTTATGTATATATGATATGATTCTCAAAAAAAAAAAAAAAAAAATTATAGATGAGAACATACTATATTGGATCGATAAGCTATTCTAAGATATTATTCCTCATTGTGAGTGGTACGAATTTTAGATTTATATGAGAATTTTTCCATATTTTGTGATGAAAAAAAGTACCCCCCCCCCCCCCTCCTGCAAGCCTTAGAATAACACATATGATTTAACCTAAATTAAATTTGTTCCTAAATTGTTCGTGATAATTACAAATAAACTAATAAACACACATCTCCTATGTGAATTGATGTCGAAGTTCATTGATATTAAATTTAATAGTTGGTCAAGCCAAGGAGAGGAATCAAGACTTTGATTTGATTGGTAAGCAATTTATGACTTGTATTAAGATAAAATTTTGGAGTTAGGAATGAAGAGGGACACAAGAGTCCAAGGGGACAAATTTTTCACGTGATTAAAGTATAATTAATTATTTGTATGACCATAAATTAACCCAATTATTATCCTCTATTGGTATGCAATTTATGACTTGTATTAAGATAAAAATTTGGAGTTAGGAATGAAGAGGGACACAGAGTCTAAGGAGACAAATTTTTCATGGGATTAAAGTATAATTAATTATTTGTATTACCGTAAATTAACCAAATTATTATCCTCTCTTGAAAACAACCTGTTTATATGTTACTTTATCTAGCAAAGGAGCCAAGTTTAAGGCAAAGTTTATGCTCGGTTATTAAACAAGTCAATATAATAATGTATTGGGAAATAAGCTTATGAGTATAAGACTCAATTTAAGTGTGGGTTTAATGCTGAGGAAACAGAGGATAAAAAATGCTCAAAAAAAGAAAAATTAAGTGTGGGTTAATAACAACTCATTTAGCATTTTGCTAAATTCTTTTTTATTGAAAGTGTACTAAAGTATAATCGTATTTAAAAGAAGTGAAAAAAAAAAAGGTGAGATTTTAAAAAACTATAGCTAAAAACTAAACAAAAAAACTGATGTCAAACACACACTAAATATATAGAATATTATACTTATATATATATATATATATATACATGTATATAATATAATTATATAAACATGAGATTGAAATTATTGTTTGTACATTAGGGGGTGGCAATGTAATAATTTTGACAATTCTGTCTAATTTGCAAAAGCTAAAATGAAGAACTATCAAATCATTGTGAGGGCACAGCCTGTGCAACCTATTAATCTAGGTTTGTATGGACTTTGAAGAAGAAGTGGGAGCCGAATCCCATAGGTTGCTCTAGTCAGGTACATCTATTAATCTATTAATTAACCTTGTCAAATAGGAATAATTTCCACAAATGTATAATTAAGGAAGTGGTCCCTACTACTAGATTAAACCAAAAAAAAGAAAAAAAAGATTAAACAAAGAACAAAAATGCTCATATTGGACAAAGCACATCATGCTTAAAGATAGAAGCACATTTTCCCTTTTCAAAGCACTTCAATATGGAGTATATTTAGTAGAAAAATTAAGCACTTCTTTTATTAGATATATGAGCCAGAGAAGGATAAAGCATTTCTTATATTAGAAATTTAACTCCAAAGGCATTATTCTTTCAAAAAAAAGAGCGAAAAAAACAGAAAGAAAAAAGAAAAGTAGAATAAAAAGAAGGATAAGGCAATACCAAAGGAATCCCTGCATGCTAGTTACAACTACAGAAAAGTCAAGCTCAGAAGAACAATTTCAACTATGTACAAATTAAAATTGAAAATGAAAAACCTCAATAAGAGAAGCCTGAATTTTGAAAACATTAATGGCTATTTAAAAAAATAAAAAATAAAACTGTGCTTTATATATATATATATATATATTTTTTTTTTTATGGAACTATACTTTTTGTTAAGTGGAAGAGCACACGGAATTAATTCGAGAATACAAAAAAAAAAATTAAGGTATCAATGCATTGAAATAAATAGTGGCCATCACAAGAGAGCTTCAACAATAAAAATCTAATAAATATTTTAAATGTAGCTGTTGAAGTGCCCTTTTCAATTGTTATGGAGCAAATAGCATAGGAATATTTTAGTATTCCTCTGTGTCTTTGAAGGGTATAGTACTACCAATGATTTTATTTTCAGTTGTTTAATCTCCACGAGTCCTTTATGAATATAAATAAAAGGCTAAAATAAAATATTGTCTCATGATGATAGTTCTTTGCCATCAATGTTCATATAATCTCAAAAGATTAAACACCTTATTATTTGAGAACTTCAAAGCATAAATCCCAAAAGGAGAGTTGAACCAAAGGGTGCTGCATCATACTCTAAACTAGCATAGGACAGGAACCCATCCATTTTTCCTTTTGATTGAAATGATCGTACACAAAAACCAAAGCAAAAAAGAAATCTTTAATTTTCATTTGGATGACAAAAGAGAAATGGATGCACAGCAGTATCCTGAAAGTCTAAGCAGTTGCAAATTCAGATAAATCACCAGCAGAATGAAGATTGATCCTACAACTTCCAAACAAACTCAGGAGGTAGAAACAAACATACATTTCGAAAACATTATCAAAATTTAAAGAAGAAAAAATAAATTTTAAGGAAACAGCAAGTTTTTGTCGAAGGAATGAAGCCCCTCCCTACTGTTTTCTTTTACATGTAGACATCATTGACAACTGCTGACAACCATTGGTAACTGCCCCTGTCCTTTTTCATCCCTACAAGTATGGACAGTTACCCAACATCTTCCTCCAAAGTTCATTTTCTAAGTTGCTCCAATCCATGAAGTAACAATTATACTGAAAAAGAGTCGCTGTTTCCTGCACCAGTTTACTTCACGCTATCCACCATATATAAATTCCATGGTAAATCACCCGGTGGAATGCAACCCACACAACTAGAAGCTCAACTGCCCCAGTCCTTTGTTGAAATAATCGAAATTCTGGGTGGATGGCAATAAGTTGCAGGTCGAACGACAGGCATAATTCTACCCAATTATGAATTGATAAATGTACTCAGATGCAGCATCTTACTACTAGATAACAATTTCAAAATGATATCGTTTGGAGAAAATTTTCCTTTAGGAAAGGATAGAGCCTTAATGCAGTGGCATTTGCTCACTTTCGCATGCTTTTGAGAGGCATGAGACATCCCAATTAGCTCTCCTGTTATATAATACAGCCATCTTTCCAGCAACTTCATTCAACACTGGTTGATTTAGAAAGCATTAATCTGTACATAGGGGCCCCACGATCTATAACAAGTTGTTCCCAATCTGACCTAACTCCAAATGGGTTCTCCTCAAGCCACCCTCTATTAATTTCAGCATCTTGATCTTGTGCAACAGAAAGTTTACCCTTGCCATATTTTAAAAATTGTTCTCTCATTCTCACAGCTACTGCTTCTATGTCAGATTGCAGAAAGACCTAATATATACAAGAAAAAAGATGGTCAAATAATCTATCTAGCTTTTGGACTTACAAACTGATCACGGCCTTTACTGATTGTCTGATCTCAAGCAAACCACAGCACTGTATGACAATGTGTAACTTTAGGAAAAAAAAAAGAAGAAGATAAAATTCTAATATACCCCTGATTTCCCAAGGGAATGCTGCTTAGAGTACCCAAAAAAAAAAAAAAATTACAGCATTAGGCTACATGGAAGCACTGGTACCTTTCCATCAGATGTAAGAAGATCTGCTACTGCTTCAACTAATGCCCTTTGCAGCATTCTCCATCTATATTCTGGTTTGTTAAAATCAGGATTGGGACACTACATGGAGAAAAAAAAAATCTTACTTAAATTACACATGCATTTAAATTTAGCAGTTGATGTTAAAGAAGGAATGAAATTACAAGAAAAAACAAGCCACTGTCATCAAATTTGCAACTCAATTGTACAATACTGGCCTACTTTCAGTTTCATTTTCAAGGAGAAAGATTAAAGTGAATTGAGAATCTCATAAAAGACCCTCCCCTACCCCCTCTCCTTTGCAAAAAGCTCACATGCACCTTTTCTCATAAGAAAAAATGGTATATCATGGTGAGGTTCCACGTCATATAAAAAAAATGTATACATTTTTTTCCCAATAGTGAGAAGCTACCCAATTGGCTTACGATAAGAAATCTGAAAATGAATATATACCTCATTGGCTCATTCTGACACGAAGAAATAAGAATTGGTTTAAAAAAATTCTTCTCAATTTCTGGCATAGGCAGAGTAATTGGGGGAAGGATTCAGGGGGAGACGGAATGTCAAAGGTGCAGTTCTCAGTCCCACCCAACTGTGATCTGAACTGGACAATAAGGAAAATGGCATCTGAACAATTCTAACCCCATGTTTCTACAAACTGCAGAAAGGAAAAGGAAGAGTCCTTTCCTTCCCTTCTAAAATCCTCATGCCAAAACAGTTAAGGAAGAGAGCAAAAACTATATGCACCAGATAATTAGCTCCCAGACAATTACAAGTCAAAGTAACATTAGGGAGAAAGAAGTCAACATGTCCGGTCAAGATAAGTGAAAACCCATGATAAGCTACTACTACCACACCTAATAAATGGTGGTCATGGTGAGGAATGACAAAACAGGCAGTGGACACCGTTTTATGGATCTGGAGACAGCAAGGGGCAGTAGCAACTACATTAGAGGCAGCAGTTGTGGCAGGATAGCAGTGAAGTGTAGTTTTTGTTAGCATGGTGGCATTATAGCTCACGATTTGATGGTGCTGGCAGTGTTGGTGGTGTTTGCCGTAGAAGTAGTTGTTTGGAAGAGGCATCAATGCTGTTAGCAGTGGCATACTCCTGATGATCCTGGTGGTGGAAAAAGTTCCCAGAACAGTGGTTGTGAGATGGCATTTGGGTGGAAAGGGTGTTTGGTTGTGGATTGATGATGCCATGGAGGGGCCAAGGTGACTATAGTGGAGGTAGCAGTGATGATGAGAGGAACTATGGTTGGTAGCAGGCTACATCAATATTGGTGCAGCATTGACAGCGGCAGGTTTTTTTCTCGGTTTTGGGGGGGGGGAGGGGGGGTGTGGGGGTGTTCAGTGGCAAGGGTGGTGTGGTGACCCAGTGGGGGAGGTGCCATCTAACAGCCATTACGGCAGGATCTGTGGGGAGCAGGTTAGGGGCATTAGTGGAGGTGGAATTGGATTCTCTACTCTTTAGGTCCAAATTTCTCACTTTAATGAATTGTATAAGTCATAATGTAAAACATGTAATATCAAATCCAATACAAAATGTTAAAGATTATTCTTCAAGAAGTCAGCTTGACTGATTATTCTTCAAGAAGTCAGCTTGACTAACTGATAGTTGATTTTTCTGAGAAATCATAGTCAACAACATCAGATCCATTATGCGTAAAAGGAATTGATCTAAACAGCTCCATTATGCATAAAATCATTCTCTACACTTTAGTTTGTAATTCTAACCTGTATTGAAACAAGAACCAACTTTCCTGGGTAACTAGACACTATGGAACGAAATGTTGACGTTGCATTTGTCGCAATGAAGTACCTAACACAGAAAAACCAAGAAGACAGCTAAGATGATTGAATAAAAACTTGTAGTCCATAGATTTGACACAGACAATCATAAATATTTTAAACCAGATATGAAAAATTAAAATCAATAAAACCCCAAAATATGCTTGCTGCCAAATTTTTCATCTTCAACCTATACTATTTGGGACAAGAACAGTTTTCAATGAAAAAAACTCTTCCTATAACAACTCATAATCAATCAACTACATGATCTACTTTTCTAAATGTAGAAGACACCAATGGTGTCATTATCCCCATCGAACTTGAAACCAAAACTTATAACTTCGGAAGATACAGATAACGAAAGCCTAAGGGGGTGTTTGGTACTGTTGTTTAAACAACAGTTTTCAATGTTTAAACAATATTACACATATTTTCACACACTTTTTCATCCACACATATTTTCACAAAACAATAACAACATTACTAGAAATCTCTTACCAAATAGGCTTTAAGTTTCACACAAAACACAAAAAATGCTCGTAGAATCAATATGCAAAACTTAACCCAATGGTTCAGTTAGACTGAAAAATTAATTTTTGTCACAGGTGCCATAAATGTAGTGCAGCACTACAAGTCAACAACCCTTACCCATTCTTAATGGTAGATTGTTGAACAGAATCTAGACAACGCCTTACGAGCTGAAAAAAATTGTAAAAAATAATTATCAACTATGACGAGTCTATGATTTAAGCAACAAGGGGAAAATAAAAAAAGCAAAAACCTTTTCATTAATCTCTAAACCAAGAAAATTCAAATCCTTCCTCTTTCTAGCCATCCCCAGAATAAAAAGTCCATTACCTGTCATTCATAATCCAAACGTCAGGAAAGAATCAGTAATGGCAGACTCTGTTGCTTTTAAAAAAATAAAAAAATAAATGTTTAGGAGCTTCAGAAGAAGTACCACTTCCAATATCAACTACCAAAGGTTGCATTGGATCACAATAAGTAGCGTTCCAATTGATCTCAAATGGGTATGCCTGCACAAAGCAACTACATATAAGAAATTTGAACAGTAATCTATTATTATATGATGGAGTGCTGAACTTGTAAGCCCTTTGCTCGTTTAGTACAACTTATTTTCCAGCTTTTTGAAAATGAGGTTGTTTGGAAAAGCTGTACCTAGGCAAAAGTGAAGTTCAAAATAGTTGTGCTTTATAAAAGTGCATTACCAAACTTGCACTCCCCTTAAGTGAGAATAGATGAGTCAGATCTCTTAGCTATCTTGTTTTCAACTGGATATTGCATATTCATAATCATGTTTGGCCCTTGACATGAAAAGTAATGCCTTTATCCTCAGATATGAAGCAAGAATCCCAAGCAGTTGTGATTCATATGATTCCAGAAAGGCACATGGAGTATGGGAATAGGTCAAAGAGATTGAACCTTTAGGCATGGACATATTAAAACTTAATGTTTACATGATCTATATCTGCTAAAGTCAATTTTGTATGGACACAAAACAATAAAGAGTTGTAAAATCGCTTTGGGACTGTTTAGACATACTAGGTAATATGATTTAATCAATCCATTGTTTTACATAGCTTAGGTATGCATTCAATAACTTCCCACCAGCAAGGAGTAACGTTCCAGATTTTACAATACAAGTATTGACATGACCTAACAATATTAACCGACAATAAATGTTGTTTGATGAATTTTTTTTCACCGCATCAAATGGCAAACATCATTCAATTACCTCCAAAATTGAGGATAAGGTTGCCTACTAATCACCTCTCTCATACCCTATAGAAGTGAGAACCTTGTATAGTGGATATGACCTTTCTAAGAATTTGATGGTAAGTCCCATCAAATGGTAAATCCAACCATGAGGGGTAAAAGTGACACATGCAGAAGTGACAATCATTGATTTTTTTTTTTTTTTTTTTTTTTTCCATTCTATAATCCTGGTTCAACAAAATGCCCTTTTAAGTTTTTTTTTTTTTTTTTTTTTTTTTTGCAGCAGCAGAACTGATAAAAAAAATTAATGGAGCATACCCTATCTAAGGCCATCACCCCTGGAAGCTTTCTTCCTTTGAGAAATTCCCATACAACTGAAGCATTCTCAAGCATATTAAATTCAGAAATGGAACTTGATTCCTGCATTATCACTTTGCATGCCATATTCCCGACAATGGTTAAATCACAGTTGCTTTGACTTAGAAGATCAAGCATTTGAGCCAATTTAGATGCTCCATTTGTATGTTGATTTGAGTTGCTGAATTTCACTGGACCAATCCATATAACTTTCTGTAACACAATAAAGAGTAAAGATGTCAGGTAGGTCTGAACATAATGAAAGCAGCAACAACAGCAAATTATTCCCAAGAACATAAATTCATCATCAAATAAAATAAGAATTTACTTAAGAATGAACTTTGCTGCATATTATCCATTAAAAAAAAAGATTAAATATTTATGAGTTCTTTCTAAAAAAAAAAAAAAAAAAATCAAACAGCAATAATAGGCTACACAATGGAAGGTAGCCTTCTCCTTCCCAAATACCTTCCCTACCACAGATGAACCCAAGACCTTCCCCTTTTAAATCATATCAAGCTTGTGAAATTTTTGATATCTCTCTCGAGGACTAAGTTCAGCATGCTATATATAGACAGAGATTAAAGTATAATCATGTGTTTTAAAAATTCATAATAGCCATTTGCGGTGACAATGGATGTAATTCTCACAAATGAAAATTTGGACTCATTTGGTTCTATTCGTATTTTACCTTGCATTCTGTAAGCAAGGAGTTTATCTCGCCCAATGACATAGGCCCAAGATCCACAGGTACCCAACCTAAAACAAAAGGAATTTTGGATAAATAATTAAAAAGTAAAAAATTATTAACATTTTGTGGAATGTTAATTACAAAATTGGAACCACCAAAAAACTATGATGTTAAAACCCACCCGATCTACCAATTGATATTCTTTCATTCTTTCGCCAGTTTGCAATTTGACACATTGAAAACACATGGTACTTGGTGAATCTAGGAAAATAAAGATGGTAGTTATCTAGCATTCTATTAGTCATTGATACAAAATAGCACCAAGTGCCACACAGGCTGTGGTAACAAAATATTGGACTTTTAGCTTGGCATATAATGAATTCTAGATCCTCACTTGCATCCTTCAGATCACTTCTTATATGATTGGTGGTGCACAACTTGAAATTAGACTCATTTATTATTAACAGGAGAGAGACTTATCCTTTTGAAGGGTTATGGGACCACAATTATTTTGACCAAAACCAGGTAGAAACTAGTCAAGAAATAGATCAGCACATTTTTGGTAATACTTAAGATAGCCCTAATAGGTTGACATACATGAAACTTGAATGATTGCACCAATGAGAAAGGTGATGGATAATGAAATGAATCTCTAAAAAGGAGAGAGGGGAACTGGGAAGGAGAACTATGTATTGTTAACAGGTCTCAGGTTATACAACCAATTTTAACTTCTTCAGTAACTACATATGCAAGAGGGAATCCACTAATTAATTAGTCAGCATTCATGAGAATTACATGACCCAACACACCAAATGTTTATTAAGTGAGAGATATACATATAAACTGTTGTTTAACCCACACCCTAACTTCAAATCAACCACCCTTTGCATTTAAAAAAAACTATCAAATAGCAATACCAAATTTAGAAGCCGTTTTTATTTTCGATTGGTAAGGTACACACGAACACAATGGGGTTTGAACACACAACATCACCCTTCACCTTGCTCTTATAAGGGGAGAAGGTGCCATTTGAGCTAGAGGTTATTGGGAAAGATATAGCTGCAAATGGATTGTTATCAATAATCAATGGGCTTATATTAAACTGGCCTCCAATACTCATTGGGTTAATAGATAAGAAGATTGTAAAATCTGCATAATCTATTCGAATAGACGAAGTAGACAGGGACATCTAAACTACAATTTTCCTAATTGTTACAACTATGATCATATAAATATATAGAAAACCAAGAAAAATCAACATTAAATGATATATCTTTCCTATATGTTGATTTTGTGGAGAATACCACAAGGAACTTGCAAGTGTACAATGAAACCCCGAAGGGCTGGTCTAGTGGTTCTTTGGCCTCATGTGATCCATGAGGTCCTGGTTCAAGTTTCCTAACCAACACCTTAGGCCAACCCAAGGATTCTTCCCGGTAATCACCCCAAGTGCGTGGGACTGGGGACTGCACAAACACCTGAGGGATTAGTCAAGTGCTCTAAAAGCCCTACACACCCACATAGCCACATCAGCAAAAAATAGTGAACAACAAAATTCTTCTCATGTACTATGTCCTCACAGCCAAAATCCTAAAAAGCAGTGAAAAATAATGGGAGTTAAGACAATAAAGAAACTAGATAGTTCAGGTATGTCAATCGACTCCTACCTTCTAAATCAAATAGATAAGTTCTGGTCTTAGACAATCCCCACCCCCTGGAACCTTTCTATTATTAAAAAGACTATCTTTTTGAAATAGATAGCCTTTTAATAATTGAAAGAGCGCGCGCGCACGTGTGTGTGTGTGTGTGTGTGTGCAGGTGGGGGGGGGGGGGGGGGTTTGTTATTTCCTAACCATCACATTTTTTACAGCACTTTTATGCAAAAGTGCTTGATCAAATGGACATGTGATGAGGGTTACTAATTCATAAAAAGTCCAATCATTAAAAAGTAAATGCAAATTTTAATGTTCCAGGGTGAATTAAAAGCAATCTCACCATCCAAAATGCTATGAGCAGGAAACAATTCCAATTTCCCTGGAAGACAATCATTCTTGCACCAAAAATCTTTTGGATAGAGGATTTGAATATCTCTATTCTGTGCAAACCGGACTATATCTAAAGCTTCTCTGAGTGCCCCGTGTTCCACAAAATTTAAAGGAACAGATACTTCCAATGCATGCATTATTTGAAATGACATCCGTCCAACAAAGACCAACCCATCACATCTAGAAGCCAAAAAATGCAAGGCAGCTGCTTTGTCAAAGAAGTTACCCCCTCCAATCTGCATTGCATACATACCAAGTCTACTACAGAAATTAATACAGAAAACATCTAAGGCTTCTAGAATTACACAGAAAATTTTAGCTATTAAGCAAAAAAAAAAAAGACTTGTAAGCAGCAGCAGTAGAGACATACAACAGCAACATAAGGATTTCTGCTGGTTTCCGCAACCTTCTTTAGTTGACATAAGCTCTCCTCAAAGTAAAAACCAGCTACACAGGAATGACAAAAGCAAGTAACACCAACGGTTGATGCAAGGATTTTATGAGACTGGGAAAAAGAGTCATTAACAAAAATATCAACTCCTGATGATAACATTTGAGCAAACTTTGAACAATTGGCAACTTCCTCTTTAAATTCAGAAAGATTCTCAAGAAGAAAGATATCTGCTTTCTCAAGGCCTTCCATCTTTGGTGGTATGTTACAAGAAATGCAGCTTACTGGAACAACTTTGCATTGAAGGATTGATGACAAGAAATCTGAAATATAGACCTTCAAGCATTAATTCCAAAGCAACTTCCTTAAATTAATGAAGGATGTAGAAATTTCAATTTTGAGTTAAGGCAGTAAACATCTATTATTAATGAACCAGAATTGAAGGGTCCTAAATGTAAAACTAAATCAGAGGCAGGAACTGATTTAGATATTACCTGCAACAGACTCTGCAAGAACAAGTTTTGGGTTACTTGTTACACTCCAGTCACTCGCTAGAATTACTTTGGCCCCAGCTTCATACAAATACTTAATGGTGAAAAGCGCATTGGAGACTGGTCGGGTCTGCTGGTCCAGTTCTTCCCGAAGCAATATGGTAGAATCAAATCTGACCATGACGACTTTTGAAGCAAGCCTCTCCTTGGGAAACTTTCTAAGAGTTTGTATGGGTGGAATAGCATCCAATTCTCCTCCATTACAAAGATAAGCCGAAGGAAAAAACCCGGTTTTCACAGTAATGCCACAACTAACCTACAACAATAATTTCCAGAGACCTCAAATGATGTAGTGGAAGCCAATACAGCTACAATAACTGGAGGACACATTTCTTAATCTTCTTCCACTAATAATTCCCTATATGAAATTTTGTATATTTGAGTATAACACACACTATCAATTAGTGAACAGCAATCTCTTAGGGGGGGGTTCTTTTTGTATGCTTCTGTTGTACTCTAGTTTCAAAAAAGGTCATTATTTTACAAAAGAAAAATGGGATAAACCGCCAAACAAAAATCAGATGAACAAACTGCCCAGAAAATAAGAGATAAGCTTCTTTTCCATTCCAATGTTACATAGCATGGAAGTAATTATTCTCACAAATAGGCACTAGGCAACTAACTATATATAGTGAGAATAAGAATTAAACAGTTTACAATTGTTACCACACATAGGACTAACTTTGAATAAGCACAAAAACGAGGTGGGACATTATTATAGTACCTTACATTTGAAAAAGCTTTCAACACGACCAACTACCTCACCTGTCAAAATTAAGCTCCACAGTCTCAGCAAATTAACATGAGGAAAAAAAAAAAGACAAATGTTGAAGTTGTTTTTAAGTTGTATAACCTGGGAAAGACAATTGAAGACCATGGTAATGGTGTTTCTGAAGAGCACAGTTTCCTTCATATGAACACGGTTTTTGCTGAAACAACGTTGTGGGTCTATCTTTGTAGAAACTGAATTTGTTTACGAAGAAAGTTGGTTGTACTAGATTAAGAAGCTGACCCATTAAACTGAAACTGTAACTGTAAGTGGCATTGATTAAATAAAATAAGAAATACCACAGAAGAATAGCAAGAATCTCAAAGAATGCAACTGGGTATCTTAAACTTTCATTTTTATCTTCTTATATTTCTTGTTCTTAAGCGCAGGGTATGACGTAGCGTCTGGGTTTCACTGAAAGATGTCGAAACGTTGCGTTTTGCTAAATAAGAACCGGTTTGTAAATTGACGAAACAAATGTGTGCCTTTTTCTTTTATTGTTTCAGTTTATCCCACCTGAACCCTAAAAAAGTATTTTGTGTTTCGTATGTATGTAACAAACGTCTCATAGACCGATGTGATTTATTCGCTAAGTGTCTCACTACATATACTTGAAATATGATAGGTAGGAATTATCCTCTATGAATAGGGGGATGGACTTGTGAAAATTTGGCTAATGCAAATTTGAGAAATTGTTTTAGTGGATTAGTATAGGCCATTGATCAAACTTTTTTTTTTTTTTTAATGATAAAAATATTTTTTTTCCTCGTGCAATATGTTTGACTTTGGAAGGACTTTTCTTATGGCAAATTTGTGGAAATGTTAAATAAAAGGGAAATTGGTCCGACCATCTCTCGAGTTCAATAAATGTTAAGGAATAAGAATAATCAAGCTCAAAATTTGTAATACTCATTGAAAAACCAAAAATACTAGACAACAAAAGCAGTGGCGGAGCCACATAGTGGCTTGGGGGGGCCGTGGCCCCTACAAAAAAAAAAAAAAAAATTCCCATTAGACTATGAAGAAAAAATAAATGGGCCCCCCCAACATTAGACAGCCGGCCTCCCTATCCATTTCTCACCTATTCTCCTAGCCCACTCCCAGCCCCAGCTTTAGTTTTAGGTAACTCCAAATAAAACAAAAACCTGCTAGCCTACGGAAATACTCATAAATCTAACATTTAAATACTCTTAAATCCAAATATCAACAAAAATACACTTTCCCTTCATCTCAAAAAGCCCACCCTGACCCACGGAATCCCTTGCCCTTTTTACTTTTTATTCTTTTATTTTGGCTTCTTTGATACACTTTCAGCATTGGTACAGTAGCCTACCAGCCCCCAAAACTCCAGTCCTCTATTCTGTCCTCACAGTCCGGAAAAAAAAAAATTCTGACCAATTTTTTCTTTCTTCATCAGCTGATTCAGCTTTAGTTTTGGAACTTGGTTATTTTGTCTTCTTTGATACACTTTCAGCACTGGTACCACTGCCTACTAGCCCCCAACACTCCAGTCCTTTGTTCTGTCCCCACAGTTCCAGAAAAAAAAAATTCTGACTAATTTTTTCTTTCTTCATCAACTAATTCAACTTTAGTTTTGGAACTTGGTGACCGCCTGGTGAGTTTTCTTCTCTTTCTTAAGCATTAGACATTCATGATTCATCTCTTTTTAGTGTCTTTTTTTTTTTTTCTCAACTATCTACACCTAAATATTTTACATGATCTTTATATTTTCATAGATTTTTAGAGAAATACGTGATTGAAGGCATGGGGAGATTATTTGTGATGAGTCTTGAAGGGAAGATCTTTTGGAGGTAGAGGCAGTAGGCATTGCCACCTAGGTGACCCATCTTTGCACTTTGTGAAGACAAAGTTTCTAAGGTAACATTGTTTTGATTTATTACCTATTTTTGATTAATTAGATATCATGTTGCTGTGGGTGTTGTTAAATTGTTTGGTTTATGTTGTGTCCCAATACTTGTATGCTTAATTCTTGTTTTTGTTTGAGGGGTTATTATTAATTAAAGTCGTATTAAAAATGGGTTGACTGTTTAAATTATAGTGGAAATTTTTTTTTTCTTGATTATGAATAATATTCATATAACTAAGTAAAAATTTCTAATTAAAATTTTATTTTTTAAAGTTCTTTTCAGGTTAATTTTTGAGTCATATTCTTAAAGCTAAAAGAATTATGAGCAAACGAAAAACAATTGATGCATTATTTAAGAAAAAAGATGTTAGCAATTCAGAAATTAGGACACCTGTGGGAGGAAAAGGAAGTTAGACCAACACTGACAATTGATAGCATGCGTGATGTGTTGCGTGTTTTCATTAATGGCAAGCTTATAGGTAATTAGGCGTTGTCTCACAATATTACTTCATCTTATCTCAGTCTCCTTTTCTCCGTTGAATTCTTCCTCACCATTCATTTGCACATTGGATTATATTTTTGTGCTACTTTTTTTTTAGATATCTCTGACTTAATTGAGTATTGAGAAATGATGAAATTAATATGTTTGTTGAATGTTGACAATGTCATAATTAGCCAAATGCAGAATTAGTACCCAAGAAGAAAAAAAGACTTAAACTGCTTAGGTTATATATCAAAACTACTCTCTCTCTCTCTCTCTCTTACTTGTCACCTATTTCTAATCTTCCACACTTTACAACTCAACTCCAACTTGGTATCAAAGACTTCCAATCCAACCCTAGAAGCTGTTAAAGAAACCTAGCAGTCATTTGAGTCAAGGTGTGTAGTAGGAGGGAGATAGACAAGAAAATAGGGTTGGGCTTAAGTTATTGAAAAATGCTAGAACCACAAAAACTTACACAATTTTTGCCACAACTCACCGTGCGGCGAGTTGTGAGTGGTGAGGAAAAAGTGGTGAGTCCATGTAGGTCAACACCCCCATGCACAGGTCGTCGACCCCCCCATATACAAATTCCTGGCTACGCCCCTGAACAAAAGGATGAGAAAGCATAAATAATGCCTTTATTTTTTAATGATTTGTATAACTGTTAAAGTTTTTTATGGTTGAATAAGAGATCAAGGGTTCAATCCCCGCCTACACGAAAAACTGATTGATGTCTTAGTCTGATGATAAAGAGCTATCATTAGAAATGGACACCATAAAATGCAAAACATTCTTAATGATAAGGAATAATTTTACAAGTATCTATCCTACATGCTCATTCGTCACCTACTTGATAGGGAGCTTTTCAACATGTTTCATTTGACACCCTTTGCTCATTAGACATGGCACTCGTCCAACTTGGTACTTGTTCGACATGGCTTCCTCATTTGACATGTGCACCAGTTTAATGATTGAATCATTACCTTGCCATGTGAGTTGTCTATCTTAGGTTGCTCATCCGTCACCTACATGGACGAACAAGTAGGGGTGGCAAAGTAATCCCAAACCTGTTTGCCCACCCAAACTCACCCACTATAATTGAACCCAAACCCACCCACCCAATTATTAGTTGGGTTAAATGGGCATCAACCTATTAGACCCAATTACCCAAATTCAACCCAGCCTTTCCCATTAAAAAAATAAAAAGAAGAAGAATAATAAAACATAGTTTTTGATAACAAAAAATCTAGACTAAACAAATGAAAATTAACCATCCTATGATTTTCTCGGTAACTAAACAAAAACCTAGACTCTTTAATATTAGAAAAAAAAAAATCATTACTCTCGGCTTCTCACTTTAATAGTTGTTTAGATAAGACTAGAAGGAGCACTTAAAAAAAAAAAAACAAAAACAAAACAAAGAGCTTCAAATTCAAGTACATAATCCTCATTCTTTGATTATGTTCTTGTTTCTCAATTTCATTAACTCAAATTTACAATAATGTCTTGGCTATTCAAATCGTTCCAATCCGACGGTCTAGATTCGTCGGAGCAAGATCACGATGATCACAACCCATCCACAACTCCTCGTGGTGTTAAAGACGACCTCTCCGCCCTCGGCCAAACCTTCGGCTGCCAGTTCCGCGGCGTCGCCAACTTCCTAGCCCTGCCACCACCACCATCGCCACCACCTTCTTCAATCGCAACCGTTGATCCATCATCATTATCAGAATCACAATCGCAATCGCAATCTCAAGCTCTCGTTGGAATTCGCAACGATCTTGTTGAAATTTGTGGGAGCTTGAAGAGTAGGTTGTCCCTTCTATCCAGTACCAAAGTTAAAGAGGAGGAGCAGAGTGAGAAAATCCACGAGAAAGTGACGGAAAATTAAAATGTTAACATGTCATTTAAAAAATGCAAATTAAAATATTTTGGTACTTTGGTCTTTTTCACTTTAAGGGCATTTTGGTAATTTTGATAATTGAATAATTAGGTGGATTGAGGTTTATCCATTATATTTGGGTTGGGTTGAGTTTGAGTTAGAAGCAATTCATTAAATAGGTTTTAATGGGTGAATGAGTTTTATATACACACCCTACGAACAAGTGAGGACATTGCTCCTTGAACAAACATTTTACTCTACATCTATACACGTGTGAAAACTACTACACATCACATTAGAAGGTCCTCCTACAATTTTGTACCCACCAAGTATGGGACGTTAAACCCAGTGATCTTGGTGCCACTAATCCACTCTCTCCATTATGTTGGTGGCTACATTTGGCATATAGCAAGCCCAATGCGGATGCTCTACAATTTTGTACCCACCAAGTATGGGATGTTAAACCCAGTGATCTTGGTGCCACTAATCCACTCTCTCCATTATGTTGGTGGCTACATTTGGCATATAGCAAGCCCAAAAAAGGCCAGCAATAGAAAGGCCATATGCTAAAATGCTAAAAAAAAATTAACATATAGCTACAGTACCATCTTAAATGTAAGATGGTACTATAGCTGAATGATATTAAAAAAAAAAAAAATTTAATACTTTTTAACCCTGGAATTTCTCTCTCCTCTCTCATTATTTCTCCTCTTTTCTCTCTCTTCCTTCTCTCTTTCTCATTTGCTCTCTGCTCTCTTCAGACCCAAGGCTTTCTCCGATGCCCCTCTCTCTCCGATTGTGATTCTGACGAGGCATCGGTGCTCCGATCCCTTTATTGATTCACTCATCTTAGATGCCCCTCTCGCTCCATCACTCTCTTCAAACCGACATTCTTGCATGTGTAGATGACCCTCTCTCTTCAAACCGACAAAATCAACTTCCTTCAAGCTTCCCAACGGCGAATCCACTTCCTTCGAACTTCAACAAAATCGAGCTACCCAACGACGAATTGAGCAATCCGGTTTTCATAAATTTTTGTTTTGTTTGTGGTTTCAGTGTTTGAGTTTGATTTGTGATTTGATTGGCGTGGGTTTCGGTGGTGTGGGTTTGATTTGTGATTTGTGGTTGTGGGTGTTTTTTGTGGTGTTCTGTGGGTTTGTTTTATGGTGGCTGTGGGTTTGTTGGTGGTGGCTGTGCTGTGCTGTGTTGGCGTTGGATTATGGTTTTTTTTTTTTTTTTTTGGTTCTGCTACTGGGGTTTGTGTTTGTGGCTGGTGGGCCGATGGTGGAGGTGGTGGAAGTAGTTGTGGCTGGTGGGCTGACGGTGGGGTGGGTGTCTGTGGCTCCGTTGGAGTGAGTTTTGGGTCAGTGGGTGGCGGTGTGGGTTTGCTGCCTAGGTTTTTTTTTTTTGGTGTTGACGGTAGATTATGGGTTGCTGGTGGTGGTGGTGGTGGTGTCAGGTGTGTGTAGTGCGGCGGTGGTGGTGAATGTGGTTGTTGAACAGAAATAAAGAGAGAAAGAATAAATAATGTGTTGTATTGTAAATGATGGTAATTGTGAGTTGTATTATTTTATTGCGTAAAAATATTATTTTAATGAGTAGAATAGGAAAATAAAAATTGGGATGTTGGGTGTATTGAAAAATGATATGGTATAAGTGATAAAGTAGCTTTTTGGGATGGTAAAATAAGATGAGATATAAGATCCAGATGTGGATGTTCTAAGTTTCTTCACTCTGCTCTTAAATCTTTCTTTTTCTCATTCTCACTTATAGATAAGGCCTAGAGTATAATAAAGTCTTGGGAAATAATTTATAGATAAGGCCTAGAGTGCAATTATATTCTTATAGTGGTATTGAATATAATTAATGGTAACTTTGGACTTGTCAAGAGTTGACGGAAAAGCCCAAGGCCCATTGGAGCTAGTGTCTTATTTGTCCCTTTGGTCCCATCTCAAGCCACAAACTAAAGCCCAATTGGGTAGGCCCAAAAGGCTAACCTAATTAGAAATCAGTCATTATTTAATAAGTGTTATTAAATAAAGAAACGATGAGAATAGTTTTAACGTACGTAAGATGAAAAGAAAAAGAGTTCAGTTTTTCTCCACAAGGAGAAGAAGATGGATTTTTCTTTGAGAGTCTATGTACAAAAGGACTGATTGAGAGACCACACATCTTGGGCATTAGGACTGTCCAGCCAACCCGTATACCCGACCAACCCGAGCAACCCGCCCGAGCCCGAACCGAAAACGGCCTGAACCGACACTCCGACGGTCGGTTGCGGGTCGCCGCCCTCAAAAACCGACGCCTTCGGGTCGGTTGGCGGGTTTCCTCTCCCAGAACCCGAGCAACCCGAACCGATCATAAACCCAGAAACTTCCAGCGATATTCGAAGGTTCTTCGACGAAAACGTACAAAATCAGGCGATGTTTGAAGTTATCTGGTGAAACTTTGCCTGAAACCCATCAGATCGGACGAGATCCGGCGAGAACTCGTCGAGATTCGGCGAGAACTTGTGGAGATTTGGCGCGATCTCGTCGAGATCCGGCGCGATCTCGTCGAGATTTGGAGCGATCTCGTCGTGATCTGGCCAGATTTCGTCGAGATCCGGCGCGATCTCGCCAGATCTCGACAGATCCAGCCAAAATCCATCACCGGCGATACAACCCGAGCAACTCGATCGTTCAACCCGAAACCCGACGAGACCCGAACCGCCAGATCCGACTAGCATTCCGGGTCGGTTTCAGTTTCCGTTTTTACCCACCCGAAAGTTTCGGGTCGAGTCCGGGTCGGGCACAAACCCGACCCGGCCCGACCCGTGGACACCCCTATTGGGCATCATGTGGAATTGAGATGAAGATTGAAGGTATTCTCAAGTCAAGGTTTTGAAATTCACTGCACCAAGGTACGCTTTCTATTCTTTGATTCTAGAATTCATGGTTATATGTTTATCTTTCATGATTGAAGTAGATCCGTTTCTTTTTGTTGTTTCCGCTGCGTGTGTTTTTGTATGAGATACAAAACCCATCAAATGGTATTTTGTTAGGTTTTTGTATCTCATACGAAAACACACGCAGCGGAAGCAACAAAAAGAAACGGATCTACTTCAATCATGAAAGATAAACATATAACCATGAATTCTAGAATCAAAGAATAGAAAGCGTACCTTGATGCAGTGAATTTCAAAACCAAACTTGAGAATACCTTTAATCTTCATCTCAATTCCACATGGTGCCCAAGATGTGTGGTCTCTCAATCAGTCTTTTGTACATAGACTCTCAAAGAAAAATCATTCTTCTTCTCCTTGTAGAGAAAAACTGATCTCTTTTTCTTTTCATCTTACGTACGTTAAACCATTCTCATAGTTTCTTTATTTAATAACACTTATTAAATAATGGCTGATTTCTAATTGGGTTAGCCTTTTGGGCCTACCCAATTGGGCTTTAGTTTGTGGCTTGAGATGGGACCAAAGGGACCAATAAGACACTAGCTCCAATGGGCCTTGGACTTTTCCGTCAACTCTTGACAAGTCCAAAGTTACCATTAATTATATTCAATACCACTATAAGAATATAATTGCACTCTAGGCCTTATCTATAAATTATATCCCAAGACTTTATTATACGTTCAACCCCTTCATTAAAATATTCGTAGTAATACAAAGTCATTAATATTGACTGCCACTTTGAAGATTACTACATCTTAATCCTTGAGTACCCGGTTTAATCCTTTATGTTATTCATAATATATTTATGAAATCCAATTCCATAAATATATACTTTAGTAACTTCTTACTAAAGTGGTTGGGCCCAACACTCTGAATAACCAAACCCATTAAACTTATCTCAAGGGAATATTTTATATCTCCATTAAGAGATTATGAATTCCATCTTGAGAATATATGTTCCATCAACACTAAATGTGGTTGCCCAACATACTGAGGTTTTGACCATAACTTATAGATCTCACTCCTGATATATCAAAGCAACCTACGTCTCATGATTAGGTCCATTATTCTCTCAGGATTTAGAGTTGATGTAAATAGAAGTCGTGAGTTTTATTATTCATTTGACAGTCTTTAAAAGAATAATAAATCTCACAGCGGTCCAGTTCAATATGTCTTAACTCTTAAAACATATCAACATACCAACTAGAAGTCTCCACTTCCATGATCAAGACAAATCATCTTAGTTGATATGTTATAGTCTTCGCAGATGAAATGTCCAATTTCATCACCGACTACGAACTAAAATTCTGAGTTTACAAAGAACTTGTGATTTATATCTTTCTGTGACTTTTCACATAAATCACATACTATGCATCTCATGGACTAAGATAATGTCTTATTAGTTCATAAATGGTCTCATATAATTAAACAACTTAATTATTCATGACATACCAATAAATTGGATTTTAGGGCACAAACCCTAACAATCTCCCACTTGCCCTCAAAAACAATTTACCACATATCCGACACTTATCTCCCTATAGAGTAATTCACAGTCACTCTAAGGCAAGGCTTGGAAACAAGTTTCAGCCAGATTTATTGCATAAATTATCTTTTCTACTACTACTTATCACGTACTCATATCTTCTCTAATAAGATGATACTTACGCTTGATGTGTATCTTCACCACCTAGGATGAACACATATCTCGAAGTCCAACTTCATGAATCACAATCAAACTACAAGTCAGTATTTGTACATCCAGTATTTATCAAAACTTCACTTTAGTGGACAAGCATATAATCCCTCATTCTCCTAAGATATTTGAGTATATGCTTTACTCCCACTAAAATAAGTGATCTTTGATTCACTTGATATTTGCTTACTATGCCCACCGCATAATAGACATTTAGCCTAGTATTTAGCATAGCATAAAGACTTCCTATCGATTTGATATAAGGAACCGTCTTATATGCTCTTCCTTTATATGTCTTAGAACCATAGTCCTATATAAAGGAACTTCAAACTTAAAAGGATAGAATCATTTCTTAAAGTATTACTTGTTATACTTGGCTAGAATCTAATCTATTTAAGCAGTTTAAGATAGACCCAACATCCTAATTTCTGAATTATAATAAAGTTTAATTCTTAGGATGTGACTAGTCTTTCCTAAGTACTTTATATCAAACTGGACTAGACAACCAAAAATCTATTGATGACAATAACTCTACATCATTCTAAATGATTAGAATGTCATCAACATACATTAAGAAATTTGTTATTCTATATAGCTTTTACACACATAAGGCCTTTTAAATACTTGATCAAAATCAAACCATTTGATTGCTTGATCAAAAATGATATTTTATGATTTAGATGCTTGCTTTAGTCCATAAATGGACTTTAAGCAACTTGCATGCTAAACTCTACTGGTTCTTTGTTATGAACAAGTCTAGTTACATCATATAGATGTCTTCCTCAAGATTGCTACTAAAAGAAGCTTTCTTGATATCCATTACCATATTTCATCCAAATGAAATATAATGGATGAGAGAATCTAGATAGAGTCAAACTTGACTATTGGTGAAAAAATCTTTTCATAGTCGAACCATTTCTTTTTGAATAAATCTTTTCACCACTAGTCTTGACTTTGAAGACTTGCACCTTCAAATCTATCAATCTCATTTAATTGTAGACCTATTTGAAAACAATAGGCTTAATGCAATTAAGCGCCTCTACAAGTTCTAGACTTTAAATAGAATCTAATTCTATTTAAATAACCTTGAACTAGTAATCCATATTCATATCATCTATTGCCTTTATGTAGTTCCGAAGATCAAATTCATATCCTTGTGGAATAACTACAAAAGTTTATTCCAAAACTATGAATTTATAATCCTCCCACTACGATATTGTACCCGTGTAGTAGCTATATATCTAGAATAATGCCTTGTGGCGTATCTAATACAACCATCTCATTTCTAAATGTATTTTATAGTTGTCCTACAACAAATTATGACATTTTTCTTCTAGAACAATCTACCTTTAATTCTACCTTTAAAAGAGCCCTATTCCTCCTTTATGTATGTACTAACTTAAAGAAGTTATTGGAACTTTATTCCTTTACAAAAAGGAGCCCTAGATCATATTATCCTCTAAATAGAATTCATAGATTGTGAATATAACAAAATAATGGTTCTAAAAGCCCATCTTTCACCAATCTTGAATAACACTTAGATTAATAAGATCTAGACATAAGTTCCAAAACATACAATTACAAAGGATGGAAACTTTCTCTTTAAAAAGTAAAACATGTAAATATCCATCTAGAAGACGATCATGGACAATGCTTAGCTTTACCAAAATCAGAAACACTTTCCTTTTGGTCATGCTTAAGAGTCTAATTTCCTTTTGGCAACTACTAGGGCAACTTGCTTACCCAACCGTTTGGAATTATAATTCTTCTTCTTATCACCCTTACCTTTCGGTTCAAGCTAAGAATTTGAATTAAATCATATTGATCTTAGCTTTAGCTTTTAGGATGTCTTCTGTTGCGTAGAACTCACTCATCAATTCAGATAATATAAAAAGAATTTATTTTCAAAACAATCTGAATTGATCAAATGATTCTAACAAGGACTTGTGGATCATATCCACATGAGATTAACATTTAATCTCAACATCCAAGAATTCCAATTCATTTTAAAATAAAATATTTTCATAAAATGACATAGAATTGGAACTTCTTAAGCTTTTCTTAGCACTCAATATGATTTATACCAAACATCTCATTTAGACTTAATAAAAAGTCTAAGTTTAGTACTAACTCTTGCATCTCATGCAGTAGCACAATTGAGATAGAAGCCAATATAACATATTAGCATTTCAATGGAGACTATGATCATATCATAAGCTATCTTCCATAAATGCATCATGTATAGGAATTATGACAATGCTGAATCAAAACATGAATATTTACTTCAGTTCCTTTATGCACCATGTCCAAAATTACTTCTTAGTTAATGTGATTCAACTTAAATAGTAGCTAGAGGACAAAATTTATGACAACTTTATATTGAGATCATGAACTTAAATACCAGGACATTATCATTTTGCATCCATAACCATATAATATGGAACCCGAAAACCATACTATACTAGGTGCAACGACAACCTAATCCCGCAATTAATATTCCTCGGAAGCGAGGTCATACCAATCACTATGATCAGACGAGAATTATTCTCATTATTAATGCTATCATGGTAACTCTTACCAAACAAAAATAATTTGCCGCTTTTCCTTTAGCCTCTAAGTAATAATGACATAGCTCCGAAGGGAGGTTAACATTACACTTAGTCTAATGTACACCATTGCCTAGAATCAATGTGAGTCACCAAGTAACTCCACGGAAGCGTGGTCGTTCTCAATGTAAAAACACACTTCATCTATCATTAAGAAGTTTAATCTGTAGTACCATGAATTAAACACCCTCCGAAGGGAGCAAGGCATATACGCCAAGGCGAGGTGCCTAATCACACTACTATAAACTAGCAATGGAGGCCGTGAGAATCAACCCTTGAATCTCTCTCCCACTAGAAATTTTAAAACAAGTGAAGTGTCTTGAAATCATTGTAATCTAATCACAATTTTAACCCTACACAATAAATGTGTTTAATTGTTTGAAATCAATGTAATGTAACTAAGTCACGTCACAATAGCGTAACGAACAATCGTGCAATCACAAAGAAGCTTAACCTTGTAATCCGTGAAGTAAATACCCTCCGCATGGAATGCAAGACTCGAAGTCAAGACAAGGTATCTATTCACATTACAATAAACTTAACAAAAGGGTTATTTCAGCACTCCCACTCGTTATTTGGGTTTTTCTTAAATAATTGTGATCCCATCACAACTAATAACCTTGCATTTGATGAAGACTCTAATCTTATTAGAATCACTAACTAAAATGGAAGTCCTAAACTGTTTAGGATTCCTTAAACACTAATGAATCAAAAATTAGTTATATAGAACTCTATCCTTAATTTACTAGGCAAAGTACTCTAATCTCATTAGAAACTATATAACTTTAATTAGAATTTTAATCTCATTAAAAACCTCTAATTAAAATAAATTAAGGACTATTAATCATTAAATGATTTAGTACCAAGAGTTCTATTTAACTAACATCTTTGATCTCATTAGGTCTTTTAGTTAGAATCATGTGTAATCTAATCACACATAACCTTGCTCTTAAAAAACTTGAAAACACTTAGAAAAAATTCTAATTTTCTTTCTTTCGATCGATCGAATGTGACTCTCGATTGATCGAAAAAATTAAAAAATTCGAACTTGATCCTCTGACTCCTTCGATTGATACTCGATCGACTCTCGATCGATCGAAAAACAAATTCGATCGATCGACTAACAATCGAAAATCTATCGTTCTAAGAAGTCTGATCACTGTTTCACTCGATTGATCGAAAGTGATTTTCGATCGATCGAAACTCGTGAAACTCGAATTTCCAGAAATTTTCTAAGGCAATTTTCTAGGGTTTTCTTGAACAAACAAATAACGTTTTTGACATCTTCATTGTTCTTCCATCAAAACACCTTTTGATTTTATCAATGAAGATTTTCAGATCAAACATTAGGGTTTTCAAGATCAAGATGAAGAACCCTAATATGTTAGAGACCATTGAAAACACAATCCTAATCTCATTAGGAATAAATTTCATTATCCTAGCAATAACTTACTGTTTGATCATAAAATAAATATATATCACTAGACTAACATCTGTTAATGTAAATCCAGTAAAAGATATAAACAAATAAGCATTAAAGATAGTTATTGTAAATGAAACATGGTCCTACGATATTCATGCCAAGACATTCATTATCAAAACAAAAACTATCAAATGCATTACAGGTTTATGCATTCCAATGAGACAAGAGTACTATCGTGTTCATCCTAAGACAAATACTATATAATCACGACACCATAACTTTATTGTCATGGGCCACTTCGAACAAAACAATAGTATATTCATCCTGATAGTGAATCCAATAACATCATGTCTCACATACGTGAATGGCACAGGAAACGGTTATCGAACAAAATTAAACTGCCAACTATATCCAAGCAGTGCAAACCAAAATGCTCATGCTTGACCGATATACCAGTTTCATTTACATTCTTTAAACCTTAATCCATGTCTTTCACAAAAGAGTACAATCAAGGACACAATTATGCAGAAAATTTAACTGCAGAAAATTAAATCACCAAGAAAACGTTTTTTCTTTGATTCTAAAACTCAATCACATGTTATACAAGCATGATATTGAAGACCGCTCTGATACCATTGTTAGGTTTTTGTATCTCATACGAAAACACACGCAGCGGAAGCAACAAAAAGAAACGGATCTACTTCAATCATGAAAGATAAACATATAACCATGAATTCTAGAATCAAAGAATAGAAAGCGTACCTTGATGCAGTGAATTTCAAAACCAAACTTGAGAATACCTTTAATCTTCATCTCAATTCCACATGGTGCCCAAGATGTGTGGTCTCTCAATCAGTCTTTTGTACATAGACTCTCAAAGAAAAATCATTCTTCTTCTCCTTGTAGAGAAAAACTGATCTCTTTTTCTTTTCATCTTACGTACGTTAAACCATTCTCATAGTTTCTTTATTTAATAACACTTATTAAATAATGACTGATTTCTAATTGGGTTAGCCTTTTGGGCCTACCCAATTGGGCTTTAGTTTGTGGCTTGAGATGGGACCAAAGGGACCAATAAGACACTAGCTCCAATGGGCCTTGGACTTTTCCGTCAACTCTTGACAAGTCCAAAGTTACCATTAATTATATTCAATACCACTATAAGAATATAATTGCACTCTAGGCCTTATCTATAAATTATATCCCAAGACTTTATTATACGTTCAACCCCTTCATTAAAATATTCGTAGTAATACAAAGTCATTAATATTGACTGCCACTTTGAAGATTACTACATCTTAATCCTTGAGTACCCGGTTTAATCCTTTATGTTATTCATAATATATTTATGAAATCCAATTCCATAAATATATACTTTAGTAACTTCTTACTAAAGTGGTTGGGCCCAACACTCTGAATAACCAAACCCATTAAACTTATCTCAAGGGAATATTTTATATCTCCATTAAGAGATTATGAATTCCATCTTGAGAATATATGTTCCATCAACACTAAATGTGGTTGCCCAACATACTGAGGTTTTGACCATAACTTATAGATCTCACTCCTGATATATCAAAGCAACCTACGTCTCATGATTAGGTCCATTATTCTCTCAGGATTTAGAGTTGATGTAAATAGAAGTCGTGAGTTTTATTATTCATTTGACAGTCTTTAAAAGAATAATAAATCTCACAGCGGTCCAGTTCAATATGTCTTAACTCTTAAAACATATCAACATACCAACTAGAAGTCTCCACTTCCATGATCAAGACAAATCATCTTAGTTGATATGTTATAGTCTTCGCAGATGAAATGTCCAATTTCATCACCGATTACGAACTAAAATTCTGAGTTTACAAAGAACTTGTGATTTATATCTTTCTGTGACTTTTCACATAAATCACATACTATGCATCTCATGGACTAAGATAATGTCTTATTAGTTCATAAATGGTCTCATATAATTAAACAACTTAATTATTCATGACATACCAATAAATTGGATTTTATGGCACAAACCCTAACACCTAGTACTCAAATATTTTTATTTAATATATATATATATATATTGTGAAATTACTATTTATAAAAATATATATTAATTATGATAAATATTTTATAAATACGAGATATTACCTTCTTTCTTGAAACACTAAAATTATTTGATATCCTACGTAGCTCTTACTTAATCCTACAATGATATATTTTTAGGGGTATATTTTGAAATGTTGAAAAATTTAGGGGGTATTTGGTATATGCACTTAAAAACTGAAAATATATGTGAAAATACGTGTAATATTGTTTAAAAACCGAAAACATGTCTTTGAATGGGTGTACCAAATGGGGTCTCAATCATTAAAACGTTTTGAATTTTTTAGAATTGTATTTAAGTTGTATCAACTTTTTTTTTTTCCATAAAAAAATTAAAACTTTCAATTCCAAATGCCAACAAGGAATGTTAATATTTCATTTTGAATTTTTTTTTAATTTTTTTAATTTTTTTATATACATTGTAAGTGGAGGAAGAGATATGCCATTTAACTTAAAGATAATTAACAAATTTTCCTATTTTGTTAGGTAAATCACAGTGAGAACATTTGCATCTATAAATTTGAAAATATTAGAAACTGATAATGTAAGGACTCATTTTAAGCTCGTACCCCACTATGTAGAATGACTTAAGCCCAAAAATAATGAATTTATAGAGAATGGATCGAAAAAACTAGGCTGTAGTTGATCAAACAAACATTGAAATAGATTCAGATCATAAGCGAACGAAAAGAAATAGGGTTATATTGAAGAAAAATTATCCTCGGCAAGATCTGAAGTGCACTGTTCTTGTATATTACTCTCAAATTAGGTTACAAGTTTGGTTTTTGAATACTATAGTGTCTTTTCTTCTGATTTTCAGATCCCCCCTTCATGAAGGGTCTTATCTCTTATATAGTTCATTCTAGAACATCTTGATCTTACATTTGTTAAGCACCTAGGTCATCACTTGAGTGTCTGTCCCATCAGACACCATCTCTGGTCTTGGACAACCACTTTTCCACTGTTCAGGGGTCTTCTCCACATTAATGCAGTCAGGAAATTAACTGCAGAATATTAAATGCGGTGGTGACAGTTTTGTTCCTAAAATATCTTAGGACCTCCTTCGGTCCAATGTCCCTTCAATGACTATTCATATTGACAGAACTTCTTGGGAGGTTCTCCTGCATAAGCAAACCATTTTTTCTGACCTCGGCTCCTGTCTGCCGAGGAGATATTATCCTCAGCCAATACCTCCTTGAGCCTCTGTAACCAAAGCTAAACCTTTTTCTTGCTAACATGGTCTTCTTTGATAGAAATTAATCATATTCAAAATAATCCTTATCCTCGGCTTGGGCTATGGGCCCACTATAATAAATCTACCTTAAACTTCTGGGCCCAACATCTCTACAGATAAAATATTGTTATTATGAATAATAATATCTCTATTTTTTCTTTTATTATCAAATAATAAATTCAAAGATTTATATATTATTGAACTTTTATTTTCTCTTATTTGTAATGCCAGGAAGTTTTAAAAAAAAAAATGCTTAGGTTATATATTTATTTATGTAAAAAATTAGAGGTGATTTCAATTTTTTCAAGTTGATTTGACCCACCAAAGACTGACCCATTGCCCATTGGCCAGGTACTAAAAGTGAACCCAAACGACATCGTTGGGGTTAGATTTCGTGGTGTACTAGGACAAAAACAAAGAAGCTCCAAGTGAGACGGAGGAAGAGAGAGAGAAAGTGTTTTGCACAGACGAACTTTGGCTTTGAGTGCTTTGCTTTCTCCGAAGGTCTACGCTTTGCGATCCCTTCAACCTTCGTTGGAACCGATCCCGGAGCTATCTCCTGCCGGAGATCGGAAAAGGGTCTCAGTTGAAATGGCTTTAGGCTTCGCAGTTGGCGTGTTTGGGGTCCTAATTCTCTTCCATGCCGCCTATTCAACTATTCAGTGTTAGCCCCCAACACACGCTCATACATACATATATAGTTATTTTATGTATCTGAAATTCATGAATTTGAGTTTTAGTTTTCTGGGTACTGAATATTTTGCTTTGCTTTGCTGAAAGATTTGATTTTTGGTTGCAGATAGGGGTTTGTTGAAGATTATGGAGGAAGAGTTTTCAGGACCTCCAATGAATGTGAGTACAATAATTATTACAATTGTGCTTTTTCTTTCAATATTGAATTCTGGGTTTGATTTATTTTGGCGCGTTTGTGGTGTTTTGATATGAATCTGGGGGGGTTTATTGGGAGTGCAGGTTGTGGCTGAGTTGCTTTTAGGGCTAGTGTTCTGTATCTGGGCAGCTCTGACCGTGCCGGGGAAGTTTCTTTCGATTCAACCCTATTCTGAAGAGAATAGGTATGGTTTCTCTCTGTGTGTTCTTCATTAAAATTTAAGAGCTTTTTTTTTAAATTTTGATGGAAGGTTTTATTATTCATAGTTAGATTGAATCCTGAGACCACTGGCATTAGAGTAGTTGAGTATTAGGCAATGTCTGTAGCATTAATCTTATGCCTTACAAAAGCTGTGGTAAATGTTAAAATTGAAAAGGTCCAGGTTTCATTCTATCTAGTAATAAGGAGCTACTTGCATGATTATTTTGTGATATTGACACTTTTATATAAGCTTACAACTGGATGCATCAGCAATCAGCTTTCAATAGTCTTCTAAGGCTGATCAGCTGTACATCAAATTGCACCTCGTCCCCTCTAAGATAGGGTAGAGGCTGGAGAGTGAAGCCTTGGGTTCTAGACCCGCTGGTAACAGCCAATAAAAATAATAGCTATGTTGAATTATCTTCTTAGAGGTAAAGTATCAGCCCCATGCCTCTTGCAAATTGATCCAATGAGGTGCATGCTGTAGTCCAGCATTCATTTTCCACATCAAACAATTAAGGATGTCTCTCCTAGGGATATTAGATTACAACATATCCAAGACAAATCAACTTACTCTAATTTCTAATCGTTGAAATCTCTAACGAACTGAACATTCCATCCACGCATAGTTCCTTCACTTTGATGCTGAAGATAAGAGTTAATTGAAGCATCTCAATTTTGGGTACATGTACATATCCTTCAAAGATTGATTTCCATACCATTTATCATGAAGATTGATTTCCATACCATTTATCATGCCAAAACATCACAGTTGCCCTTCCCTGCCTTAAAGTGCAGACGATCCATGAATATCTCCCATCCTGTCTACTTCTCCATAAGCCACAGCCATGGGTACTCCAGATCCCCTTTGTGGACCATTCTCCCCACTCCTATCCATATTTCAAAGCAGTAACCTGCCTCCACAAATACACGACTTCTTGCCCAATTCACCAAAGCTATTTCCCCAATAATACTTGATTGAAATTGTCCAATTTCCTCAGCCCCAACCCACTATTTTGTTATTGGTGAATAAATTGTATTCCATTCTACAAGATGGATTTTTCATCAACACCTTAGATAAAACTCCCTCCATCCTGTTAGCCTTTTCTCATCTTCTCAATAATAGGATTCTATACTGCCAATGAGCCATAGCTCAACTGGCACCTCCTCCCCTAAGTTCTAAATGGAGGGCGAGGTTATGGGTTCAAGACCCATTGGGTGTATGTGTAACTTACCAATCAAAAAAATAATTAAAAATAATAGGATTCTAAACAGATCTTGCCTTAAAGGATGATCCCAGAGAAATACCTAGATAATTTATTGGAAGACTATCACTTTTACAATAAGAAGCAATGACACGGTATTGGTACAGGTACGGGTATGGGTGCATGAGCAATTTCTGAAAAAATTATAACATGACATGACTGGTATGAGAACGGTATGACATGGGTATGGAACCTTAAATGAAGTGTCTGTGCTTCCTAGGTTTTACAGCACATAACTTCTGCCATGTCTTCTAATATTTCAACTTCCCCAATTTGAAGTATCTCACTCTTACCCAATTTCAGTTTCAAACCAAAAATCATGTGAAAGCACATACATATGAGATAAAGATGTTCTATGTTTGCTTTACAAAACAGTATAGTGTCATCTGCAAAATCCATATGAAAACAAGCCAGTAGCAAAATCATTTCTCATTATAAATCTTGATGGGTAACCACCCTCCACAGTTCTCACTAGCATTCTACTTAGAATTCCCATTACATGAATGAAAAGCAAAGGTAAAAAGGAACGCCTTGCCTCAAATCTCTGGAACTACTAAAGAAACCTGATGGAGTACCATTGACCAATACTGAGAAATGCATTGTGCTTATTCATGTCTAAATCCAAGATCACTTTCTCCCCAAACTCATTCTGCTTAACAAGTATAGTAAGTAATCCAGATCCTTGCATTAATTGAGTTAGTTCACAGTAAATCTTGTTCATTTTACACATTAAATTTCCCAGTTGAAGTACCTATTTCTATGAATTTTTTTAGCTCTTTTCATCAACGAGACTGATGTAAACACTCATGCTATTTCTTGCATGGTTAAAGAGTTACTTTGTATCTTTTGTTTTGTAATGCTCTAAGGAAGCCCGCTGTTTCGAGCTCTCCTTTCTTTTAATAAAATATGTTGGTTGCGACTTGTGAAGATTGAATGTGTAGATTCTTGAGGTGGGGTTCATGATTCAATTTATTGTCCACATAGCCACTCTAGGAGATTTTCAAATAAAGGTCCCTAGCGATTGGAAGAAGAGTAATTTCCCATGGATTTTTTTGGGTTCCATGACACAGTTTCCAATTCATACTTAATAAAGTTGAAAACTAAACCATGAAGTTTTTTGCATTGTGAGGATGAAACACGTTATTTAGTTATTTCCATGCTGTTCTATGTTTTTTTTTTTTTTTTTTCCTTTTGTGCTAAAAAAGGGTGAGGGGGCTGATCAGTGTGACTATACTACCTAGGCATGACCATAGTAGCTCCTCTACCCACTGATCTAATAGTGTAGTAAATGCACATCTTAGCCTTCACACATGATGCATGGTGAACATACAATAGTAAGTAGTAACAAGACAACATGGGCCCATTGACCTTGTATCATTTGATTTTAAATTATAAATGCTAAATTGGAAACATATCACTGGGTGTTCTGCTTGGACAGATAGACCCCAGAAGGTTTATCTGATTCCAGATTAACTTCACTGTTTTCTCTATCACACCTGAATTTAGCTCAGCTGTACGTCCTTTTTATTTAATTTCCTCCAAAGTCAGATATTAATTGTTCTAGAAAATGAGAGCTTGCATGTGCATGAGGGGGCTAAGATACACCAACAAATTCTGGCTACCGTTTTTTTACTGAATCTATTAATACATCATTCTAAAGAAAGTTGTTTCAGTAGAGAACTGCTCAGTTGCTTTCCCCTGTCACTGTGGATATACTTTGAGTCAGAAGTTTTGATGATGCCAATAGCTTTGTAGCTCAATAGGCACTTTCTAAGAGATATCTAGGGTTCAAATCTCCCTTTTCCCAACTATCGAATTATTATTATTTTTAAAAGTGTTGAATGATGGCTAATGTGCATGACCTTGTAATATTGATTTAAGGATTATTATCTGGATCATTGACATCAAAATTTGTGTATTTTGGATGCAGGATAGTTTCTTTACCAGCCAATTCAGACTTCATGATTTTCAACCATCGGGGCAAAGTCTTTCCTTTGGAAATGGATGTGAAGCTCAAACATTGAGTTTCTATGAAGTAAAAGGACTCCCTTCATGAGAATCATTTTCCAGTCTCTTTAGAACTTGGAAAAAGAAAAATGGTGGCATGTGGCCTATCACTATGCGGTTCTCTGTGTTTTTGCTGCTTAGATGATGTTAGCGTATCATCATTTTTAAACTTATTACAAGAATTTCTTGTCTTCATTGGCTACCTTGGTCTAGCAATTTAAACTTCGAAATTTTTAATGTATTTATTGATAATCTAAATGAGGTTTGTTAACATTACCCATGACAGCTAGGCCGGCTTGTGGACAATGAATGAACGTTGGCAAATAGACAACTCAAATCTTACTTTTTCCACTTTTTCATGGGAAGTTTTTGAGATGCACTCTGAAATGAAAAATGCTTGTGTTTACTGGATTTTCTAGGTTTATGACTTTATGTCCATCTTAATTAACGTGAGTGGACAAAAATCATCAATATTAGTTTTCCATTTGGTCATACATAGCATTTGAGGTCGAAACATCCATATTTTCCTGAAAAGATACCAATATACTCGTTTGCACATCCAACTAAGACTTGGTAACAAGCACAACAATCTTGTAAAGCTGCTTTTGGCTGTACCGTTGTACTGAGAAAACATCAAGGAATGGTAAAAGAGTTAGTTCAATCCTCCAATTTTTATTTAGACATGAGACGAGTATATGACATTGATCTTTAAAGATCAAATAAGAGCCACCTGTTCGTCGTTCAAAAATTGGGAGGGAATTTGATGATTGAATTAGAGGGGATCCTTTCACAAAGAGTTATCTTATTGGTGCTGCACTGAAATTTTAATCACTCTTGTTTCCTCGTGTTACCAGCAATGGTCTTAGCCAGGCCCTGCTTGGTAATCAAGTAATTACTTATTTAAAGGTCTCTTAAAATTGCTGCTTTGCAAAGCCAAACTCAGTGGATGTCATGTTTCACGTTCTGTTGCTATATTTTCCTGGGGTCTGGCAGAGAGCTGTAATTGTAAAGAAGCAGGGGATGGCGTTGAAATTGCAGATTGTGCATTTTGGTTCTGTTTTGGGGGGCAATTTACTTAAATGCCAAATAAATGAAGGCAAAACTTAGGTGATGGAGTACACTAGGTTCTCCATCACCTTTGTACCTTAAAATTTTTTTGCCATTAGTAATTTCCAATGAGGAAAAGAGTTGGTAAGAGAATCACTAGTGTGAATCTGGCCAATCTGCAATCCGAGTTAGTTTTATGAAAACAACAATGTATTGACAATTGGAGGCATTCACTGTTGCACATGGCTTTTTCCTGCATGTAGACACATATCTGTCTATTAGGCTTTTAGTACTAGCCAACATCCAACAAAACTAATCATTAGTCCTTTCATCTTCATACGGCAGCCAACTTTCTATATTTGGCTTTGGACAGGCAGATAGCTAAATAGCAAAACTGTCAACTACTAATGGTAAAGACAAGACGAGGCCACATTTCTTCTAACACTACCAATAGAAACCAAATAGAAGGAAGAAAAAGGAATTCAAAGACGTACTGAATTATCACCAAAAAGCCATTTCCATCCCTCTCTGTCTCTCTCTCTCCTTTTATTTTCCTTTTTTTCTTTTTCTGCAGCACTATTTTTGTTTAGTTTTGGTGAAATCTACATGTGCAGCATTCATTGAGAAGTGTTAAAATTAAAATCTCCCTGATTCTCTATTTCTAAAAAATAAAAAATTCCAAAGGGAATTTCCCATTACAGACAAAAGGGAACCGAGCATTTAGCTTTGGTGAAAGAACAACCATGCAATTGAGAAGCCTAAAGTACTTAGATCTTGTCTAAAATCAACTTGAGGAAAAACAACTCCCTTCTCAGCCCAAAAACTAGGGGCTGCAATCCAGTCAATATAGCCGATAACATAATATATATGAAGAGAGGGCAGTTTCCAGTCTTGCACTCAGCAAGGGAGTGCCATGGTTGCATTAAAATTTCTTGCATATACACCACACATCAAGGTAGTCAAAGGCGAAAGGCGACCATAAGGCGCCAAGGCCTTGTATCGCCCGGACGCCCAGGCAAGCGCCCGGCTCGCCTTTGACTACACTGCCACACATAATGTTACTAGATACATATACATAATGCCAGTCATAACCTGTATTTACCAATATGATTTTCTTTTAGAATGCGATTAATGTCATTTTTCCAATGAAGTTTATAAGACTGAAGTTGCAAGAAAACTTCTCAAATACTACTAAATAAATTCCAAAATTTTCACATTGCATCACAAATCCGTAAAGCAAGGAGATAATTTAGCCAGAATGACGGCAAGAGGATAAATATAATAATAAAATGCAATAGGGGGAAAAAACTCTATTCTAGACAAATAAGCAATTTCACTTCAAAGAAATATGAAGATAGCAAGAAGCAGGACATACCTTGGACACGTGCTTCTTTGCCTAGGATGATCTCACAAGGACCAAATGGCATGCAACATCAGCAAGCAAGCCCACAAGGTATTATTTCATGACATATAATTTTTAGCATAACACTACAAACTAGAAATAATTGTGTTCAGAAAATTAAAATAGCTTTACTGATAAAAGACATATTAGTTGTTGCCAACTCATACGGCCCTTAGAGTGGCGACTTGCCCATCCTTAAAATTAAAAAAAATTCAGTAAATGGCAAATTTTATTCAGTGAAAAAAAAAAGTACAGCACAACCACATTACACGGGAATTGTACGGGGGCTGTTAAAAAACTAAATGAAAGTACATAAATCCAAAAATTCTAGCATTTCAGAGAAAGAATAATGACTTAAGACAGCATCCAATCATACAGAGTGGAGAAAGAACATCTTCATATTTGGGGGCGAACCTTCTATCCCTTCAAATATGCGATTGTTACACTCTTTCCAAATAAATTACATAAGGCATATTGGAATAGCACCCCAAACATCCACCATACTCTGCCAACCAAATCCCCCTGTTCAATACTCCAACAAAGCCAAAACACTCTAAGGCATAACCCATGCTATACCAAATCAACCAAACACCATAGATCAAAAATCATAAGCAATGGGGCAATGTAGTAGCATTACCACTACATTGCCCACTCTTAAATATTACCTCTCCTTTTCCTCAAACAAATTGAAATGAATGAAGTTTTTTTATTTGCAATTGTCTTGGGTCTAATTCCTATTATTGGAGCAACGAGCCTTCTAGCTCAACTGGCATCTCTTGGTGTTTCCAACGGAGATGTCCAGATTCAAATCTCCCCTCCCCCATTGTCACTACTAAATTATGGGGAAAAAAAATTCCTATTACCGGATTATTTGTAACTACACATACATGGTGAACAGTTGGATCTTAAACTATCTGTTTTTTTTTTATTGACCCCTACTTGCTTAGAGTGGAGATGAAATCAATGGGATTCTGCCTTTGGGTTCTTATTCTGGATACCCCTCCAAAAAAATAAATATAATTTAATTGCACTTCATGCTCCAAATTTTTTATAATTCAATCAATTTGACATTTGAAGTAGAAAACACATAGTTACAAATAAACAAGGAGCAGAATAATGCTTATTAGTATCTATAGGCCCTAAGGGCACATGAGAAACCATCTTACTCAATTAGCTCTTCACTGTACTTCCATCCTTGTCTTATATGCTAACTAGTGCCACTCAAGCAGCAGCATTGAGGCTCAGCTCAAAGGTCTATGTGTGTGATTAATAGTTGAAAAAGGCTAAAGCTAAAATCTTTGTTAAAGTAAAGAAAAGAATAAGTTTGCTGCAAATCAATTATTTATCCAAAGAAACCTTATAAAAGGGGCACTACACCTTAATTCTTTTTATAGCTCCACATTACTGCATCAGAAAGCGAAGGAAGTTCATGACCCCAGAAGAAGAGAATTCAGTATATCAATTCAAACATTAGAACTCAGTGTATCAATACAAATATGAGATGGTGCAAGACGAAGAAAGAACATCATTTTCAAAGAATCATAAGCAGATGTCAGAGTAACAAAGAAACATACATTGACATGCCTCTAAAAAAAATGTCAAGTGGACCATAAGAAACTCACAACTAGATTCTAACAATATCCATACCGGTACAAGAGCATGCCCTCAATTTTTGAGCACCCATAGCCCACTGCTAATGCCGACTTCTAAACTAACTAGTTTACAACTGATTGAGTTCCTGTGGGTATTCTGTAGATTGTCTAAGAATAAACTCAGCTCTCCTCTTCTTGTCATCCCTCTCATCATCCCGTGCAACCCAAGATGCTGCCCTCTCAATACCCTTCTTCTGAATGCTCAAATCTAATGATTCGCCTAGAAATTTCTTGCCACTTCTGAACTTTAATTGAACAGCAGGCCTCACATTAGGAAGAACCCTGTTCCCATCTTCACCATCATCAGAAAACCTATCTTTCACTGCTTCAATGGCAGGAGCAAATGCCTCTAGCACAGACATATGGTTCCTTCCCCCAGTTTCATCTGAAGGCATACGCGGTACAACAACTGGGGACACATCTTTCTCCCCTGGTTTCAACGGAGGCTGAAGAAATGGGTTTGTTTCAAACCCGTCCGTTTCCTTTACATCACTACAAGAGGCTGAAGTTCCCACCGAACCATTGACCAACAACCGTTGCTGCAAACTTAACAAAGACCTCTCTGCCTTTCTCCGTTGCCGTGCCTGCTCAATCTTATCGGCACGTGGATCCGACACCCTCTCATTCCAGACAGGTGTGTGGATATACGTATGTGGATCAGGAAAAGCCGGCAACCAATCCGGTATGTGCTTGCCAGGCGGGGTTTCACCCATTTGTACAAAGCTCGGAATCAATTTCCGATTTTTAATCACAGGAAACCGTGGCAATGGCTGAGCAAACTGAATCTCCTCTACAGAATCCACATACTCAACAATCCCTCTCACCGTACCCGAACCAGCAAGACAATTCTTAACCTCAGCAGCACCCGAAAAACCTTGTGAAGCTTCCAAATCCTCCAACCCTCTAACAATATCAAACACATTACATTCTGTCCTACCAGCTAAGTTAGCATAGTAACTCCCTGTCTTTCCTAAGTCACAGAGGTATCGAATGGCAACGTCGGTGAGAGCTTCCAAAGCAGAGTCTTTGACGCCCCGAAACCCCACACTCTCACATATCTGCGCCACCGCAACCTTCGAAACCGCTCGCCCGTATCCATTGGCTCCAGCTCCAGCTCCTCTCGGCGCATCACGCTCTTCTTCGTCTTGTGGTGGTGGTGGTGGTGGTTCATTCCCTCTCGTATCTCTTACACCTCCATGGCTCATATTCAAACCCTCATAATCAATTTAGGGTTTTCACCAACCCCGCATTATTCACCCCATAAATCTCCACTACCTACAATTATTCCCCCAAGCATTCAGTACCGAGGAAAACTCGAAAATTCAACTCTGACTAACCACCCTTCAAAATTGGGTGGGAAAATTCCAAAATTTAAGAACCCAAATTTCCTTTCTTTTTATTTTTTCTTGAAGTTTCTCGGGAAACAAACAAGACCCAGAAACCCTAAAAATCAGGAAATGACGAAAAGAACAAGAATTGGTGAGAAAGGAAGAATCTTTCGGAGTCTTGCAAGTAAATCAGGGACTTTCAGAAACGAATCGCAGCCTCAATCGACCAGAGATTCGGATCTAGGAACTAGGAGAGAGTAGAAAATTGAAGAAATTAGGGTTTTGGGGGGGAAAGTGAAGAACGTTAGGGACAGAGAGGGAATTATAGGAATTCAAAAAAAGAAAAATGGAAAAAAAAAAAAAAGTTGGGATTTTAAAGATAAACCCTGGTAAGACCCTAGGAGATGGGATCTAAAGGAAGGAGATAAGTGTGTTTTTTTGAATTGAGGCAAAGATCGATTGTGTGTGAGCGAAAATGGGTGAGATTTGTGTCTATATTTATAGACCCTTTTTATTTTGTTTTGGCCAATAAGAAAGAGGCTGATACCTGAGACTGAGAGCGTGAAGTGTGACTACTACGCCCACTCGCACGTGTAAGTTGCGAGATTGTACTCGCTCTAGGCCCTATGGTATGTGTCTGTCTCGGTTTGGTGTGGTGTGGTTGTGGAACTTGTGTTGGGCTTGGGAACCAGGCATTTGGTTGGTGGGCCTATTCATTGCCTTTAGGCTTTTCTCCCTCAAATTTTTTTTGACAACTATAAATACTGATGGTGACCTGCTGAGTCCAAAAGTGCTTGTGTGTGTTTGTTTTTGTTTTTGTTTTTTTTAATGAAACATAATGCATTTTAGCATTTTACATTCAGTTTATAAAAGGTGAGATATTTTGTAAATAATATAATGTGTTGTTAGAATTTGTTTTTGATATTTCTTACAAACGATTCAAAGTGGACTGAAGTAGCCTAAAATGAACCAAACTAACTGATGTGGATCGAAATACTACGCTGATGTAGTTTAATGGTAGTGTAATAATAATAAATGTTACATTTCAACTTTTAAATATTATATAAATGAAAAGGTTAAAATTTAGGAGTACAATTTTTGGTTGCAATATAGGTTTTCTAATTAAATTTAAATGAATGATTATGTAATTGTGTGTGTAGAGAATAATGTTGGGGACACTAATTTTGGCATAATTTTGTGTCACAACTTAAGACATGACAAGTTGTGATTGGCTCACTAACACACTCTTATCAATCACAACTTACAACGTGGCAAGTTATGACATAAAGTTGTGCCAAAATTAGCGTCCCTAACATTACTCCTAAATTTAAGTAGAGAACATAATAATATTACTAGTATTGAATTGTACCCCAAGTATAATTGTTTATTTGTTGAAACTTGGTTAAAATAGAGTTGTTTTTAACTTTCTATACACAAGTCTACAGATAAGCTCATAAGCAAATTACTCCAACAAATTTTGTTGCATGCTCCGTTGTCATTGGTTCAACTTCAAGCCAATCTAATGAGGTTTTCATGTTCTTGCATGGAGCAGCAACGGTGTCTCCCTTTGCATCTTTAAAGAATATTCCTATTCCTACCTCATTTGTCTTAAGCGAACTTTGCTCCATCTAAATTTGACTTGTGGGAATGCCATTGAGTTTTCTTCAGGGTTTGGAACGTGGGGTTCCTTACCATGATAGAGCTAGCTGTATTCAAATGCTTGCTTCATTATCGCCTCTATAATCTTCCCATCTTTACCAAAGTGAAAATTGATGCGGTTTCGTCAAGACAACCCATGGGAGTATGGCAACATGTTCTAGGTTCACGCTAGGAGCTGGTTTCCTGTACATATATATAATCCTTTTTTAGGCGGTTAATTGTTAGTTTTCCTACTAGGTCCAATAGTTGAGTCGAGTGTTTTAAGTTCACGATGAGTTTATATAGTTTTATGGCCAAAATGTAAAAACACCTCATGAGGTTTCAATTCTTTCCTATAACTCTAAGTAGAGGCGGAGGGAGACTTTGGCCTCAAAATTAAAAAATATATATATATATATATTAGTATATACATAGGTACCAATTTTAACAATTTTGTCCTGTAAAATTACACTATGCTCCATTTGAAAATATTATTGATTATTTTGAAAGTAATGTTATAAACATAAACTTTTCTACAATATTTTACAAACTGTCAAAGTAGTAAATTCTTATTAGTTTGCGTTCAATCCCATTACTTACATCACTTTTTTACTTATTAATAATCACAAAATTTTTACAAACTGCTGAAATAGTAAATTCATATTAGTTTGCATATGAGCTCACCACTTATATCAATTTTTTACTTATTAATAACCACTCACCACATTAGCAAATTGTAAACAATTTTGTAACTCTAGCATTTTCCCTATAAAGGCCATAAAAGATTTATAAATCTAAAATTTAAAACAAAATATACAAGCAAAAAAAAAAAAATTACCCCACCAAAAAAAATTATCAATAGTAAAACTAAAAACAATTAAACTCAATTAATCAATTTTACTCAAAACAAACAACACGACCCTTTAATTAAAAAAAATTGTTCTTACCCAGCAACAGATGCACACATGAACAACACAACTAAATAATAATAAATAAATAAAACTCTTAACAGTTAAGCAGCAGAACTAGAGACTAGAACCGCTGCACGCAACCAGCAGCAAAATCGCTCCCCCCCCCCCCCTCCCCCCCCACTTCAAGTTTTTTAGTTTTTGTTCCATCCTTGGCTCCATGAGGTTTCCATATCCGCCAAATTATTCTATGGGTCCATGGGACTAACTTCTGTTAACTTTTATTGGACGAAAATATCATGTGACCACATTAAAAAGACTCACTACTAGTATGTGTCATTGCTCACATGATAGCAATGTGATTTTTTTTTTTTTCCAAAAAATCTAACAAAGTTAGTTGCAAGAGTCAATTTGCCAAATATGGAAACTTCATGGAATTATAAGAAAGAATTGAAACCTCAAGGGAGTGTTTTTGCAATTGACCTAAACCCAAGGTGTGGTTTTGCATTTAGGCCTAATTTTATTTTAAAAAATGAGAGGCCACATCACCAATCTAGATTATATTTTTAAGTTTAAGATCTAATAAACTTATTTACAAGTTTAAACAATCATTTTAAGTTGTAGGGGCTGGGTTTGGATGCTGTTCTTGAGGGATAAATGACCTCAAGTCCAACGAGCCCAATACAATTAAATTTATAGAGAATGGGTTAAAGAACTGGGCTTTGATGAGTGTAACAATAGTTGGAGAGTTGGAGATTATAAGAAGAACAGATGAGTAAAACACATATGAATTTTGACAAAAGGTTCAATCCTCGGACTATGGCCGAGGAGCTTCAATTTTATTTTTTCTTAAGTGTCAGAGATAATGGTTACAAAGCTAGCTCAAATTGCTACAATGTTTTCTTTGGTGAAGTTTTTTCCTCCTTCTTCTCAGGGCCCCTTCTTCCTTATATACTGGTTTTTCCCCCCATCTTCACCATACACGCACAGGTCAGATCTGTTGTTGATCATCTTTGTCACATCAACTTTCTATCAAAGCTCCTAGGTAGTAGCTATGAGTCAGAGAAGTCACTGTTCAGGTATCATTTCCACATTAATGCGGCCAGAGTGTTAGTTGTGAGCATTTAATGTAGAGGTTGCAGCTTTTCCTGGAATTATTCTGCCGCCATGCTCCAAGATGCTTTGGAAGATTATTTTTGTCGGCAAGTCTCTTTACATCATCCTCGGCTTTGGATAGCCGATGACAGAATTATCCTTAGCGCAGTTTCTTGGGCCACCATGGTCATCATTATATTCTTCATATGTGGTTATGGGCCTTGTCATGGGCTTTAGGCCCAGTACAGAGAGTGGATGCACATCACTGGGCTTTATGGCCCCACATAAGTCTATAAATATATTTTATTACTTAAAAGCATATAATATATGCATAATTTTGAATCCCATTCTTGAATTATCTAAACCCATAGATAATCCAATTGTTGCAACGAGGGAGGGTTATTTTTTCATTGGTTGTCTCCAATAGAAACCCAGTCTTTATTTTGATTCATTTGCTCAATAAAACAATTACCAAATAATGTCGCCAATGGGTTAAAGGTTTCTCTTCGAATCTGGACATCACAACAAATAATGTAGCCAAGTTGGAAGCAGTTAAATAAATAATGTAGCCAAGTTGGAAGCAGTTAAATAAATATAGTTTAATGTTAGCTTGGAATTTGGGCTTAAATTTTTTATTTTATTTTGAAGTTTGATTATACTTTGGATATACAGCTAACAAAAGTCGGTTAATATGCACCACATTTCATTCCTTTAATTGATGATTGTAGGAACCTTAAGCGTGAGGCCAACATGGTAGCAGACCAGGGACGGACTCAGGTGGGGCCGGGGTTAGTAGCTAAAATTTTCAAAAAAAAAAAAAAAAGAGACTTGGGCCCCCTTATCAAAATGACTTGGGCCCTCCTATCCCAGCCAGCCAGCCCAGTCAAGACTCAAGAGCCCATTTTGGATAACAAGTTCTTAATTCTTAGTGATAGTCTCTGTTTGAACCTTCTTTCTCTTTGTTTGGTGACTCTGTGTTGGCAGTTATAAGTTTGCTGTAAGTTGCTTAAGCCTTTGGGCTACTTGTGACAGATGCCTGTCTGTTGTGTTTCTTGCCAATCAAAGCACAAAAGTTTGGTTGGTTGTGCTTTTAAACCAAATAGGTCTGTGCTAGCACTTGCCCCCTTCTATTAGTCATGTTTTTCTTTTTCAGTTTTTTATTTATTTAATAATGTATGGTAAATTGGTAGGATATATATATATATATATATGTATGTATGTATGTATGTATTTATTTGTTTGAGAAAAAAAGGGCGTGAGATAAAGTTGCAATTAGTATAGTTAAACAAGTTTTGAAACAATTGGTTAGCCAAAAAAAAAAAAAAAAAGGTTTTGAAACAATTGAGATGCACCTGTGTCTAGCAGTGGTTTTTCACTTGTTAGTGTGCACTAATGACATTCCAACAATGGTTTTTTTTTTTTTTTTTTAAATCATTCCATCAATATTTACTGCTAATTTTCATTTGAACTGTGATGGGTTTTAAGTAAATTGAAAATTTTGTAGTTTCCACGTAGCGGATTTTGTTTCTGTTTCTAATAAGAACTGTTGTGTCTTTTGTTTTTGTTGGTAGATGATTATATCTTAATATATTAAGAAACAATGATTTTTGGGTATTAGTCTTGGTTGATAGTTTATTAATACTACATGGATATGTATTTGAATTTTTTATTTTTTTATTTTTTGCTTATCTCCGACCCTCTCCCAACTTAAAATCCTAGGTCCGTCCCTGTAGTAGAAGAACTAACAAAGAAAGAAAGTTCACAAAAAAGACAGTTCTAATTTATGAAACTTGCCCTATTTTTATATATGAGCAGTATATATTAGAAATAGTTTTCAAATAGGCGTTAATAGAGAAGTGCCTTGACATGTGATCCAGTAAACTGTTTTTTTTTTTTTTTTTTTTTTTAAATAAAATTCCTCTTGCAAAAAACAAAAAAAAAAAACCAAATTTGGCTCCAAATTAAAAATCTGCACTATTTTACTATTAAGTTTATTTTTAGTACTATTCATAGGTCTCACTGCACTTTTTGGTACTATTTATGGGCCTTACTATACTATTTCATCTAACTCGAACTTTTATTTACCCTACTTTCAATAAGAAAATTTTCAATTCCAGCAAAATAAGCGAATTCCAAATAAAATTTGGATTTTTTTTTGTTACAAACCGACCCGATTGGCACACTATTACAGCGCTTTGTTATAGCGGCGGGTAACCCAGTACTCCAGCTGTGGATAAGTTTACACTCACAACAACAAAGACAGGCATAGGAAAAGCTCAGAGCTAGAGAGAGAGAGGAAAATGGAGAAGTATTTCGGAAACGCGTACAGAGGAGACCCAGGAGTTCCACACGCCGACCCGGACCGATTCGTCAACATCTGGATCGGCTCTGCTGCCTTCTCTGCTCTCACCTGGTTCAACCCTTACATGTGGCACCTCACCAATCAGTTCAAGTACTATCTCTCTCTCTCTCTCAAAATTTAGGGTATATCTTTCTGCTGTAACAAGAAGTAATTTTTCTGCTTTCTTCAATATGGGTTTTTTGTTGTTGTTGTTGGGTTACTATCCATTGGGCTTGTTGGGTTGAAAAAGGAAGTAGTGGGTGAATTGGGTGCTTAGAATTGGAGTAAATTGCCTATTATCCCTTTGTTTTAAATGCAACATTGGATGGATGTTACAGGTAAAAATGCTTTTGCTAGCCAAATGAAGTTTAAAGGCCAGTTCTTTGTGGGTTTTTTGTGTGCTATTGGGCAAGTATTAAGAAACATGTGTGTTCCTGGGGCCCCTTTGTACCTTGTGATTCTGATATCATATGTTCATTGTCTTGTGTTTCCGCAAGTGTTGACTGAGCTAACATGCTTCTACTTAGGCCAAGACGCGATATTGCAGCTGAAATGTGTATTGTGATGCTATGATTTGTGTACTTATTCGAACTCAGAACCCCAAATAACTTGGTTTTGTGGTGTGCAATCATGTGATTGCTTATTCCTTATGTTTTATTTTTACGTTGCGCGAGGGCCATTCGAGTATAGAACTTATTGACTCTGTGTGTGCGTGTGTGTGTTCAAACCAGAAAATTGCTGTCACACCCTGCCTCCCCACACGGTGGGGTCTCTTTGCTTCTGTCATTTTTTTGATAAACTGTCCAATAAGCCATGCCTTTCTGCATGTACAGTTAGCTTCTGCATACATTTGTTGAGTATTTGTGAAATTGAAAGTTTACATATATCCTATCAGCTATTTTTAGCGGTGAAAGATCTTTAGTTTTGAGATGAAAATATTGGTCTGATTTTTTTGATGTCCTTGTTCCTTTTTCTCTATACTACTTTATTTTAAAGCATCTCAAAATAAGAGGAATTTTGTTGTTTCAACACATGCTATTCTTATACACACGTGTGCTACTGATGTTCCTACTTGGCTCTGAATGTGTAGTCACTTATCAGGGGGAAAATTTTTTACAGGTTAAGTGCTGACATTCTTAATAATCTAAGTTTCATTACTGTATGACACATCGTTAAAGCACAAGTTTTATGCAGCAAGCATGTCTTAACCAATTGCTTTGATTATGCACTTTGACAGAGTTATTGCTTTTGACTTTCATGATATTGTGCATGATATCTAGAATATCTCTATAGTCAAAATCAAAAGGGGGGGGGGGGTGGTGGCTGAATTCATTGCTAAGGATGCAATATGCATGATACAATTTCAATGGCAAATAGTTGAAGTTTTTTTGCTTGGTTGTCCCATTCCTCAGTCATAAAGGTAGTACATACGTCCCTCTTGTGATCTCTGATCGGCTGCTTTGATGATTAGACCTATCACTTGCCGTGTTCTTGCAAATTTTTTGATCCTTTATTTATCCCATGTTCTCCTCACATTTTGAAATACTTTGGATATGCAGTTGGCATGACAGAGCTATGTTATTTGAGCAGTACCACTGGAAAAAGGCAATGGAGAAGAAGCAGCCTTATGAATTCTTGGTATATTGTTTAACTTTTTGATATCTGGGATTTAACAAATTCTTTAGGCTAACTACTGATGATAATTTTTATTCTTATGCTTGTTATGCTGTGACCAATTGAAAAATGTTTTCTTGAAACTTTACATTGCTGCAGTGGAACCAGCGCATGGACAAGGTCCACCGTGATTCATATTATTTTAATTGGCCTGTTTACTTCCCTTAGGCTCTTATTTTACATAAGACTTGTGCTCTTTTGTAATAAATGTTGAGAACGAGACTCATGTAGCCTGGATTGCCCCACCCTTTTCTTCCCATGGATTCAAAGACTCAAACTAATAGCAGTATTTCTGGTTTTTAATTTTATTGCTTCATTTGATTCGATTGACCTTTGCAGCCATTAATATGTGCTAGTGTTGGTTGTTTTTATATTGTTTGAAGGATGATTTGGAACTTGGTAATGAGTTTTAGCTCAAATAGCACTTCATCGTCCCACACAAATGGGTAAAGGGTGAGGTTGTGAGCTCAAAAGCTACTGGGTGTGTATGAGTTCTAGCTCCAATAGCACTTCTTTTAGAGGTCAGATGGTGGCTGAACATTTTAAGAGCAGCTCTATACTTCTATTACATGATCCCTATAATATAGTTAAATTGAATGTCTGAGTTGAAGAAGTGCATCTATACCAGATATTTCTTATTTGGTTGCTCATTGGATCATGATTTCAAAATGCCTGGATCACCCTTCCGGGCTGGGTCAAGCCTTTCAATAGTGCATCATACTGTCATTGTAGTAGTGAGCAGTTCCTTTCCAGGTTGAGAAGCTTGAGCAAGAAATTCGAGCTCAGATATTCAATATATTCTTTCTATGGCTCATGTGCCTATTTTATAAAAATTGCATATATAATATATTTACATTAAGGGGTGTGAACGGGCTTAGCCAGAAAGCTCCTTTGCTGGACTAATTTTGGCAATCAAAGTCAGTCGATCTTATTTTTAGAAGCCTTTTTATGTCAATCATGGAGTATTTCTTAAGTAAATGCAAAATTGTTTTAGGGACCAATAGACCCCATGTTGCAAGTCAGTTTTGATCTTATAATCTCCATTTATTTTATTCTGCTTCACCAGTGAATGGATAAAATTTTGCAGCATGCTACGAATTATTGAGAAACAAAAAAAATGTCAAAACATGGCTTAATTGCTGTCCTCTAGGCTTTTTTATTCATGGGCTTTTAAAGAATTATGTTTATTGTTGAGGTGTTTTCTTGGTAGTATTGTCATTTGTGTTTGGATTTAGAATATTTGGGGCATCTTCTGGGTAAGCTACATGGTCCTTGAATCAATGTTAAGCTACATCAGTGTAGCATTTGAATTTACTTCAGTCCAATATGGGTCTTAAGACCTAAAAAAGACCGAACATTTTTAGAGCAGCTCTAAAATATAACTATCACTTGTAGATTTTTCAGACGCAGCCAAATATGGCAGGTTACCCAATGTTTAACTGGTAATAATGCATTAATGTGGCAATGTTCATGAAAGGGTTCTTAAAATTGCTAGAGCAATGTGTTATATGCAGTTCAGTAGTTCAGCAAAGAGAGGGAGAAAAGTAAAAAGGAAAAAAAGCTCTGAGCCTCTGAACCTGAAGCAGCCAGCTAAACAAGATAAAGCAAACAATAAGATCAACAGACAACAGTCATACTTGCTAACGTGGGTTATTTATGGACATGGGGATAGACTTTAGAATTCAGATGAAGTGGAACATTATCAGCCATTTAGCTCCTACTTCTCTCAAACCCTGAAAAAAAAAATAGAGGGAAGTTTGGAATATTACTGGTCTTTAACATATCGCCAAATCATATAACACTTAAAAAATTCATTACAAAAATTATTACCGGGGATAAAAACACAATAGGAAAATGCCAACAATATTATTGCTATAAACCCAAAAAGATTGTATCATTTTTTTATGATGATAAATTAAGATTGATGAATTTCACTTTTATATGTAGACTTGTTTCTGATATTATTTTTATTATATATTAATAAATCCTCAAAGTTGTAAACAAAAAATTGTTGTGGAAAATTTTAATTTCATTAAAAATCAATTGAATACTCGTAATATATTTCAAGAATTGGAATGAAATTAGACAAAAGTACTCTGAAAAACACTGCCATATAAAATAAAATAAAATAACATTTTCAAACTTTATCCAAAGAAAGGAAAATACCCTTTGGAAGTTTGCTGGGTGGGTAACAGTGTTCGACAAGACAAGAGGAAGTGATGGCATTTCTTCGTCTCCCTATCACAGCGCCACCATCGTCTTCAGTGTCTCTGCCATCCTTTGCGACTCCAATTCAAAACTCAACCAAATTCACCAACTGGGTTCGATCCAAGTCTTTCAATTTCGTGCTCTCTGGGGCTCTCACGCTCGGACTCTCTCTCTCTGGCAAGTTTCTTTCATTTTCCTCTTTAAAGTAAAAGTAATCGGCAAAATGCAATCTTTTGCTGGTCTTCATTGTATGTGGTTTTGTTGGCCTCTTCAAATTCTAGCTTGTAAAAGTTAGGCAGTGTTAATTGCCAAAATGGCAAAATGTCATTCCAATATTCCGAAATGTGATGCTAGACATTATTTTGTTATGGGATATGATATCATAAGAGGGCAGACTTATAACAGAGATAAAGACAAAACTTTAACTTTGTAGGAATTGGAGTTGCTGAGGCAAAAGTTGGAGTCAACAAGCCAGAATTGCTTCCCAAAGAGTTTAGTCCTGTCATTGATGTAGGGGGGTTCCTCTCTGATGGCCAGGTGTGGTTTCCTTTCTTCTTGTCTTTGATTTAACATTTACTGTTGGAAATATTTTAGTGAATAAAACTTATACAACAAATAATATCCTAAATAATTAGCAAAAATATAAAATAAAGATAGTTTAGAACATCCTTACAATGCTATAGAATCACGCTGTGAAAGCTGTCTTAAAGGTTGATTCGTGTCATTCGGAGTAAAATTCGGTACGACTGGTTTTCTTGGCCAAACAATCCCCATGATTAGACTATAGTGTCAACATTCGTGATGGACTCAATATCACTTATGAAGGTTCAAAAATAACTCTCTATTGTCTTTCCTTAGAACAAATATAAATTGTAGAAAAATGTGAGAGAGACATAAAATAGGATTGTGTATATCTAAATACAGAGTAGTAAAAAAACTTATCGGGAAGGGTGTGATGATGGATATTATATATGCTATTCATGACAATAATAACCTATAGTTATTGGTAACTAATAACCTATAAAAGCCTAACGGCTATAGTATCCATTATTGCCTAACGGCTATTTTTCTCATAATTGCCAACCACTATTTTACTTATAAATTCCTAACGGCTAGAAAATAAATAATAATAATAGTGTTTGGAATAAACACCCACACGAACATTTATTATAGCCTTTTGTTAGTTAATGGTAACTCAGTTCATTCAATCTCTATATTAGAAATGATGAGACATGACTATGAATGCCATATTGGAAAAGATTGAACATAACTTTGATACCATGTAGAAAGAGAGTAAAACTAAATTGATGCATATGAGAAAATATGATGAAGAGAGAGAGAGAGAGAGAGAGAGAGTGCAGAGAATTAATGTAGTTTGACCTTAGAGGCCTACATCTATAGTAGAAAGCTTTCAATGGCTACATCTTTCTTATTAGTCTCTTTTTATTACAATGAACTCATTGAATGATATTTATAGTAGGTTAAATTCTAGACTAACCATACATTAATCAAGTATTACAATACTTGAAAAATAAGTAGGATTATAATTTTTCTTGTTGCACTCCAACTAAGATTAGGATGGCTTTGCTTGCACTCCAAGTAAGATTAGTGAGAATGAACATGGATAATAGACTTGGGCCTTGATTAGGGTTGGACCTTGATAGCTTTAAAACTCTTTTTGCCCTACCCTTTTTTTTTTTTTTTTGGTGTTTGTTTACATTCATCTTTTTAGTTCTAAGATTGATAAATGAAAATTTCTACATCTATATGAGCCTTATAGATACGCAAATGGTGTTCTTTAAATTCAGATACAAGTAATGGTGCCACTTTTGAACCATTTGATCAAGGGAAGAAAGTATATGATAAATTGCTAATGTCATGAGGTTAATTTGCAGGAGAAAAGACTTGCACAAGAAATTGCTGATATTGAAAATGATACTGGGTTCAAGTTGAGAGTTCTGGCGCAGAATTATCCTGAAACACCAGGTATGCTTAATCTTCTTGATCTTTTGGTAGTTAGATGGTCTGCTTCTTTGATCCATTTGTAGACTCTTAATGTTCTTTTCTTTTAAATTGATGGCTTCCTTATCTATATCTGAAGACATCCTTGCTAGCCAAACAAAAAATGACTAATCATTATCAAAACCAACACTTTCGTAGGGCTGGCGATTAAAGATTTTTGGCAAGTGGATGATAGAACTATTGTCTTTGTTGCTGACCCCACCTTTGGTAAAGGTTTCAAACATATTATCTACTTTTGAATACCTCTGGCGTAGGTGATTTATGTTTATGTGTCCGTTTGACCAGGCAATATATTAAACTTCAATGTTGGGGCTTCTGTTGATCTAGACATTCCACGTAGTTTCTGGAGCCGATTGGCAGGGAAATATGGAAATATTTTTTATTGGAAAGAGAAGGTAAAGTTTTTGTTGTTGCCTGAATCACTTTATTCTTTTGGGTTGATTATTTTTTCCTTTGGTTGAGCTTGATTTTGTAAGGGTTGTGCAAGGTTTTGTTGAAAATGAATATTGTATTTTCTTTTGGCTAATATAGGGGGAAGATGCATCAATTGAAGCAGCTGTAATGGCAATATCTAATTGCTTGAGAGAACCTGTAGGCCCAAATAATTGCTCTGAGGTAAAATAGTACAACAATGGCTACAGTAACAATGTTTTCTCAGCTGTAGTCTGCAAAAAATTTGCAACACACGATGTAAAGCTTTTATGATTTGTACATCTAGTGGGGTATATTATGTAAAAGGTGATAAAGAAATTTGAATTCATGTTCTTCTATGTCATGTTGAATCAGTCAACACGTACTGTATTTACATGGTCATTTAATAACAAGAGGGCCACAGAGTGTGCAGCATCCTGTTCTGTAAAGATAATCACTACTGATTCTAGACTTTTAAAATGCATTTTGTTATCAATATTCTGAAAAGAACGGGTAGGATCTGACTCTGAGCTTTAAGGATTGTCTGGAGGGAGGCTAGGGAGAAAGCTACAAGTTTCAGCTTTGCACACTCAATTTCTGCAGGGTTTTAGATGCAAAAGGCACATCTTTGGTTTATGCAAACTTACATTTGTGCTAGGCCTAGTAACAAGAATGCTAATTAGTTCTTTTTAGAACAATACTTTGTTTGCTTTCTCACTTAAGCAACAATTATCTAATTCATTTGATATAGGCATCCTCCCTCTATAACTCGGTGGATCTCACAACCGTGCAAGTGTGAGAGTAATGATGTATATATTTAATATTTGAGATACCTTCTCCCACTTAAGATAGCATATTTAAGCTCTCAAATAATTCTAAGGTTATATTTCACATTTATTATTTTTCTGTATACAATAACAATATAATTTTTTTATTGACTTTTTCCAACCACCAATGATAAATTAGATAAGTAATAAACTTTATTATTTTTACCTTTATACATATGTATAATTGACAAATGCCTTATATGTCACTTTAGACAGAATGGAATAATATGAAACTAGAAGTTCTACTCCTATAAATGTGTGTAAATTTAAGTCAAAACCCATGATTAGCATCTCAAATGCCATGTCTCCTTTTGTCTTACTTATCCGTACATATATATAATCAATCATAAATTTAAGTAAGATATTTGTAGCTCCTAAATGTGCCATATGTCCTGCTTCATTCTAGACTTAAAACATTCATTTTTTATTTTTGTTTTTTGAAAAGACTTAAAACATTCATTGATGCTATATAATGGTGAAGTGCAAATGTAGCAAGACCCTCTATTACTATTACAGATTTTTAGTGCAGTTGTCTGATAGTTGGACAACAGCTAAGATTCATGTGCAGAAGACCTGGGGTTGAGTCAATTACGCATGTGTAGCATCCTCAATCATGTAATAAATCATAAAATTCTAATCATATATATGTACTCATCGTCCTGCTTCTTGCACTAGATATTTTGAGTGTGAAAACTCATTGATTCTATATATTGGTGAACAGCCAATGTAAGACAACCCTTTACTATTTGGACTTTTGCAGTAGTTGTCTGATGGTTGGGTAGCAGCAAAATGCATGGATAAAAGAGCTGGGCCTGTCTGCTGGAGCTGGGGCCTGTTTTGGGCTCATAATCTTGAGAATGAAAGAATACAAAGTCAGGAATAATTGCTATTGAAAGTTTTTTGCATGGTCCACAAAAGCTTAATTTCAGAGGCCCAGTGGAGACAAAATGAGCTAGCATGAATATAACTAGCAAAACTTGCATGATAGCTTGGTTTACTGTGAGCATTTCAGATTGCTTAATTCAATAAAAATTTTCACATTCAAGCCTAAATTATCTTGAGTTACTTGCCTCAAGATTTCAAGAGTAATCCTCTGAAACTCTCGGTTACACATTTGAAGTACAGGGGGCTCAAATTAGGTTGTCAATCACCACAGATCTCAAAACACTTTAAAAAGATAAGTAAAAGCTTATCCTGATATAATTGATTTGTTGTACATTGTTAAAATAATTTAATAAGACGTCATGACACGAATAGGTATATGTCATATTTAGCATCCAAATTGGTGCTATTTATTGTGTAAAGGCACTTGATGTGGACGGTTTTATGTGGTGCTTTCCATGTTTTACTTATTACTAATCACAGACCCGCGCGATACGTGAAAAAATATAATATGACTATTTTTTATTCGATAATTATTGAATTAATATATTAGATTGTATATTTTTTAAAATTCAATATGTGTTATTTGAAATTATGTTTTAAATTAAAAGTTTTTTATAGTCAGGTATTATATATAGTGAGATATGTATGAAAACACAATGCAATAATATATATATATATATATATTTAAATTGATAGTGTGATAAGAACTATTAAACCAAGTTGTAACTATGTATACTTTGTTTATTACTATATAAATGTATGCGATTCAACTCTTATAGATATATTTTTCTCCAAAACATAGATCCACATCTCTTTCTTCCTCACAATTGAAACCAAGTGAAAAAGTAAATAAAGAAAACTATGCAATAGATCATTATCAATAAATCATATATCATAAAGTGGAAATATAAAATAAAATAAAATGCAAAAAGAAAAAGTTCCTTAAGTATCTATACATAAAAACATTAATAGAATAATGATGCTCTAAAGTAAATTATATTTTATCTTATTCTCTTTTTGGCATTTTCAATAAAGATGATCAATTAAGCAAAGTAAAAGCTTACTAAGAAAGTTCAAATTAACTAAAAATTTGATGGTGGAGATGTTAATTATTTGTAATAAAATGACCAAAATAAAAATAACAAATAGATTTGAGAAAAACACATGAGATTTCTAAAAGAAATTTTACCAAATACATGGGATGCTACAATACAAAATTACTACACTGAATATTTTTTTGACTTTTTTGATACTCTACAAATAAAACAACTTCATTCACTTTTTGTCACATTATAAACTATAAAGCGATTACAATGTTTATTATAATCTCCCCCCCTTGAGGTTATAAGCATTTTGATTGAAGTCAAAATATGCTTTATATTTCCTTTTTATTTTTTGCCCAAAGGCAAGTCAGCCTACCAAATAATCCAAATGATTATCATAAGGACCTATACCATAGAGCAATTTTTGGTAAATTTCTGTTATATCAAACATTTGATGATATTTTAGGTTTAGATATCATAGGTTCGGCTTCTCAACATAAGCTAAATGTCTCTTCACAATAAGTCTAATCAAGGGATTCTCCACAACATCACCAACCTGAGTCTTGTAACGACAAACTGATATCTTTTCATTGCTTGTAATAACTACAACCTCGTCTTTGTGAGTTAAAAGCTCATTTGCCACAACCATATGCTTCTTGTACTTTTTAAGAGCCATATCAGCCTTCTCCAAAAGTATTTGTATATCTGTCTCTAGTTATTTAGTCAGGAAGAGGAAAACTTTTAGTCCCATTTCATTATAGCAAAAGACTTTTTATACAAAATTCCAATAGAAGGGAGACTAATAGGCCCTCCACATTTTTCAAGACATAGAGAATTATGAAAGATCATACATCCTTTGCCTACCCTTTTCTCTTTCTCAAATTCACATTACCAAAAAAGTATATGAAGCTAAAAACATTGTGAATACATCTTTGTTAAGTGAAAATCCATTGGTAAGCACATTCAAATTCGTAGCCATGTATATTTTGTTTTGATATAAATTCAAATTTCTATTAAAAAAAACTATGTATTAACTCAAAGAAAAATTCAACCAAAGCTATAAGAGTGATTTGTAATGGGAATTTAAAAAATACAACACAAAAAAATTAAATAAAAAAACCATCAACCTAAATTAGAGTTATAAGAAAGAACAAAAATCGAGAGAGAGAGAGAGTACTCACAGTTTTTGTGTGGAAAAAAAATATAGATTGAATGGAATAAATGATATCAAATTTATATAAAATAAGATGGGGAGAAGAAGAGTTAAAATATAAGAAAGAGGAAATGATGAAGGAAGTTTAATGGTAAAGTAAAGAGTAGTAGGGAGATAAAGAGGCAAAGAGTGAGGGGAAATTAATATTGGAGGAAGAAAATAGTTTTTTATTTAGAATAGGAAGATGAAAAGTTTAAATATTTAATTTTAACTATTACTTGAAATTAGAAAGAAGAAAACAAAAAATTGAAATCAATTTAGATAGCTGAATATAGTTAAACATTTACATCTAATGAATATTAAAGTTTGTAATGAATAGTCAAACATATGTATATATCCACTAAAATGATAATGAATTATTTAAATTTAACAATTATTTGAAATTAGAAAGAAGAAAATGAAAAGTTGAAATCAATTTGGATAGTTGAATAGTCAAATATTTGCATTTAAAATGAACGAATAGTAATATGTTGAATAGTAATAGAGTGCATTAACAGGTTTGATTATGAACTATATTTAATTATTTTATATAAAATAAAAAAAATCATAAAGTAATTAAAAAATAAAGTATGACGTGATTGGTGGGGTGTCTCAATAAGAGTATAGTATCATTAAATTCTACGTCTCAATTGGATATATATAGATATAGATTATACTGTTCTTATTAATAGTACATTATCCAGTATCAGCATTGATAGCTCTACTAATTACTTCATACGGATGACAAGATTAGAGCACCTTTTTGAATATGGTCCTGCTGCTATTCCTCTAGTCATTTCATATATCGCCTTGTGTGTAGATTCCAGAAGTGGTAATGTAACATTGTAGGTGTTTTTTATTCGTTGATTCAGTGTTTTTCTGTTCAATGCTTTGGTTGGAATGCATCAGTGGACTTAGCTATTCATTGTCAAGCAACATGAGTACATGACAGAGACAAGAAAAGTTAATCCCAACGAACTGATTCTTACGCCTACACCATTTTGTGTGTGTATATAGTGCGGATTCCTCCTTTTTCTTACACTGTAGCTCATTACAGTGAAGGATGTTATTGTTTGGAAGATTGAAGGCTTGATAGGATATATAATAGTACAGCTCAGAAGGAATAGGAAAAAGGCTTAATAAAATATGTTTTTATTATATAAACACATTTGAAACTCCTTGAACAACTAAACAACCCTCCCAAAGTAGCCATGGCCAAAGAAATTGCATAGATACTGACATTTTTTCCTGCCACAAGTATTGTTACTACCCAATGCTATAAAGAGAAACAAGTAGGAATTAGATAAGTAACACATCTCAGCTGCATATGACAGTGTAACATAGGTTATTAACTTGGAAAAACTATCCTAGAAAAGGCAATTACTAAAAACAGAAAACATTAACATCTGTTTACTCTCCTAATTACACTTTATACTGGTAAGACACAATCCAGCACCAGTGCTCTTCTCCATTTTGTCATCGATAATCTTCTGCAATTCCTCAGGTCGACAAGGGACTGAAAGAGCTCCTTTTTGACTGAAGCCATATTCTCCCTTAGCCTGCTCCAGTAATCTCAAGAATGCAGGGTTAGTTAAGTAGTCCAGTTCAACAACAAACCTCTTTGTTTCCTCACCCTTGATTGCGAAAACAGCAAAATGTCCTTCAGTTACATCATCTGGCACCACTGCTGCTGCTTCTAGTGCTTATTTTAATTGATCAGGTTCTCTAGGTGCCAAGACTGAGATACTCTTCTGTAGTTTTTCAATGAGAACATTGAAGAGCCTGAGCATCACCAAGGCTTTATTTCTCTCATCCCTATTCTTCTTTAAAGACATTAAACCTCTATTTCTTTTCTTTTTCCCTTATTCTTCTTGGCAGACAATAGTGAACTTTAAGAACTTCTTTGGAACTCACGAATCTTTCTTTGAGCTTGCATGGGAATTGATACGAGACCATGAACAAGATGGGGAGCATAAAGCATACACGCGGAAATTTCTCAAAGGGTCATTGTGGAGCCACTACATGTGATTGCAGCGTTATGTCATTTAAAACAACATTTGACAGGTCACCTGTAGTGAACGCGGTATTCCATAGGATTAGGATCCTTAAGGTAACTCTACAATGGAGTCAATGGTAAAATTGAGTTTTCCTTGTCTTGTTTGAAAGATTTTAGAAATTATCGTGACTTGCAACTCCACCATGAATGAATAACATTTTAGGAATTCCATAGTGGAATTATTTTCTAGAGTTCTGAAGTGGGTGAAAATTGGAAAAATGTTTTCAAATTGCAACTCATGGAGTGCTTTCTTAAAATCATAGAAAATAGTGTTTTTGTATCATAGTTTTTCTTTGGGTAGTATTTGTTATACACACTGTTACATATTTTTTGAGCTAAAATCCTTTTTTTTTTAATTATTTATTTTTACAATAACAATACTATTCACAGATTTTTCCAAATGCTCAATAGCATTTAAAAAAAAAAACATATTTTTAAAACAAAACTTTAAAAATTACTATTTTAACACACATTTTCAAGTGGTTGACCCAAACTGACACTTAATTCTAACTTTATTATTTTGAGTTAGTTAAAATATGCTGTTAACCCGTAGCTCGAATCATTTACTTCCTAAATTTTCAAGTACTTTGTGCATAGAGATGTATCAGTTAAGCTACAAGGTTCTTGACACTAATTCTAATTCTAATATGAGTAGTGAATGAGTTCATTGATTCATTATTCTCACCCAATGATTGGGTTTGAATCCCGCTATACTTGGTACCTAACTTTTGGGAGTCATTCAGATATATCCTTCCTAGCAATGGTACCTAACTTTTGGGAGTCATTCAGATATATCCTTCCTAGCAATTTGTGGTTGGAAAGGATTTCTCACAGCAAGATATTATAGCATTGTCCAAATGAAACCGAGTCAAATAGTGGCATACTTGGGGTGTTTGGTTTGTGATTTCAAATAACAAATTTCAGTTTTTAAACAACATTATACGTATTTTTACACACTTTTTTACCCATACGTATTTTCATAAATATTCTCAAACAATAATTTTCAATTTTTAAACACATATACCAAACGGGTCTTTAGTATGATACTAGCCTAAGAAGAGCCTGCCTTCCTTACCTTAAAATAGACTGTTCATTGATATTCATGAACCAGGTACAGTTTCAAGTTGGACGCTTGAAGAGCAGAGCTGAGCAGCAAAATGGCCAAAATGAAACTCATCGAGCTAAAATATGCGTTGGTGGTTCACTTCAGACCATAATTAAAACAAGAAATGCTGCTCAAGTGTTAAAACTTAAAACTAAGTTGCATTATTCGTGGTTTAGGAGCATCAGTTATTGGTTGCCGACTTGCAGCGTTTGTTAAGGCCTTAAGGGGACAATGGTCCGAACTTCCAAGTTGGCAAACCAAGGTCTCTTATAGTGTCGGCAAGAAGTAGACGTCTACGTGTTCAAATTCATGTTGCACTAGCAAGTACTTGTGTAGCAAGAAATATTGAAGAATTAGTGGTACATATTTTTTCTCCTGTTTTAATACTGCATAAGCGGCCTTATCTGAACATTATAGAGATAAGGGTGAACACTGAACACCTGGTGGGAGTTAGTCTGAGTGAAGTGATAAGTTTTTCCCAGGTGAACATTAATGTATGGGAGGCATGAATATACTCCCGATATATAGGTTGCTACTGGTTAATATTACTGAGATGGTGTCATGAAGATGCTCAGAAAAGATCTGGAATATGAGCTACATGATGCCTTCAAAATGTCCTCCTCATAACATATTTTGATGAGACAAAATGCTTGAGGAGAGAAACTATATTTAAGTGATAGATTTGACTGTGTTTGAAAATGAAGAAGCCGGTGAATTGAAATTGTTGAGTGTGCTCTTGGGTATGAGCATTAACTATTTAGCAAATGGTTTTGACGGTATGGTTAGTTGTCAATAGATTTTGCTAGGTAGAGAACAGTCTTAAGGGCTCTTCTTAAAAAAGGTTCTCTACCTTATTAATATATATATATATATATATATATATATATATATATATATATATTTATATAAAAAAAGGGGTTAAAAACTCTACCTATATTTGGATTAAGAGAAAGGGGGAGAGAGAAGAGAGGAAGAAGGCAGGAAGTTCATGTCAAGCTAATTGAATTCTATGTTGTAGAAATGAACTTGATTGAGGTAGCTCATTTAATATTAAAAGCCCCATTAGTGAACAAGGATTAATTTTATTTCTCTACCTGGTCATTCTAGATTGAGGATTAGGTCTTGTTGGGGGAAGATATAGATAACATTTTCCAAATATTGTGTCTGGATTCTCAATTTTGAAATATTTCACTTATTTTGCTCTGTAATATTGGGCTTTGATGGTGTGTATCATGCACTCATGGGACTCAAGAATTGATTTTCCCCCCTATTATTTCAATTCATTCTCAACGTCACTATTCATTCTATTAAGTGCAAACCTGAATACATAGCCGTGTACTCTAACAACATCTATTGCTTTGGCTGAAAATCTTTCGGACCATCTCCGATCAATGCACTTGAAGTATATATCAATTAGAGCAATCTTCAAGAATGCATCTAAAGGCACATCCTATCTTACCATGGGGTTGGACCAAAATACATCATCACATAAAAAAAGGACCAAATCGAGACCATCTCTAGAGGGCATTGGTTAGAGATGAGAATTCATGCTTAAGAAAATCTACCGGACGCTAATGTCGTCACCTAAAAAAAAGCGTCAGCTGTTCAGAGATGTGGTCACTTTTGCATTTATTGCATCCCAACTACTTCACATCACATTAAATGTGATATGGTCCATTTCCTATGGCTATGGGAGCCCTTTTGTACCCTATAGACCCATATGTTGGAATGACATGCATCATATCAACTCAAAAGCTTGAATCTAGGAAAGACTTTTGGGCGGAAAAGAGGATGACTAGCGAGTATAAATAGGAGTTGAATTACCATAAGAGTATCATTGATAAACCCTTTAGCTAGAGGAGAGCCAATGTCACCCATGTATTTCTTAGTGTTTGTGCAGGAGACATTAATGCAAAGATCATCCTTGATTCGACGGTCTTCCCTTGTTTAAGAAATCCCACCTCCTACACTTACTATTTGACCATGAATTTTCTTGCCTTGTTTGTCACATGCTGATTAGGCAATTGACGAAAAGAAACTCGCAAAGTGAGATCAAGACTATTTTGTCACCAACATCTCACCAAACAAATGTGAAGCCTCACCCATGAAATCATTTTATACACATCCAGAAAGCATTCCATTCCAAGTCTCAAAATCAGTTTGAGGCATTGTATAAAACAACTTAACATTCATTAAACAATTATATGCATTGTGAACACAAAGCTAACAGAGATGTAACCAAACCTATTTATTTCCTAATTATTAATTTATATAAAGTAATATTATATTTATACTATATATGCACATATTCACACACACAACAATTCACACAAATAACATTATAACCAAAATAAAAATAAAAACAAAAACGCACACAGTTAGTATAAGACATACACTCATACACATATATATAATATATATATTTATAATAAAGAGAAAGACACTCATATATATGATAAATTTGATGATTATGTTAAAAAGATTTTCTTTTGAATAAAGTTTGGCTATTAGGCTACAACTCCCACTAAAAAAAATTAACATGACTAAATATTTTGAAAATCTAACTATTGGATTTTATGTTCTTTATGTTCTTAATATACATATCAAATTTTGTGTCAATTAAATGTTATTTATTATTCAATTCATAAATTTATTTTTTAAGCATAATTTTATATTACAAAAACTTCAAATTTAAATATTTGATTTGTTAAAATTTACATCAAATAAAAAGATATTGAGTAGAGTTGTAATATTACGCTACAACCAAGTTTGAAGTCAAACTTTGTTATGTTCTTATTTCAAGACATTAGGAGACTCATTAAGTAGTTAATATAACATATAAGGACTTCACTTGATCGGAAAGACTTTAAGCTTTTGAGTTTGGGCTCAACTATGTTATATTTACCACTCTCTCTTATTATTTTTATATTCAATATGGGACTTCATTCACACGTTCCCAACATTAATGCAGCAACAGACATAGAAAGATAAGGCTAAGTGGAAACTGTTGGTCAGCAAAGTAATAATTGCAAAGAATTCACTATGGCCATTCTTAGGTTTGACTTTTATTTTTAACTAACCTTATCACACACGACTCACACATGCAATGAAACTTTTTTTAATTTTTAATTTTGGGGTTTAGTATCATAATTTTTTATTTTTGAGTTTAAGTCTCCAGATTGAAGGAAACTTTACATATACCACTTAGATTAAGTTAGAGTACACCCTTAAATGCAAAAATGACCCTTAAACTTTACCATGCCTTTATATCAATTAAATGCAAAAATGACCCTTAAATTGCTCTAATATTTATTTTTTAACCAATGATTTCCATTTACTGATTTGTCTGTTTACTGATTTTTATAACCCTTAATCATGGATGCTTGGGTCAATTTACCTAAATTATCGACCTTCAAGCTTCTTAAAGGTGTCACAAATGACGTTGTTTCAATATTATATACGTAAATAATCTCTCTTTAAATTTTTATTCTTCAACCCAATATTATAGTGGGATAAGTCTCGAAAATACTCTCTTTCTCTCTCTAGATTTTAGCTTGCTCACTTCTTGATTTTCTTTTGTTTATATCAATTAATTGGGAGAGGACTGAGGAGTTTTCATCATGGAAAAACTGAGGTTTTTGATTAATCATTATTTTTCTATTCAAAACTAAGAACTAAACAAATTAAAACTTTGATGGTTACAAAAGGAAACTAAAAAGAAAACAGGGCAGAGAAAAAAATTACAATATAGGAAAGCCAACTACATCACCACTATTATCAATTGATTTTAATCGTAGTAAAATTTATAATGATATATATTCTAAGATTAAAACTATAATGTTTTATATCCGGCATTACTTTTTTTTAAGAGAAATTACACTTTACCATTTTAAACTATCCCTCTAATTACACTTTGCATAATAAACTTTTCGAGTGCATATTTTGCACTATAAACTATGATTCATGTTACACTTTGGACCCTGACATCAAATTTGCTATTAACTTTGATGGAAAAAGGAAAAATATAGCATCACGCCAAAAAACCTAATTATTCATCTTCTCAATTCTTTAAAAACAAAAAATAAATTACATTTTACTACCCTAATTTATACTCTTGATTACACTTTACACCCTAAACTTTGAATTTTCATCCAAGTTAACAGCAAATTGAATATCGAGGGTGCAAAGTGTAACATGAGTCATAGATTAGGATGCAAAACATGCATTTGCAAAGTTTAAGGTGCAAAATGTAATATGGGGAATAGTTTGGAGTGGGAAAAAAATGTAATTTCCCCCTTTTTTTGAGAACTATGTTAGAGCTATTTTTATATAATAATGATCATAATAATACTTTTTGTCTAAACATGTACTTGGAGTCTCCTTGTGTTGTTAAAAAAAAAAAAAAAAAAACCAATGAAGTACATGCTTCAAATAGCAAGCTTGAGAAATTCTCATACAATATTTAGAAAAATCAAATCAATTTAAAACATGAAAATTACATCTTATTAAACAAAAGCTACCCATAACATGCATGATACATTTTGAAATTTTACAACTTATATATATATATATATATATATATATATGTATCTATGTATGTATGTATGTGTGGGGGAATTTTTTGCTTCAAGGAAACTCATGTGTACTCCTTAGGCAATTTTTGCTCTTGTCCCACATTGGAAGGAAATTGCCTAAGGAGTACACATGAGTTTTCTTGAAGCAAAAAATGCCCCCACAATAAAAGGATCCTTTTAATGTGGGGACAATTTTTGCTTCAAAGGCCAAGGGCTAGACCATGTTGGAACCTCAATTTTGTTGTCCCACATGGGAAAGAGCTCCTCCCTCTTCATGCCATATAAGAGATGAACCAATGGTGATAGAGTACCACTAGTTTGGTTGTATGTATGTATGTGTGTGTGTATATATATATAAATATAATTATAATTATAATTATAATCAAATTCAACCAAAAAATAAAAGAGGCCTACGCAAAATACTAATTTTTAAAAAAAAAAAATTCTATATAATAATATATAATACTTGTGGGGCTAGAGAATTTGGCATCCCTGGCCCATTCCATATCAGGCCCAAGGCCCATGCCGAGGAGGATGAAACGCCCGAGGACGAGGTGCGAAGGTCCAAACTGTCCAGGAACCTTGCCGAGAATGACTCTGTCCTCGGCAAACCGAGACCATAGGAGAAGGAAGTAGTGGACCAGTAAAGGAAGCCTTTCAGGGCATCCAAGGAGGAAGAACAAGTACAACACGTCAGCCGTAGGAGTATGGTGGAAGAGCCAGTCCAGGATGAACTATCACCTCCACATTAAATGTGCACAACCAATGTCCTGGCCGCATTAATGAGGAAATGACCTCTGGGCAATGCCTCCTCGGTTACTCTGACTCACAGGAGGTCTGGTAAAGTGGCTGATGGGACGGGTTGTCAGAAGGGAGCATGAATGATCAACAAGTGGAGGAAAAGGATTGTGGGGGGAGGACTATATAAGGTGGGAGAAACAGATTGAGCGGGGGGTGGATCCCCACGAAAGAAGGGCGACTAACAGGCTCCTTGGACCGGGTCGAGGACAGATTCTTAAGGATGGCTTCGGTTCGCCCGCGTTCGACGGTGGAAAACATTGCGATTGCCCATTGTCTGCTTGCTAGGGCCTAGTTCTTAGACCCGCTCTCTACAAATTCATTGTATTGGGCTAGCTGGGTTTGAGTCCATTCACTCAACAATAGAAGTGCTCAAACCCAGACCCTACAATACTTTTTAAAAAACATTTTTACTTCTAATATTTATAAATTATAATTAAAGAGTATAATATTTACAAATTATAATTAAAAAATCGTGTGAATCACACGAGTTAATAACTAGTGACACTAATGGTCCGTTTGGAACAGGGGAAAGCAGAGAGAGTAGAGTATAGTTGGCTGGACATTAGCCTAATTTCTGGCCAACTCTACTTTAGTCCCCCTTACTCCCCCTCCCTCCCTCTTCAATCCCCTCCCTCCTCAATCCCAAACAGACTACAAATCCTAAATCCAATATCAATAGCCCACAAGCCACATGATAAACAAACTCAAATGCTTTACTTATTACATAAAACCACCGGGCTAATACCCTAACGACATTAGCTATCTGATGACACGGTTGCAAGGCCCTCAACTGGTGGTCCTTGTCACATTAACTAATAAATGAATAAGCAAATGAATAAGGGAAGTATGTGGTTTATTGATTTATTTACAGTCAATGTATGTGGAAATAGTTGAGTTGAGACTTGAGAGTAAAGAGAATTTTAATTAGTACAGCACATGATCCATAGATCGTCCTTGTATAAGATAATCTTTAACACCAAAAACATTTTAACTTGCTTCTAAAGAAAAAAATAGGATCATGACAAACATCTTGGCTTTAAGTTAGCTTGGCCCCTATAGCAGCAAAACCACGGATTGCCTAACAGGAAAGCATATCTTTAAAATAATAAAAATATCCTTAGTTAAAAAAATGATTTAGTAAGTCTTCGTAAGATAAGAAATTCTTTGTAACAATCTTATGGTTTGATAAAGAATATTCAAACACCAAAATAAATAAATTGTATACTTCTCTAGCAATTAAATATGAATCAAAATATATTCTTTAAAGACTTCCATTTGCTTCAAAGAAAGTAAATTCCTGGTAGAAGATGAATATAAGTCCAAGATGCTTTTATTTTTCTCCTTTTGTGAAAATGACTTGTTTTAACTAATCATCATAAACAAAAATATTCTACCTGATAATTTTTTAACTGTTGACTATGAGATTTAACCATCAAAGTTAGCAGCTAATATAACAGGTGATTAGTAAAAGTAAATAAAGGTTATCCATCAACTGGTTTTAGGTCCGAGGACAGGTGGAGGGGGAGTAGCCAAGAGCTATTTAGTCGCCTATGATTTAACATTCTCAAATCATTCTTCCCAAGCCTCGAATATGAAACCAAATGTGATTTTTGAAACCATTTCCCCTCAACCAAATAGAGAACAATAAATTTGAAAATAAAAAACAGGGCCTACATCATCTCACAACTTTTTCAGCAACAAGCTATTATGCTTCTCTTGGTTCAAGTACAATTTGAGTAAAAATGCAAGTACAATTTAAAGTAGTTTCTAGCAAATTAAAACCATCTAGAAACAAATTAACTATGGTACAACACCACCAAAACAAAAGATGCCTCTAAAAGTAGTGATGCAGCAAGCTTCAATGTATAAAATTTATCTGTTAAGTTGTCATCATCATCATTGAACAAAATATCTCACATTTCTGCCTCGAATAGTTTATTGTTTTTGGTTTCCAAAGGAATGTCTGTGAGGATCCCACCAAGGCGCCTTCTACTTCTAACAGGACCTCTTAGTAGGATTCGAACCCAGATGAACTGTTAAGACAATGATGGCCATTAATTCATCACAGTAACCATAAGGCACCACTCTTCAAATCAAACATTTGATAGCTCATTCCATTGCATTTGCATATTATAGATAACAAAAGTTCCGTTTGTCCAAGTTGGAGTAGCTCTTCTAATCCTCATTGGAGAAGCTCTTCTAGTCCTCATTTCCAAAATCCACAATATTTTACATCAAATGCATGACCGCAGATAATCTACATGAGTTGATGATAAAAGTTCAAAAGTAATCCTAGTCTGCCAGTGTACTCTATGTATACTAACGTAGAGAACTGCATCAGAATAGATATCCCAATCATTGTTTGTCCAAAAGAATATGGGGTGGACCAAAAAAAGAGAGATGAATAATAATAGTAAAACAACAAGACAATGCTTAATTACCATTGGTCTCAAACGAAAGCATATTCATAGTTATTTTTCAACCACCCTTTGACATTTTTTTATGTTTGCTTCATTGCTATATTCATATACCCATCCAGACATGCAAGAATACCTACACATGAAGATTAAAAGGCACCATAAACGCCTGTAAATGCATATTTTTCATAGTGGGGTGCACCAAGCAACAGTCAGCTGTTTAACTACAAAGAGTAAGTCTAAAACATTCTCAACATATCTTCTCCATTTCTCTCAGCATTATCATCCTAGTGAGAGAAATTTTATTCCATTCATCTCATTGATACACATCTGACTTTATGAGCTATGAGTGGAGGTTTGGAAACTTATGCTGTCACCTCAAATCCAATATTATTGTTGACTTTCTGTTGGTGGTTTGACGGTGTTATATCCCAGTGGCAGAGCCATAAATTTATCTTTGGGGGCCACACATAAAATTAGACAGCTAATTATTTTTTCTCTTTGTATCTATTAATTACATCAATATTTTTTAATGATAAACTCACTTCATTCAACCAGAAAAGAAGTACAATCAAGAAAGAAAGAGAAACATTAAGCACTGTCAAATTAATTACATCCATACTACATATAAAATTAAAAATGGCAATGCACATACAATTTAATAATCAATGATAAATAGCATTATATTTTAATTGGTACATACAATGTTATATGATATATGGATTATTTTAATAACAAATAAATTTATGATAAAGAAAAGTCAAATTATAAAAAGATGAAAGAAAAAGTACCTGGAAAAGTAGAATTGTGGGAATGCTACACTGGGCCAACATGGCTACAACCTACTGTAGACACCAACTGCTTGCGCCCACACCTACCCACTTGCTTTTGTAGAGATTCTAGAGAATATTTTAATCATACACTGATATACGTGATTGTATAGTCTGCTGTCTGCAATTATTATTCACATAGAAGATTTGTTCCATTGTAAATGATGGAAACTAGAGCCTAGAGGAAAGAAAAACAGAACAGAAAGAAAAAGAAGAAGGCAGATGGAGCAGTTGAGAGAATGAGAGTTGAGATGCTACGGAGGGAAACTAGAGCCTAGATGAAAGAAAAACAGAACAGAAAGAAAAAGAAGAAGGCAGATGGAGCAGTTGAGAGAATGAGAGTTGAGATGCTACGGAGGGAAACTAGAGCCTAGAGGAAAGAAAAACAGAACAGAAAGAAAAAGAAGAAGGCAGATGGAGCAGTTGAGAGAATGAGAGTTGAGATGCTACGGAGAGAGACAGTTCAGACAGAGAGAGCGAGAGAGAGTCACCTGTGTCCTGTCAAATGATGAGCAAAATGTTTGCAACTATGTGTTGCTGCGGCGAATCAAAGCCTCTGATCTTCAATCTTTCTGCTGTTGTGGCGCATGTAAGCCTAGAAGTGTTAAGAGTGAAAATTATAATTTTTTTCCCTTTTATTTGGTGAGATATTTGTTAAAATAACTATGTGTTCATCTTAAAATGCTAAAAAAGTCTAATTATTGTAAATTTTTGACATATATATTTATAACTAATTGGATTATATCCTATTTAAATAAAATTTCTATGTAATTTTAGACTTTCTTTCATATATATATATATATATATATTATCTGGGGATGGAGGCCAAAATGATAACAGTTAAAAAAAAAAATTTCAAAATGGTTAGTATAACTCCAAAATGTATATACATCTACAAAAAATTTTCCCAAACTTTTGGGGGGCCATGCTCCCTTCAGTCCCAACGTGGCTCTGCCACTGCTATCTCCAACAAGCTAGTTTGAAGAAAGAAATCGAGGGAGTCGGTTGCTATCTAGAGCTTGAAAGGCTCAAGTACATTAGAGATATGGACTTGGAGGGTTCATAATTTTTATTGTATTGCAACGATTTAACTAGTGGAGATTTTCCAACAGTGTGGTCGGGGGAGAGGTTTTTCCACCAAGAGGCTTAGATTTTCCTCTTTCTAAACACTTCTTTGTGTTTAGCTTTCGGTTTGCATTTATTTTCTGCATTTCTATATTGCTATTTACTTGCTTTAGCTATTAGTTGCTTTGTGCTTGCTATATAATTTGGTTAATCATTTACATTTGACTAATTGTTAGTTTTAGATTAAAAGTGATTAAGCCGATAAAAATGGTTTATGGGTTCTAAATTGTGCTAGAGTGTAATTAGCATTTTTCAAATGTCCCACTTCCACCATGGTTAGATACTGTAGCTTCTTGCAAATGTATAACTTACGTAGAAATGAAAAGTTCCCCAGTTACCATATAGATAAAGCAAAGACTTAAGATTAATCCATCGACATGATAGCCTATTTATCACAATCACATGTCATTGACTAGCAAGAAGACTGATTCTTATACTTTTCCTTTTATATCACAAAAGATTTTCTCCCATATGAAATATTCTAATTGTTTGTTGTTGTTAAGAAACTAAAGTGTTGTGTAAGGGTTCACAATGCGTCATGGGTTACAAAACAAAGCTCCAATTACAATATAGTTGTTGGATCATCACCAATACCATTTATATATTTGTATATGTACAATTTTTAGCAATGAGCTACTTTCTATAAATGTAATACGAGGACCTTGGACAACAATTCTAAAGGTAGATCTATGATTAAAAAAAAAAGAAAAAAGAAAAAGAAAAAAAAGAAGAAGCAATTATTAGGAAAACTATTGAGAACGATAAAAACCTTAGTTTGCTTGAACCCCTTTTAATTGTATAAGATTTATAAAATTCCAGTCATATCCTTGTATTATTATTATTTATTTTAGGATAATGAAGAAAAGATAAGTGTAAAGAATTATTAAAAAAACTGAGTGTCTCATGCATTATGCCAAGTTGAAGAGAAAAAAATCTCAGCAAAAAGAATTACCTGAACATGTTGCCCACACTAATGAATTTCAACTCTTCTCCCAGTTGAAATGTAAATATAGAATAGCCCTACAGAGACATTATGCCCAAACATTAATGACTTAATGACAATGATTATATTAGCAAAGACATTCAAGATAAGTTATAATAAACGTATATATTTGGTATTTGATTTTAAAGAAAAAAGAAAACAGAAGAGAGTTAGACTTCAAGTTTGGAGGGACTTATCACTTGCTTTCTATGATATGATATCCCTATCTTTTGAATGCGAGCAATCCAGGAACACTGGAAACTGTTTACATTGGCCTGTCCTTATATATGAGGGAAAAAAACAATCAGCAGCATATGTAATTTGATAAGTCATTGTAAGGAAGCAGATCAGCTTCTTGAAATCATAAGTATGTGTGCAGCACTTGAAGAGAAACACAGGAGCCTCTTCCAGCCAAGCAGCATATTTACAATCAGATCTAGCCATACATAAGGATTTAGCATTCAAGCTAATACATGTGCAACCTCATTACCAGTCCTACTGACATGTGAGAAAGAGATCTCCCTGATAAAAGTCCATTCTGTTTAACCAAGTCCAAGAGATGTTCAATTTTTGAGAGATTTGGTTCTGCCGAATTGAGAGCTTGAAATCTCTGTAATGAGCCACCTTCTATAATTACTCCAAAAGGGCATACTGTAGCAGCAAATTCAGTCACTCGCATGACAGCCATAACTTCAGCCTCCTCAGCATCAGTACCCATATCTTCCAGTGAGCTTAAAGCTACAGTGAACACCCCATTCTCATCCCATACCACTGCACCATCACTAATATTCTGAATTTCTTCAAACACAGCAACATCAAAATTTACCCTAAAAAATCCCATTAATTGCCAATAATCGAATGGTTAGAAAAAATCATAAAAGTGTAGTGGAAACATGTTATCAATATTAAATAGCACAATAAAAAAGAAAAAAAGGTTGATCGTGGCTTGGCAGTTAGATACCTCTATGCCTAAATGGTAATTTTGCATAATTAGGATACCATCACAATGAGATCATGAAGGGTTGCCCCACTTGAGTGACAACTCAGATCAACATGAATTATGCCAAAATAATTTCATAAAAAAAAATGGATTAACAAAATTTTCTTTTCCTTTGCTATGTATCAATTGAATAAATATTGTGGGGGAAAAACAGAGGGAAGAGAGGATAATAGAATCTTCCTCTTTCAATTAGAGCAGATTATTAGGGCCGTCAATAATAATTCAATTTCTTACAGTTAAATATAGAGAGTGATTGGAGAGAGGTGTAGAAGGCCCATACATCCTGATGTGCCGAGAGGGACACCAAATCCTCACAAAACACTATCTTCATAGGCATGAGACTTGTATTATTTTGCAAAAACCACTTTGGTAAGAATCAAGTTCTGACACAGTGTGGTATGATCACTGCTAATGCTTTTGAATGTCATGCTGCAGATTTCAAAAACACACATTTTGGCATGAATAATAAATTTATTTGATTGATTTGGTACTTTATATGTTAGAAGTGAAGAGAAAATTTGAGAAAAATTACCAGCATTGATGAATTTCTGTTAGCTTGGGAGTGGACTGAAATTCCATAAGATTAATTAAGTCTTCCTTCATGTGAACACAATAGATATGCCATTCCTAGTGCCTACACATCCAGCTGAAGACAATTAATTATGTGCAGCTGAACACAAGCAGATCATTTACGAATAAAGCTGGGTATTTGATACTGAAAGAAAACTACTCAAAGAAGAAAAAGCCAAGAAAGCCTGTTTTTGATGACTTACTAGTGGCTTTGCCTTTCTATTTGTATTAAATATGGACAATCTTGGACCACCTAGTCATTTCCCTTGGCACATCCGATAAAAACTTTGCAGTTTCTGCAATATGATGAAATGCTGTGTTTGTGCAGATGCATCAGCTTTTTGTAATCATAATTACAATTTTCAGCTCTTGAATAGAACCTTCATTCCCTATTAGAGCAGAATATTAGGGCCATCAGTAACATAGTTTTAATTCCACACTGCTACAAGATGTTTTTGCTATGAACATAGAATCATGCTATGCAATGATTATTCTTAATAACTATCCACTATGAGAAACAGGGCAGCAGCAGAGAACCAGGCAGACAAAAGATTCACGAGTTCTCCGCTATAAATCATATATTACCAGGTATTAGGTTGTGTTTGGATAACTTATTTTTTGCTAACTTATTTTACTGTTCAGCTTATTTTTGTTACCATATATTGGCCCCATTGCACTTTTTGGTACTATTCATGTGTCCCACTATATTATTTCAACTAACTTTTACCTTTATCTACAGTACTTTCAATAAAAAGTTCTCAGTTTCAGCAAAATAAGCAAATCCCAAATAAACCTTAAGTTTCTGTTTGGCTCAAAATTAAAAAGCTAGCTTATTTTTCTATTCAGCTTATTTTTGCTACTATTCAAAGACTCCACTATACTTTTTGGTACTATTCATAGGTTCCATTATACTATTTCAGCTAACTTTTACCTTTATCTATAGTACTTTCAGTAAAAAGTTTTCAGTTTCAGCAAAATAAGCAGATTCCAAACAGACCCTATAATATTTCAAAAATTAGGAGAGTTTGTTTTCTTAAGGTAAATCTCTAATCAAATCTCTACAGTATATAAATTCACACAAGTTTTTCAAAAGGAACCAAAGTGAAGAACCATCCACTCAAGCCTTCAGAAAATGAAAATTGGGAAAAGTTTTATATAAAGAAAAATCCAAGTGCAAGTATCACTCTCCAATCAAGCAAAAGAATATGGTAATTATTTATTCTTTTGACTTGATAAAATCATACACTTTATACGATCTTAAAATCTAAAATTCTTTGTTTAATTAGTTGGATTTGAAATTTTCAATATGGAAAAGCTAAATATTCCCCATAAGAGAATTACAAAAGAGTAGTGGAAACATGTTATCAATGTTATATATCAAAAACAGATAAAAAAAAGAAAAAAGAAAAAAAAAGAGAGGTTGGTGGTGACTTTGAAAGTTTGATATCTTCACACCTACATTGTAAACTGTATTGCATTATTACCCTACTATCTCAAATGTTAGATTTCATAAAAGTTTACCCAAATTGAGTAACAGCCCAGTAACCAACACTAATCATGCCAAAATAAATTTAGACTAAAAGAAACTATGGATTTACAATTTTTTCCACTAGCTTTAATTGATTTTTCCTCCAGCTGAACACATTATATTAAATAAGAAATAGCCAAATTAAAAATTAAAAAAAAAGAAGAAGAAAGAAATAAATAAATAAAGAGAGAGAGTAAGAAATTAGGGTTATAAAATAGAAATTCCATACAATTACCTGCGTTTATGACCTTACGTTAGCCTGGGAGTGGATTGAAATTCCATAAAGTTACCAGAAATTATGCCATTCGTAGTGCCTGCATATCCAGCAAACGTATTTTGAGAAAACTAAAGAAAGAATGAAAGATAGCAAGAAATTGCGGGAAATTAAGAATAGAGAATATGAGAGAAAATAAGAGAGAGAGGATTTGAGGTTTGAGCAAACTTACCAAACATCTCTTTCAATAAATTTTATAAGATCTTCAAAAAGTTTCATCTTTAATAACAATACAGTCGATTCTGATATATGGAATATGTGCAATTTTGGACCACTCTGTGCCTTTCTCCTTTGCACATCTTTTATTTAATTCGGGGGAACCATTAATGTACAGTTTTTTTAATTTGGTGAGGTGTCGCATGGCTTGCACTGTCGGCATTTCCATCAAGTTCTTGTTGTGATTAAGAAGCAGTTTTTGAAGTGAAGAAAGGTTGCCCAACCACTCAGGCAAAGCTTGCATTCCATCAAAACGACATATATGCAGATATATAAGTGCAGTGAAGCATTGAATTTTGTCCGGAAGAGAGTTGAGTTTGGACCACCCATACAAGTTTAATTCTTCAAGGGACGCGTGCAAGTGTTGTATGGAACTGAGACTGGGGAAAGCATCCAGCTCCTCACAAAACTCACCAATCTCCAAAGTCTTTAAGCATTCTGATAACCCTCCTGGCAGACGAGTCAACTTTCGACAGTCCCGAATTGTTAAACGGCTAAGAGAGTGCAATTCTCCTAGATCTGGAATTGATATCAAATTAGGACATGACGAAATGTCCAATTCCGAAAGAGATGTACATGATTGTAGCCCAGTCGGTAGAACTTTAACACCGCATGATATCGACAAGTCTCGAAGCGACGCCACACCTTGTATACTTGGAAAAGACCTCAAATTAGGACAGCTGGATACTCCAAATGTCTCGAGAGATTGAAGGGTGTGCAGTGTGTCCGGTATATAGCTCAATTTCACACATCCACATATATAAATGTATCGGAGAGAGATGCAGAAGGCCCATACATCCTCACGTGGCAAGATGGACTCCAAATCAGCACAACCATGTATAAAAAGCTTCATGAGACCTGCATTATTTTGCAATAGCTGCTCTGGCAAACAAGAAAGTTCTGATACTCTCCCTATAGTGAGGGACATGAGTGTAGTAAGATTACTACTAATGTTTTCGAATGCAATGCTTTTGGTGCTGTCAATAATTAGTTGCTCGAGAGCTGGAAAATGACATGGAGCACTTATGAGCTGGGCACAATTTTTAATTCTCAATCTTTTGAGGGAAGGAAACACCATTCCTGTTGTTGTTGTTGTTGTTGGCTCCATGGCATCCTTCCATTCCACTAGATTGGGCATGTCCTCCAAAACAAGTTTTTCCAAAGCCGGGAACATTGCATTTCTACCATTATCACCTCTACTATTACTCGATCCCTCACCACTATAATTGCCGTAAAATTCTGTTCCTATACATGTCACCTTGTTCATTTTCTCTATTTCAAGAACCTTGAGATGAGATAAATGCCCAAGTGTAGGAATTTGTTCGCACTCGTTACAGTTTTTTAAGAAGATTTCCAACAAATGGTCCCAAAGAAACAAACCACCACTACTGTTTTTGCCCAATATCCATGAAGGGAACTTCTCACCTCGGAAATTTTCAATCTTTAAGCTTTGCAGACATGGGTGAGGCTGAAGGCCTTCCAGTATATCTTCATCGTTAATGGTGCCTTCTCTTTCACTATTCCAATGGAATCCCAACTTGCGTACTCCTTTCTTTTCCGATAATTTTGCACTTTTGGCTTCTTCTTTGTCTCTCACATGTTCTAGATTGTAGATAGTTAACTTTCCTCTAAGTTGGCTTAAGTATCCCATTTCTTCAATTCGACCACCAGTGTCTTGACCGATGATAAAAAAAGGCAATGTTTGAAGGCAAGTCAATTGCCTCATATTGATCGGCAATTGTTTTATGTATTGATGATCAATATCAATATGTCTCAAATTAATCAAATTTTGTAGATCTTTTGGAAGCTCTTTGAGACAAGGGCAATAATTGATTATTAGAGTTTGCAAGTTATAGAGTTTTGTGAGAGATTTGGGTAATTCTTTGACATTTGTCCTTATAATGCGAAGAAGTCTCAATTGTCTTAGCCTATTGATTGACTTGGGCAACTCTACTATACATCCCCCAAATAAAGTTAGGCCACGTAGACATTTTAAGTTTAATAACTTGTCACCAAGATTAACATGAATCGAAAAAATTGTGCGCAACCTACTCATGCCTTCTCTAGATAATGGGATTGTTGGTGTTGTTTGGTCATTGGATATAAGAGATAAACGTTGAATATGAGACATGCCAATGTCATCCCCCAAATTTCCCTCTAAATGCAAGGTTTCCCATTTTGAAATCAAGAGGGCAAGATCGTGTACACAATCATGCATCTTGCAACTAACAATATCACCATAATCATCCCTTTCTATATCTTGGAATAAGGAATTCGCCAACAAAATATTAAAATACTCGTTACCAATATCCTCCATTACGGATCTTCCTGGATACAATTGAAGGAACCCTTCAGCCATCCAATGTTGAATTAATTCTTCCTTTCCCATTTTATAATCTTTAGGAAAAATTGCACAATATGTGAAACAACTTTTTAGAGATGGTGGATAAAGACGATCAAAGCTTAATTTAAGTATTGGTAAGATTTCATAGTTGTCAAGTGGAGAATTCCAAACTTTACTATTTTGAATTGCCAACCATTCATTTTTCTCCTTCTTATAAGACATCGTCCCTCCTAAAACTCTTGCAACTAATGGAACCCCACCACATTTTTTAGCAATCTCCCTTCCAATAACTTCCAAATCTGGAGTTATTTCATTACAAGATACTTTTTTCATGATTATAGACCAACATTCATCATCTGATAGTTTTTCCAAATCACATCGAGGAAGTGTCTCCATAATTTTAGCCACCTTGTCTTTACGGGTTGTTACAATAATAATGTTTCCCACATTTGAATTAATTCCTAACAGACAATTCCTCAAAGTATCCCATTTTGTTAGATCTTCGTTCCATACATCATCAAGTATGAGAAGATATTTTTTTCCTCTCAACTCTTTTTGAAGGCATTCAAGAATTGCAGTCTTATTTTCTAATTTATTTGAGGTATGGGTAACAAGCTCAAGAATCTCTCTCAAGATCCTTTTATCATCAAAATTATCGGAGACACATACCCATATTGTCCTATCAAAATGTCTCTTTACTCGCTCATCATTGTACACTTGCTTTGCTAAAGTTGTTTTTCCCAAACCTGCCATTCCTACTATTGGAAAGACAGAGAGTTTTTCTTTGGTTGCCCTAGTTAGCAAGTCAACTATTTTTGAGGCATGATCTCTCCTTCCTACAACTTCTGAATGATTAAGAAAGGAGTCTGTCTCTCGGTTTGGGATAATCTCTGGATTTGAATTTACTAGACTCGCTCTAGCAAGTCCAAATGAATTTGCTTCATCATTAATCTTTTTAAGCAATTCATGAATGATCTTAATCTTGTTGGCCATCTTGAGACGAAAAGCAATGGGGTTTGAGAATGAAAAGAAGAAGCATACCTTTCTCTTCATTTGGTTTCGGATCTCTACCTTTCGCCGGAGAATCTCATAAGCAAACTCGTCCACCACGTACTCAGCATCATAAGCAACATCTTTAAGCCTCCACAGCCAAAGCCTCACGAACTCTTCGCTCCCTTGCCTTCTCTCCGCATCAGCCAGCACAGCTTGAATCGTGGTTAATGAGCCACGAAGTTTTGTCAACTCCTCCTTGAAACCCCAAGCAAGGCTGATCTGCTCAGTAGCAACTGAAATCAGCTTGCCTATTATTTCCTCAGCAACAACACTAAGGATAGTCTCAGCCATCTTTGGTTTGGTGCTCTGATAAGCCAGAAATAAGCTGGAAGTATTTGCAAACAATAGAAGGATTGTGATGTAAAAAGGCTAAAACAGCAACAATGATATATGTAGAGAAGTAGAAGGATTCTGGTGTAAAAATGTGTATTGGTGTGTTTAAAAGGCTCAAAATGTTGCTTGAAATTGCTTTTCTGCTTTTATGACTTTCACTTTTTGTCTGTTTTCTAAATTCTTATTGTCACAGTACTCACACAGCTCTTTTTAGATTATTGCTTCGCATTTTTACATTTATTTATTAGGAAAAAGGTGACAGCCCATGTACTTCATTTACCTTTTGAGTCTTTTGAGATGGTCTTCAATGGTCATATATGTTGAAAAAGATGTCACCGGTTCACACTTCGGCTTTTTCCCCTTACAAAGTCACATGGCTAATGGCATCTTCTCTGCATTTTGGTTTCATCTGAATCATTGCTTCACATTTTTAAATAATGTAAGGAAAAAGATACAACCCACTTGCTTGATTTATTTATTAAGGTTGGAATGGAAGTGGGAATTCGTGATTTAGGTTTAAGGGAAGGAAATTAAACTTACTTCGTGTGCAGTACAATTAAATATTTGTAATGGTGCTGCCCAGTCTATAGCTGTGGGCCTGTGGCTACAAAGAGGACTTGAGGGAGCAATTATCTAGAAAGTCTCTCATTTTCCTTCTTATTGTACAAAACGACATTCCTACAACTGCAAAATTGATAGGAAATGGCAAAGATTGTCGAAAATCAATAATTATAGTCACGAAGAATGAGATTAAAGTTGCAAAGGTGGAGAATAAGATTACGGAAGATTACACTTTAAACCATATACTTTTAGGATGGTTTCAAATTAAATTCTATAATTGCAGTTTTAAAGTAAACTCTATAACTTAATAGTTTCAAACTAACCCATGAAGTTTTAGACTGTTACAAATTAAACCACGTACTTTTGTTAGTTTCAAATTGAAACCTGAATTTTTAAAATCATATCACTTTAAAGTTTAAACTCGTCTTTTTTATCCTATATAAGATTTTAATCCTAAGTAACATGTTCCTTAATTACTGTTTACTTGTTTTGCACTTCATATATTTGTACTACACACAAACATGCTTATATTAAAAGAAAATTTTTGTCATACAATTATACATTTAGAAATTTACAAATTATTTTCTCTAGTGTCTCTTCTTCTTTTTATTTCTTTCCTTTATTTTTACCAACATTATAATTATAACAGAATAATTATTCTCAAAAAAAAAATATATTAATAATAATAATCAAAATCATCATCATAGATAGGACTATGCTTGGCCCATCAAGATGGTGACAATGGGCCCTAACATATAAAGTTTTGTCCACTGGAAGGAAAGTTATGAAGAGTTAAGTACGGATAAAAGAAAAGTCTGTGATCTGTGGTCGACAATTTAGGTGTCAAAAAGCATTCCAAGCAGAATTTAGACTCTTAAATCATAAAAAAATTATTAGGATTTAAGAAAATTTATTGATAGAGTACTTTAGAAGATCTAGAGGATTTGAATACGAATAGAATTCTATCTCAGATGTATATGTGTATATATATATATATATATAATCTCTCTTTAAATTTTTATTCTTCAACCCAATATTATAATGAGATAAGTTTCGAAAGACACTCTTTCTCTCTCTAGATTTTAGCTCGCTCACTTCTTGAATTTCTTTTGTTTATATCAATTAATTGCGAGGGAGTTTCATCATGGAAAACCTGAGGTTTTAGATTAATCGTTATTTGTTTCTCAAAAAAAAAAATTTTAATCGTTATTTTTCTATTCAAAACTAAGAACTAAACAAAGGGTCATTCTACATTACCCTTCATATTTTTAGGCGAAAATGGGAAACTAATTTCGTTTTCCAAACAATATAGTTAGTAGGCCGCTTTTTCAAACTATATAACTTAGTAGCATCTCGAGCCTAAAAGGCTCAATTTTGGGCTTATAAACTGAGCCTTAGAGGCTCGGTTTTCATGTTTTGAGGCACCCTGAAGTGGAACCTTTTCCACGTGGAAATCGAGTCTTATAGACTCGATTTTCATATTGAGCCTCAGAAGCTCGATTTCTGTGGTCTAATATTCCACATAGATGCCACATGAAAATCGAGCCTTAGAGACTCGGTTTGCTAAAAGTGAAACCGAGTCTTAGAAACTCGATTTTTAAATTGTGGTCAAAATGTAGGACACGTGGCTGATCATGTTTGGGTCCCTATAGATCTGGTTTTTATTTTTTACTGGGTCTCTCGGGTCACACATTCCTGCTCAGCAGCTTGACTGAAACGTCTCTCACTTTCACATGTTCACTCCCTCTCTCTCATACAATCCCAACACTTAATCAATTCTTCCCTTTCTCACTCCCCCTCTCACTCTTATACAATCCCAACACTCACATTGCACATCCTCATGTCAGGTAAGGGTCTCACTTTCTAGTTGGTTGTTTGTTGTTTGGTTTTGATATTTGTCTTTAATTTTTTTTTTTTTTTTTTTTTTTTTTTTTTTTTGCTTGAGTATGAAATTATAATCATTGATTGTATTTGGTGATGTAATTGCTTCATTTTGGTTTTGCCATAAAAACTTTTTAGCTCCATTATGTACTGGTAATCTCCCATCAGAAATGTTGTTGTAGTAGAAATATCAAATGTTGCCATGAGTAATGAAATGGGATTGATCTGCTAAAAATATCAAATGTTGCTATAGTAGAAATATCAAATGTTGCCATGAGTAATGAAATGGGAAGTTGAGCCCCTAGCAGATGAGTTTACAAAGAAAACTTAGCAAGCATGCTTCTTTCTTTGTCATACAACTATTTACTTCAATTGTGTCCACAGTACATCGAGATCAACATTATTCATACTATTCCTAGTATGCACTTCATCCATGAACCAGATCCACCAATTGACCTTACCATCACACTTACTAAGTAAACCAATACACAAAACATATTTTTAATTATTGGAACTCATAACTTCTAAATGAGCCATATCTTGGCGCAAGATTTCAAGAAATACTAATCAAATTCACAAAAATTCCAAAAACCAAAATTTGAATACGAGAGAGAGATCCATACTTGGGTGCTAGAAAGAACAGCACAATTCGTAACAAACACATACACAATTTTTATATGACAGTTGTTACCAAAAACATACTTCTTAGATGTTAATTTATTTGAAAATAATTAATTTCCTCCTTTTCTTTTCTCCCCCCACCCCTTTTTTTAATAACAAGTTAGAATCCTTTTCAATTGAGTTATACATGTATCTTGACATTGATATGTCTTGAATATGGAGTTGTTGTCAACTTGTCATCATGGAATTGGTTGAAAATCTTAAGGTTAAAAATTATGTTGTTTCTTGAATTGTTGTTGGCCTTGATAAAACGTTGTCCTCAAAACTGTTCACCTCATCATTAATATCCTTTCTATGGGGGCAAAGCTACACTTAGACAAAAATTTTAAAAGAACTTTATAAGGTATATATATTTTGCAAATTTTTTAGACACTAGACCTTAAAATTGATAGTTGGCCCCTCCAAAAAATAAGAGCTGCCCCTTGCAAAAAAGTATTAAATAACTACTTAAACGTTGGGTTCTAAAAAAAAAAAAAAAAATTGTTGAGAACAACAAACTATCCGCATTGTAAAAAAAAAAAATTCTTTTTAGTTTTTTCCTCTCTTATTAATTGGTAAGTTTTGGCTGTTGAGTTCAAATAGTAAGATTGCAATAAAATAAATTTCTTGGTAGAGTTTTTTTTTTAAATTTTTTTTATTTGGGACTAAGTCTTTCGTTGTTGTTGTTAATTTTCGAATTGTTTGTCAATACTTGATTTAGTCACAAAATGTTAAATGAAAAAAAACTATAAAACCAATGTCATCTGTAAATTTTTTTTTTTTTTTTTGAGACAACCAATGCATATAAATTACTACTAGAGGTTTCTATTTAACAAAATAAAAAATAAAAAAACTACTAGAGGTTTTGGTCAAAGCAATGCCTTTTTCCCAAATAATAATTAAAAAGAATCGCGAAAAGAAGGAAAAAGAAACGATTGGTGTTGAAGGTGATGTTTTATGCTTCCACAATATTGCAAGCCACGAACTTTAATCAATTACCCACAATGTTGCAACTTGCAAGTCACGAACCTTAATCTAACAATTTTGAAAAAGCCCTATTAGAAATTGAGTCTTAGAGACTCGGTTTCCAGTGGCTTCCACGTGGATCATCCACATCACATACAAATTGCCACGTCACACACAAGTGGAAATCAAGTCTCTAAGGCTGTGTTTGGTTCCCGTAAAATATTTTTCGAAAAATAGCCTATTTTTCGAAAATGCTATTTTCCGGAAAGGAAAATATTTTTAAGTGTTTGGTTGCATAATGAAAATTGTTGTAGAAAATATTTTCATGTGTTTGGTTCTATTCTGAAAATGCTATTTTCCTACACATTTTTCACATTTTCTCAGCTATTTTCTTAGCATCCAATCAAATTTTATTACAAAAAATTTCAAAATCACAGCAAACTCCGGCGATCAAAAGCAGAAACAAAACCAAAGAAAAAAAAATCAAATCCGGTCAGATCGTGGGTTCTGGGTTCGTGAGTTGCACCGGCGATCGACGATGGGTTCGTGGCGATTTGGGCTCTCTCTTTGCATGGCGATCGTGGGTTTTGTGGCGATCGTGACGATGGGTTCGTGGCGATCGATGATGGGTTTGTCGACGAAGTCGCACCGCGATTTGGGCTCTCTCTTTGTGATCTAGGCTCTCTCCTTTTCTTCCTCTCTCTCTCTCTCTCTCTCTCTCTCTCTCTCTCTCTCTTTCCAGAAATACTTTGAAGTGAAAATGGGAACTGAAAACCATTTCCGTTGTCTAAGGGAAAATAGGAAGTGATTTTTCGAAAAATTCTATTTTCGTAACTGCCAAACAAGCGAAAAATGTGGAAAATGATTTCCTGAAATTGTTTACCACCAATTCAAACGCAGCCTAAGACTCGATTTCCAGGAGGATGCCAAGTGGCAAATACGCCACATCAGATATGATCCAAACATAAAAACTAAGTCTCTGAGACTCGGTTTACAGGCCCAAAATCGAGTTTCTTAGATTCGAGATGTTAGTAAGTTATATTCTTTTAAAACCATGCCTACTAATAGTTGGAAAATCATGGTTAAATTCCAATTTTGGTCATATTTTTAGTGGGTATGGTTGGTATTCACTTTTACATCTTCACCGTGTCTTTCTATTTGCTTTAATTTGACGGTTAATTTTGTTAGAGATATATTAGCCCATTAGCATAAGCTCAAGCCTAATTCTACTTTGTGTGCAGGCCAAGTCTCCTACTTGTACTAGAAGTTTATTAGTTTAGGGTTTAATCTACTATATATACCCATGTTATAGTTCATTGTAACACAGGATTTGTATTACACTATAATATATTATTGATATAGTCCTTTAGAGTTTCCTCCGTGGATGTAGGCTGTTAGGCTGAACCACGTAACCCTTGTGTTTCATTGTGTTCTATACTTTATGCTTTCGCTTCCATACTAGCATATTCAACATGGTGTGTCAATGCTAATATTTAACATGGTATCAGAGCCACCCTCTTGTGGTCATGGTTTTCTGTCTTTACGGTATATTTAAGAGCAATTTTTGTCTTCCTCGGTGTTTTTTTTACTGCGTTCATCTTCTTTGGCTTCCTACTGCTGCCATCAAAACTTTTCAGTATAGTCAAGCCACTGTCAGAAGTCACATCAACACTGCAAGACCATTGCCTTACCGTCACAGAGCCAAACTTTATTCAAGGGATCTTCTCAAGCTTATCAAATATCAAGATTTCATCAAACTTCTATCTTGAGTTTAAGAGGGGGTGTTAGAGATATATTAGCCCATTAGCATAAGCCCAAGCCTAATTCTACTTTGTGTGCAGGCCAAGTCTCCTACTTGTACTAGAAGTCTATTAGTTTAGGGTTTAGTCTACTATATATACCCATGTTATAGTTCATTATAACACAGGATCTATATTACACTATAATATATTATTGATGTAGTCCTTTAGGGTTTCCTCCGTGGATGTAGGCCGTTAGACTGAACCACGTAACCCTCGTGTGTTATTGTGTTCTATACTTTATGCTTTCGCTTCCGCATCCATACTAACATATTCAGCATGATGTATCAATGTTAATATTTAACAAATTTAATTTTAACGAGACACCAGTTACTGGTCAAGCAGGTAACGTATAATAGCGAAAAAAAAATAAAAATTCAAGAAGAAAGGATGGAAAGGAACAGAAGGCTTCTGAGAAAGATCAAAACGACAAACCCTAATTTCACCGCAAATTGTGTGTGCTGGCTTATTTCCAAGTCGCTTAACATGTTGTACCTGTGTTCTTCGAAAAGCTTTCAAGCTGTGATGAGTGTCCTGTATGACGTTGTCAATGCTGGTTGGTGCTGTGGAGATATCATTCAGGGAAGTTGAAAGAATGGCGGAGTCTGTCTCAAAATGACATCCTGGAGTCCAACATCTTTGGCGAAAGTGATTGCTTCGTGCATGGCTTTTGCTTCGGCTTCAAGAGGTCCCAACAGCAGTGGCATGCGCTTGCTCAGAGCTGCCACAACTGACCCCTCATGGTCACGTACCACAACTCCAATTCCCACAGACTTGGAGACGGCAAAGACAGCGGCATCGATGTTGATCTTGTACCACAGGAAGTTCGGCGGGGTCCACCGTATATCTGCAGGTTCCTTATGATGAGGTTTCGCCAAGCGGGCAAGCTGGTAGCTCTCAATCATGTTTCAAGCTTTATAGATTATCTCTTGGCTGGACTGTCGTGTGGTCTCATGGCGTGCTTTGTTCCTTGTATACCACATACACCATGCAATGGTGACCACTAGCTCAAGCAACTCCTTGCCTACATGTTGGACAAAGATGAGATGCCAAATGAAGTCTACGAATTCCCTGTAGTGTACGGCAAGCATGTCAATGGGTAGTGCAGCTAGAGTCCAAGTCTCACGGGCTTTTGTGCAATCCCAGAATAGGTGTCCGCTTGTCTCTTCACCCAGTCCACATGCTTCACATAGAGCCTCCTTTAGGATTCCACGGTGACAAAGGTTTACTTTGGTGGGTAGTGCGTTGCGGCATGCCTTCCATGTGAAGGTCTTGATTTTATTTGGAATGTTGAGGGCCCATATTGTGCGCCAGAAGTGAGTGTGGTTAGAGTCATGTGACATGGTGCATGGGTTTACATGGGGAGATAAGGATAGTGCCACCTTATAAGCACTATTTACAGTGAATATACCTCTTGGAGTATAAGCCCATACTAAGCGGTCTCTAGTGGGATTTTTGCTCCTTGGTATCCCCAAGATTGTATCGGCATCCGCTGGCAAGAAGTGTTGCCGAATCATGTCTGCTTTCCATTCACCCATTTCATCATCTATGAGAGTGCAAACCCGTGAGTCTTGAGGTAGTGTTTCCGTCGGCGAGGTGACTCAAAAAGTGGAATGTGTAGGCAGCCATTTGTCGAGCCAAATCTAGATCGAGGAGCCATTTCCCACGTGCCATCTGTTGCCCGTCTTGACCACCTCTTGTGCAGCCATGATGCTTCTCCAAGCAAAGGAAGGTTTTGAGCCCAACTCTGCATGTAGGAAGTCAGTATTTGGGAAGTAGCGAGCTTTGAGGACACGATGAACTAGGGAATGGGTGTTTTTTTTGAAGTCTCCATCCTTGCTTGGCGAGAAGTGCCAAGTTGAAAGCCCTTAGATTTTGAAATCCCAAACCACCATCAGATTTTGGAACACAGACTTTATCCCATGACAACCATGCCATTTTATTTCTTCCATTTGTTTGGCCCCACCAGAAGGAGCACACCATGCTAGTCATCTCGTCACAAAGTGTAACTGGGAGTTTGAAGACACTTATTGTATAAGCTGGGATTGCTTGGGCCACTGCTTTAATGAGAATCTCCTTTCCTGCCTGGGAGAATAGCTTTTCCTTCCATCCTGAAAGCTTATTGTCTAACCTTTCCTTTAGAGCGCGGAAGGTGTTCTTTTTTGATCTACCAACAAGGGAGGGTAGGCCAAGGTAGGTTTCACGCTGTTGTATAACCTCAGCACCAAAGCGTTGCTTGATCTTTTTCCTACAGGTCCTGTGTGGTGTTTCGACTGAAGAAGAGAAAGGTTTTCTCTCGATTTATTTTTTGCCTAGATGCATGCTCATATGTCTCAAGAATTTGTTCCAAGTGGCTACAGTCTTCCCGGGTAGCTTGGCAGAAAATAATACTGTCATCTGCAAAAAAGAGATGTGAAATCTGTGGGCCGAGTGGGCAGGCTGCTACTCCTTTAAGTAGACCAGTTGCTGTGGTCTGTTGGAGAAGAGATGAGAGTCCTTCTGCACAAAAAAGAAAAAAGAAATGAGAGATGGGGTCCCCTTGCCTCAAACCCCGAGAGGGGATGATGTGGCCACGAGGCATCAAGACTCTGTGATTTCTTTGGATGCATCTGCTTTAATGCTCGGTGGACCTCATCTGCTTGGAAGGGTTGGCACAAGAATCTGTTCACAGAGTCAGTAACAACTAGTTTGATTGCTGCAACAACTGCAAAAGTGTCCGTGGGACCATTAGAGTGAAAAATATCAGAGAAATAGCCCAAAGCAATTTGTTCCATTGAGTGATCATCAGTCTGCCACCTGCCATGGTCATCGGTTAAACCTTCAATGAAGTTTTTCTGCTTGCGGTTGGATGCCTTTTGGTGGAAAAAAGATGTGTTTCGATCTCCATCTGTGATCCACATTTGCTTTGCCCGCTGGTGCCACATGGTGTTTTCTGTGTCTAGCCAACAATCAAGAGCTTTGTGGACTTCTTGGATTCGTTCAAAGTTTAATTGTGGCTGGTGATCAAGTGCTTGCAACTCCTGTTCCAACTGTGCTATTTGGCGTCCAACATGGTCAAATTCCAGTTTGTTCCATGATGTCAAGTGAGCCCTACAACTGTCAAGGCAGTTTGTGTTAGGTGTGCCCTTTGGTTTGTAAAGCCCTTCCATCCATGCTTCTTGAACGACTTCGGCATAGCGAGGATCCCTTAACCACATTGCTTCAAAGTGGAATGGGGGCTGTGGTTTAGGTCGTCGATGCCGTATTGAGGGGAGGTTGACTATAAGCATGGAGTGATCCGAAGCAGACGTTGGCACATGCTGTACGATAGTGTTTTGAAAAAGTGACTTCCATGCTATGGTGGCAAGTGCTCGGTCCAAGCGGATGTAGGTTCGGCCATCAACAGGATGATTACGAGACCAAGAAAATGGAGAGCCAGTATATCCCAAGTCCGTGAAACCACAGTGATGGATCACTTCGCAGAACCGGTCCATTTGTCTAGTTGGCCGCAATCTCCCTCCATTCTTTTCTGTCTGGCAGATGATCTCATTATAGTCTCCAAGGCACAACCCTGGAAGATTATTTGAGTGCTTTAAAGACTCGAGTAAGGTCCATGTTTCCTTTCTTTTGCTCGTATCAGGCTGTTCGTAGAAGCCGGTTAACCTCCATTTCAAACTTGCATCATTACACAAAATATGGGCATCAATAAACCACCGTGAGAAATTTTGGACATGTACCTGCGTGTTGAGTTTCCAAAGAAGAGCCAGTCCACCACTAAAGCCATCATTGGACACTACAAGTCCTTGGTTATAATCTCAGTTCTGTTTCATGCTATTCAGTTATTTAGTGGTGAGTTTTGTCTCCATTAAGAAGACACAAATGTGAGCTTTTTTCTTCAGTGCCCTATTGAGAGCGTTAATTGTTCAGGGGTTCCCAAGCCCCCGACAGTTCTAGCTTATTATATTCATTGCGTCCGGCGGTGCTGCGTAGCAGCCACTGTTGATCCCAGGTTGTTCGCTAAGAGTTTACCCAGAGCCTTTGTTTCATCGTCCATGCGTTTTTTCTTTTTGTCTGTGAGAATGGCAATATCTGATTCAGTGTTATCACACTTACGTTTTGGGCCAAGCACCTGCTTAGTATTTTCAGAGGTGTCCATTGCATGGGCCGGTGGCCCAAGTCTGCGCCATGTACCAATTTTTGGGCCCACCAAAGATTCAGTGTTGCAGCTTGGGTGTGAGTCTGAGATGTGTGGTTTAGGTGTAATGGAGGTAGGGTCCAGTGTCCTTGTCAAGTTAGTGATGTCTTTTCATGGAGTAGTTGACTTTGAGGACTCAAAAACGGAAGTATTTTCATGGGCACGTGGGTGGGATTTTGCTAGTTGCATGGAGTTTGTATTTGGAGAGTAATTTATGGCTTGGTCAATTTCCGTAATATGTGCATGGAAAAGATCTTGATTTGATATTATTTCTTTATTTATGGGGGTATGTTTGGAAAGTGGTGCTGAAGTCATGGTAGTGTCAGACGATAATGGTGGTAATGGTGGGTCTGAGGTGCTTGCCTTTGGTGGGGTCGGTTTTGTGGACGGGCAAGGAGTGGGGCGGTGAGGCGGGGGTGGCTGTGTGGTTTGTGTTGTCTTGATGGTCACAGTTTATGGTTGCTGGATGTTGTGTATTGTTGCCTGGAGCCAAGGCCCGTACTGCTACTCTTCTTTCTTCAGTGAGTTGCCACTATCAATCCAAGTTTGGCAGTCTTTCTCGTCATGATTCAAGAGACTGCACCAGTAGCAGTACACGGGTAGCCTTTTGTATTGGAGCGAGATCCAGAGTGGGTTTGAGTCACCCAAGTCTACGAAACGGCCACGAGAAAGGGGTTGGCTGATATCAATGTCAACTTGGATTCGGAGATAACGACCGCGGCATTCTTCGGTTGGCGACGCATCAACTTGTTTCAGTTTACCCAGGGATCGCCCAATAGCTTTTGCATTGGCGCGGTTCGTTCGGCTGAAGGGTAAGTTGTGCACCTGAATCCAAAATGAGGCGCTGTTAAACTTGGCATCGTCAACAGACTCATCCGCCGTCGGTTTATAGAAACCGATCAGGTACTTGTCAAATGACCATGGTTGCTGGTCAAGGAGTTTAAGGGAGTCGGCTTCACTAGAGAAAAGAATCAAAACCGTATTGGATCCGAGATCTTGGAGTTCGAAGTCTTGTATGGAGCGCCACATGCTTTTAAGGGTTCGTGATAGAGCTTCCATGCTAGCTCTGCGTTTGGTGAAAAGCTTTGCAACAAGGACCTTATTGTTGTCTTCAATATCGGACGCAAGAAGGACGGTTTGGCTTTCTTGTGTGTTGAGTGACAGCTTTGCCCATCGTCCGGTGAGGTCGTCCATGGCTAGTGAGGGTGGGTAGTGAAGTTTTAGAGAAGAGGGTAAAAATGAGGTTCCACCGAAATGGGGAAAAGAAGGCCTATACAGGCATTACGGTTTCATCGTCGCAGGCTGTCTTAAGGGAGAGAGCCAGCGAGAGAAAAAATGTATTATTTTAATGTGTTGTATTATAAAATAAAAATTGGGATACTGGAGTATTGTAAAATAATATTGTATAATTGATAAAGTAACTTTTTAAGATAGTAAAATAAAATAAGATAAAATTTTAGACGATGCTTTTATTAAAATGGATAATACTATAGTTATATATTATTTTATAATATTTTTTACAAATTATTATTGTAACCAATTACTACTCATTATCATGGTTCTCAGAACCGGATCGGACCGGGAGGTCGGACTGTGAGAACCGGGAACCGGGATGAAAATCGGTTTTTTAAGCCTAAAGAACCGGACTTTTTGTTAATTCCGTGAACCCCTAAAACCGGGGTTGGACCGCACGAACTGGTGAGAACCGTGCGGTCCAACCCCTTAGCAATTTTTTTTATTTATAAAAACAACTTAACACAATTTTATTCTGCTTAATTAAATTATTCATCTCTTACAAGGAATAAAAAAAATATATAATTAAAACCCTTCAAAGATATTCAACTTTACTTCAAAATTTAATCATAAATTTTAATGTTTTCATAGTTATTATTTTATTTTGTTAACTTTCTTATTTAATTATTAAATATATACTTGAAAATCATTAAATTTTCCTTATATATATATAGATATATTAATCAATTTTGCTAGTTTTATAAATTTAATATCTATATTTAGGCTTTAATTAATTATTAAATTAATTATGACGTCATTACGGTTCGACCCCGGTTCGACCTCGGTTCGACCTCAAAAATCTTAAACCTCTTCTTTTTACGGTTCAATGAACGGTCCGGGTCTGAAAACCTTGCTCATTATTAATTTTTTTTTTTTTTTTAAGAAACAAGACAACACTTTATTCAAACTTGACAGAAACTTTTGTCCACCAGTACAAGTTGTTTCACATCATAGGGTATGTCATCATATCAAACCTTACTGTGGGAGTACTTGGCTAGCTTTGCCAATTTGTCGACCACAGCTTTACCACTCCTTTTAACATGTATAAAAGAAAAGGAATTAAAAAATAAAGCCAAGGTTCTGGCATCGTCAACAATATGGCCAAAGGAAGCAAGACGCGTAAAGTCAGAGTTGATGGCTCTGATAATTGTTTTTGAGTCGCCTTCAAAGACCACCTTCTCCAGGCCTAGATCCCTCGCAAAGGAGACTGCCTTTCTGCATGCAATTGCCTCCACATCTTCTACTGTTGCTAGTAGAAAGGAGCTCTCAGAGTTGAGCTACTGGTTATCAGTTAAGTCTATAATTAATATTATTTATTTATTTATTTATTAATATTCATTGCATAACTTATTTTAGCCTATTACTTGTTACCATCTGAGGGCGAAAATAGGTAACTATTTTTTTTTCTTTAACTATCTAGTTAGTTGGTCCGGTTTGGAAACTATATAATTTAGTAACATCTCAAGCCTCAGAGACTCGAATTCCGTGCTCATACCTCGACTCTTTGAGACTCGGTTTTTGTGGTTTGACTTAGCCTGATGCCATGTGGCATCCATATGGAAATCGAGTTTCTGAGACTCGAGTTCCATATGGATGCCACCTGGATCTCGAGTCTTAGAGACTCAGTTTTTTAAAAGCGAAACTGAGTCTCAAAAACTTGATTTTGGTATGTATACTATTCATGTCTAGTCCTATCTGGTCATGTCACTGACAGTCCTCAGTTCACGTTTTTTTGTTAACTTAGTTGGCCTGCCTGAACCTTCACGTTTTGTTAACTTTACTCTCTGCCTGTTGGTCACATCTTAAGCCCCTGACTTCTTTATGTCACTTGGCTGAAGCTCTAACAAAAATTGCTTCTCTCTCACTCTGCATTACTCCTCTCTCAACTCTCATACTCATTCTACAGAGCAGAACAATACTCCCCTCTTAACTCTCATACAAGCCGATCATTGTAGTCTCCCTCTCTCCCTCTCACTCTCACTCTCATACAATCCTAGTAGTACATTTGCACATCCTCATGTCAGGTAAGGGTCTCCTCACTCTCTAGTTGGTTGTTTAGTGTATATATAACTGCTAGAAAGTGTTGCTTGTATTGAATTTGTCATGACATTTCCTAATAAAAATATTTGTTTGTAGTAACCACTTAAATATATATATATATATATATATGTATATCACTTTATATATATATATATATATGTGTGTATATATATATATATACCACTTTATATATATAATTGTTTTTTTTTTTTTGGTAATGTCTAATGAACCCCTCTGCTCTATGTTATTTCATTAACACAAAAATATTTTAACTTAACTAAAATCCAATACTTTTATAAATAGTATAATTATTTGTTTATTTTAGTCAAACGTTATAATATTATTATATTTAGCAATGAAATTATTAAAATTAATATTTTTAGTTCCATTTTTTATTATTTATATTAAGCATCAACATTTTCATGTATTAATATTTTTCTATAAACTGGATTTAATGCATCAACTAGCCTATGGTTGCAAGTGTTCCATTTGGCAAAAACTCACCACTGTAATATGGATAATGATATTGACTCAAATATTCATTCAAAGGTGCTTATTGCCTTATTGAGACCTTTAGGCTTCAACCATGTGCTACCAAGTAGGGTGGCTTTGAATTTTGGAACCAGGACAACAGGTTCAACTCAATGTATTAAGGGACTTTAGGCGAATGTGACATTTTCTTATACTTAAATATTTAATTTTTGAAATCTTTTTCATCTAAAATTTTTGCTATGTTTTGTTTATTACTAATTTACTAAAAAAAAATTTATCCAAATATCCATTTTAATACTTTAAAGACCAAAAAATATCTCTCTAAGATTCAATTAATTTAACTAACCCATTCCCAAGCTATCTTGAAGTAAAACTACTTAGAAAAGTGCAGTAAAGTACATTTGCAAGAATAAAGCGACAAATTCTAATGTTATTTTGTGAACTGAGAATGTGAAAGGTTAGATGGCACGAGGCCCACAACACATGATGTAACAAGTCTCCAGTATTGTCAATATTCTATTTTCATTAATTAAGATTTAGAAATCTAACACCCACCAAAAAAACAAGTTATTTCATTTCTAGCTTTACTAAAATATAGCTAACCAACCATGCCTAGTATACTGATGAGACATTACAAATATCTATGACAACCAAGAGGATGCCCCCAGTAAAATTTATCAATAATATATATGGCATACTGAGATTTTCAAATGGTTGTATAAATTAATATCTAGTTGCAAATAAGCTTAACATATGTGCAAGATACAAAGCGCAATAAATTTCAGAACAAAGCGCAATAAGCTTAACCAAGAGCATTGTTATCCCCAATGCAATAAACTTCAGAACACAGCGCAAAAACAAAACCCAAAAAAAAACAAAAATCATCAAACCCACAAACCAATTCAAACTCAAAAAACAATAAAGTTTCGATCTTTTTTAACACTTCTATTAGAAATTCAATATAGAAACCAAAATAGGAAAAAATTTTGTCAACCAAAGTTTATTTGATTTTCCCCACTGTTTCTCGGCAACCAAACAGTAAACTTTGTACAAAGTGACTCACCTTTTTGTTTAGTTTTGAGAGATCGTGTAGAGTGAGTGAGAGTGGAGAGGAGACGGTGAAGGAACTCAAAGCTTTGTACACGTTGCTGTGACTTTATCAAATCTTTTGGCGAAGGCGATGAATGTAAAATCGTGGAGACTTGAGTGAGAGAACAGTGAGTACGAGAACAGGGTCAGTGAGAGAAGACGGTGAGTGAGCGAGAGTGGAGAGGGTGAGTCAGTGAGAGAGGTTGAGGTTCAGGGTGCGAGTAAGAGGGTGAGCGAGTGAGCGACAGAAGACGGTGAGCCAGAGAAGACGGTGACGGAGAGAAGGCGGTGAGTGAGTGAGTGAGAGAGAGAGGCTGAGGTAAGGTTGAGGTTCAGTGTGCGATTAAGAGAGGGTGAGTGAGAGAAGACGAGAGAGGCTGAGTGAGAGTGGAGAGTGACTGTGCGAGAGGTGTTTAATTTGAAAAACCCCTATTAAAAATCGACTTTCAGAGAGTTGAGGTCCATGACCGATCAGGTCAGAGCCAGGTGGCGTTAATTACCATGTGGACGACCACGTCAGCGCCAGATGACGTCTACGTGGACCTCGAGTCTTAGAAACTCGAGTTCCATGTGAACACCACATGGAATCATGCCACGTCAAACTACAAAAACCGAGCCTCAAAGAATTGAGGTATGCACGCAAAATTCGAGTCTTTGAAACTCGAGATGCTACTAATTAATACAGTTTCCAAACCGGGCCAACTAACTATATAGTTGGGTAATTATGGCTAATTACCCATTTCGTCCCCATCTGAGTTCGTAAGTAACACTACTTTAAATAAATTGGTAAGAAACAACTTATTTTGGCAATTCCCCACCATCCAGGGCATTTCAAATGATGTCCAAAAACAAGAAAAACTTTCAAAATTAAACTCTCAAAAAAAGGGAAAAACAAAATTACTTTCCACTTTTAATTACTGTTTCCATTTTTATCAAGATTTTGTGATCAGAAGTTTTTAATTACCGTTAAAAAAAACTCCCCAAAATATATAAACCAATCACAGAGTGAAAGAGAGAGCCAGACAACATCTGGTGCAGTAAAGTGAATAAAAGCATAAATCCAACCCAAGCAATCAAAACTCACCACGTTGCAACCACCCAACACGATTTTTTTTCCCAATAATTCATCAACCCAAAAAAAGAAAAAAAAAAAAAATTCATGGTCTCAACAATGACGTTTGATTGGTTTGTTTGCACCAGTATATTTTTGTCGTTTCCTCTTTTATCTTTTCATTATTTTTCTTCCCCACCCCCCCTCCTCTTTCTCTAAAAACCCCTCTCCCTTCGAGTACACGCTTTTTTACACTCGCAAAACCACACGCACACACTCTCTCTCTCTCTCTCTCTCTCTCTTCTTCTGTTATTTGAGGCGCACAATAGACCCCTCAAGGGTCTGATCCAATCCAATCCACTAACTGTTTTTTTCTCCAACCGTCGCCGTTCGATTCTCTTTCTCCGTCGATCCTCACTGTCCATCCTCTCCGATCCTCCTCTCTCACACCATGTGGATCTTCTTGGAACCGCGTTTCTCATTAAAAAACGTTTCGTCGTTTCCAGATATAACGGAATGATTCGGTCTCTAAATATCGGTTTGGGTATCCGATTTTGTTTTGTTGCTGCTTTAAACTGATTTTTAACTTTTGAGCCGATTTTGTTTTTGTTGTTTTTCGGGTTTTTTTGGTTATGGAGGATCGGAACTTGAACAGAATGAATATCGGAATGTCTGACGTGGTTCTCGGCTGTGTGATGCCGTATATTCACGACCCGAAAGACCGAGACGCGGTGTCTCTGGTTTGCAAGAGATGGTACGAGCTCGACGCGCTCACGCGCAAGCACGTGACGATCGCGCTCTGCTACACTACGAGTCCCGATCGGCTGCGGCGCCGTTTTCGGCACCTCGAATCTCTGAAGCTTAAAGGAAAGCCGCGAGCGACCATGTTCAACCTCATACCTGAAGATTGGAGTGGCCACGTCACTCCCTGGGTGAGAGAGATCGCCAAGTCTTTCAATTGCTTGAAATCGCTCCACCTTCGCCGAATGATTGTTCGAGACTCGGATCTGGAACTTCTGGCTCGCACTCGCGGCCGTGTTCTCCTCGCGCTGAAGCTCGACAGGTGCTCTGGCTTCTCCACCGATGGCCTTCTACATATCGGTCGATCTTGCAGGTAGTTCCTTTTATCTGAAACTTTGTTTGTGATAATTCAAGCTTGAATTGATTCTATTCCTGTTGAATTTGGATTCGGATTTTGTACTTGTTTTTGACTGTTTATTAACTGAAGATTAATCTCAACAAATTTTGTTGCTTTATTGAGTGAATTACTGTGATTTCTATTTTGTTTTTTCAATTTCTTGTTATCAAGTGAAGATTGATCGTACAAATTTTGTTGCTTTAATTTTTGACTTACTGAGATTTCTTGATTAAATATGATTTTCAAGGGCTTAAAGTTCTTCGCGAGTATTGCTCGTGTAATTTTTACTTAATCTTTTGTTATCACGAGTTATTGATAGAGTGCAGGGCTTGTAGTTGACATGCTGTTTCTGATTTTTTGTTTTTGTTTTTGAATGTCGAGCGAAATGATTGTCGGTGTCTTCCATGATTAGCTTAAATTGCAGGTCATTTGAGTATGATTATGTCTCTATTCGGATAATTACATGTGTTATAGTGAGAAGAATTTCTCTGTTTCTTCTTCGGGAAGTTGTAGTTTGATTGGAATTTGAATTTCTTAGCACACGCAATTAAAAGAATTAAAGTTTTGATACAAATTTTCAGTCATTTGTGGACTTCTTCTCTATATAGTTGTTTTGGTGTTGCATAGGTTTGTAACTGAAAGCTTGTTGTTGGCAGTTATAGTTTGAGTTGACCACTAGTAGATGAGTTTAGTACAATTGGGAAGTGAAAATATACTAGAATGTTTTGTTAACATGTATATTAACAATAGTTGGATATATCTGGATCTGTCTCTATGTTACTTTGAGGATTTCTCAGGTAGTTGAGGTTGGCTCACCTCATGCTTTAGCTTCTGAACTTTGAATCCTGCAAATCTTCTAACTTAAAAGTCCACAAGGTTTTTGAAATTATGGTTTGTGTACAACAATGGCTATAATGCCGAGATTCTAAAGGTTGTGAAATCCCTAGAACTTTGCGATGGATTCATTAATCACTAATCAGAGGGTTGAAGTTGCGCTAATTATTGTCATATCTCTGCATTATGTTTTGAAAACTTTGGGGAGTATGATTGAGCACTTTTGATGGCAATCAAGTTTTGGAAAGGGTAATGCAATACTGACTTGGTTTTATATAATGGAGATCAATTGAGAAAACTACCATTTTTTTCCCTTTCCCACTTGAATGACCAATGGAAAGTTTTCTTGATAACTAATCAAGATGTTTAAATGGGTAATGAAAGACTCAGACTTGACAGGATTGGGTTATAGGCGTGATCAACAATGAATCAAGATTCTAGAGAATGGAAAAAAATAAGGCAATGAAAATATATTCAATTTAGAAATTCAAACATCTTGGAAGAGTGTAATCATTGGATAACACTGAGATAATATAAAAGATTAATTACTACTGCAAAATGCATCAAATGTAGGCTGAGACTAAAAACATAAAAAGTATTACTTTTGACTAGCAAATGTTTGTGAACCATCAACCATATATACATAATGATTTAAGTGAGTTTAAAAGGTAGATCTTGCAATGATACCATGTTTCTCCTTTTAATTAACTGCATCTATATATTCTCTCTTGAATGATGAAAGTAAGTTATACATTTACTTTGTCTTTGAAAGTCAACTAGCTTGATTCTATATCTTGAAATTTATGACTTGTTAGAGTTGCAGATTCTGTTTCTTGATCCCTATGCTCATCTAGGTCTAGAACCCTAAGCATTCCCCTCATAAGTTGGAGGAACATTTGTTCCTTTAATGAAATGGAGATGAAATATTGATTTCATTCCTACTCTGACAAAGACATATAAAAGGGTTTTAATAGTAAAATTATATTCCCTCCCCCTCCCTTTTTTTTACATGGGGAGCATTTTTCTCATTTAGGGCCTATTTGAATACTGCTTACTGCTAAAAACTGAAAACACTGTAGCAAAATAATTTTTAAATGTATGAATAGTGTTATGGGGCCATTTCTAATGAAAATTTTGCTGAAAAAAGAGGTTTGTGGGTCTTGTGAGTAGTGCACGGGACTCAGGTTTGGACGCAAACGCTAGACGCGTTTGCTATCCAAACGCACACTTAATCAATGAATATTTACTTATCAAAAAAAACTTTAGAGAGAAGCTTTAGTCTTTTGGATATGTTTGTGAAGTTTTAGGCCTCACATATGTTGTTACCCTAAGGGATTGGCCTAGTGGTTTCTAAGGCCTATATCCATGAGGTATTGGCTTTGAAACCTCTAATCAGCATCTTGGTACTAACTTCAAGGGATTCCTCCCTATAATTTCCTAATGTACGCGGGACAAGGGATCTACACACACTTAGGGGAATAGTTGGACTCCCAAAGAGCTTTGGACACCAACCCTCACATATGTATTTGTAAACTATTTATATTTACTCATTCTGCAATACTCTTTCTTAAGCAACTTTCTGTACTACAGAGGAAAACAGAAATTTAAAACTAGGAAAAAAGCTGCTCAGGATGCACAAAATAAAAATTAGCTGTTGCCTGGGATTCCAATGCTGTTTAAACCTTGGTAGAATTTTGTTTTTCTCGGAGAATTTCACACCCTGGAAAGTTTTCTTTGTGCTTTGTTTCTTCTTTTCACTTCTATATTTTTTTCCATGGATTTTAGAAATATGTTGTATGAGTTAGTCACAATGAGCTTGTCCCACCAGAAAAAAAACGAGGAAGATATGAGATAGCAGTATAGAAATGTTGACCTATTAGTGAGATGTTCTAGATTTGCAGAAACATGACTTATGTAGTGGTTGCAATTAGTTCAGATAAGTTTTGTTAAGTTGAGAATTATGTTCTCATTTTTATGTATCATGTGATTGCCCCCACTACCATTTATATATATGTTGACTGTATATGATGCCTGTTATTTGGGCTACTACTATTATGTTTCACTTAGTGGATGTGTGAGCACAGCTTGCTGTCATAGTGGTAGAAGCTATTGATTGTGGAGCACTGATCTGATCCATAGTCATTATGACTAATGTATTATTCTTTATATGCTTTCTCAGGAATTTAAAAACTTTGTCTTTGGAGGAGAGCTTCATTGCTGAGAATGATGGTGACTGGCTACACGAGCTTGCTTTGAACAACACTGTTCTTGAAACTTTAAATTTTTATATGACGGATCTTGCCCAAGTCAGATTTGAGGACCTTGAACTCATTGCCAGAAATTGCCGCTCCTTGATCTCTGTGAAAATTAGTGATCGAGAAATCTTGGACCTCCTTGGTTTCTTTCGTATTGCAACTGCTTTAGAAGAGTTTTGTGGGGGTTCCTTCAATGAGCAACCAGAAAATTACTCAGTTGTGTCATTACCTCCAAAGTTATGCTGTTTGGGTCTATCATACATGGGGAAGAATGGATTTCCAATTGTATTCCCATTTGCATCCCAACTCAAAAAGTTGGATCTACTCTATGCACTTCTTGACACAGATGACCATTGTATGTTAATTCAAAGGTGCCCCAGCTTGGAAGTTCTTGAGGTAAAACCATAAAACCACTTCTCATCTTTTCTCCTTTTTTTATCATTGTGTTTGTGTATACTTTTTTTTCATTGGTCAGAGTTATGTCTTATATCATATTTCTAAATTTTTAAGGCACTATATATGTAGATATTCTGAAACAATTTTTTTTTTAATTGAAAATTTTTTATAATTGTTTTTGATAGATGCAATAGTATTTCAACCTATAGTGTTTGTTTCATGATTATTTCTTCTTATCATCAGGCTAAGACACCAATTGTTTTTTAGTGTAAGTAGGGAGTTCGAACCCCAAATTTCTTATTCGTTGGCAAGAGACTTTATGCGTTCTACTAACTGGGACCCACATTCCAAAAGACTTTCATTTCTGCTTTTCTTATCTGGATTATTTGCAACTATTATAGAACCTTTTCTTCCATTAGAATCCCCCTTCTACTTTATTCTCTATAATGACTATATTGACCTTGGTTTTAAAAGATCAAATTCCTAGGATTTTACGTAAGTGTACTATTTCCTGTTTGTGATTTCACCTATGTAACCACAAATTGAATTATTTCATGTTAATTGGCAAGTAAACTGTAGGGAAAAAATTAGAAATTATACGACAATGCTAAATGCCAAATGTAGGTGCATATTCTTTAAAATGGTTGTATGTAACTTCTTAAAAAAATCCTAGAAAATGGTTCTGCTCAATGGAGTGGGTATCTAGTGCATTGAAACTTTTATATATATCTAAATTTGTTTTTCTTAAGTACAGACAAGGAATTTTATTGGGGATAGAGGATTAGAAGTTCTTGCTCAGAGTTGTAAGAGACTAAAGAGGCTTAGGATTGAGCAAGGTGCCGATGAGCAGGAAATGGACGGTGAACAAGGTCTAGTTTCACAAAGAGGATTGATTGCCTTGGCTCAGGGATGCCTAGAACTGGAATTCTTGGCTGTTTATGTGTCTGATATCACAAATGCCTCTTTGGAATATATTGGCTCTTACTCAAAAAACCTTTGTGATTTCCGCCTAGTCCTGCTTGACCGAGAAGAGAGGATAACCGATTTGCCACTTGACAATGGTGTCCAAGCTCTTTTGAGGGGCTGTGAAAAGCTTAGGAGGTTTGCGTTGTGTGTCCGACCTGGGGGCTTGACTGATGTGGGTCTCAGTTATATTGGAAAGTACAGCCAAAATGTGAGATGGATGCTTCTTGGTTCTGTTGGAGAGACTGATGCAGGGCTTTTGGAGTTCGCTAAAGGCTGTCCTAGCTTGCAAAAACTAGAAATTAGTGGCTGTATCTTCAGTGAGCGTGCACTGGCTGATGCTGTGTTGCAACTCACTTCTCTGAGGTATTTATGGGTGCAAGGATATAGAGCATCTTCAAATGGTAGCGACCTTATGGCAATGGCTCGCCCATTCTGGAATATCGAGTTAGTTCCTGCTAGACGAGGAAGTGTTCCCAATGCTCTTGGGGAGACCGTGATAGTTGAGCATCCAGCCCATATACTTGCATATTACTCCAGGAATCTCAATCTGTCTTCTTTCTTAACGATTAGTCACCCATTGCAAATGCTACCTGCACTAGATGATACGACTGAGTTGAGCCATCCTTTTTCTTCCAACAGCAATTATTATTTTTTTTGATAGAGTCAAACCTAAAACAGTCACTTTGAGACCGAGTGCCTAACCACTCGGCCAACTCCACTGGGTTCATCAGCAATTATTAAATATTAATGTATTCTATTCAATTGAAAAACACGTTACTAGCAACTAGCAATTTATAAATAGCAACCAACCCCTTCCCCAACCATTATCAAGAATAATTACCAACTATCATTAACCTTTTGAATGAATTCAGCAAAAACTTAATTAAAAAATAATGGCCCAAATTCACTGTTGGTCCTAAAAAATATATATATATATATATATTGAAATTTTAATAGGTAAATTAAACGGAATAATAGAGTATTTTAGTTAATGAGTAATTAATAATAGAAGTTAACTTAAGATCAATAGCGCTCATTTATTAAACTCAAGGACCAACAACACTTATTTGAAATTTCAAAGATAAAAAATGCTCAAAATAAATCAATTTCAGGGACTATATGGTCCAAAAATCCAATTACATAAGATATAAGTTGAGGTGTGTTTTTTTTTTTTTTTTGTTTTTTTTTTGTTTTGTTTTGTTTGGGGGGGTGGGGGGGGGGGGGGTGGTGTTGTGGTGAAGAGATTGTAGAATTGAGCCCAAGAAACGTAGACCAAATACATGGTACAATCTTCTCCACACAAAAAAAATAATACTTAAGTACATAAGTTGGGCCCTCCATGTATATTATAAGGGGAAAAGGGGTTAAGGAAATCAGTAGAATAATGATGATTAAATATTACTTTTCTATTTCCATTAAATAAAAAAAATACTAATCATTTCAAAATATTAAAGAGAACTTGAATATATTGAGATATTGGCCAAAATATATATATATATATATATATATATATGTAAAGTTTTACAATTTTTTTCTAGGAATTTTTATATTTTAAAATAATTTCAAGATAGTTTATTATTAATTGTCATTATTTATTGTTGATGTGGGTAAGTGTGACTTTTTTTTTTTTTTGGGAGAAAAATTCCCACCAGGGTAACGATTGTATTATTGCATCCTTAAAATGTCAAGATGATAAACATCAAGATAGTTTATTATTAATTGTCATTATTTATTGTTGATGTGGGTAAGTGTGACTTTTTTTATTTTTTGGGAGAAAAATTCCCACCGGGGTAACGATTGTATTATTGTATCCTTAAAATGTCAAGATGATAAACATCAAGAATATCTGAAGGAATAGACTCCATCCAGACAAGAAAAGGATTTCTGCCAGCCCTTCTAGCAAGTTTATGGGCAACACAATTTCCTTCTCTATGAATGTGCTTAAACGAAATACAAGAAAAGCTAGAAAACATAAACTTAATATCCTGTAGTACACGACCCATATAAGAATTGTCCATGTAGTCACCAAGAATAGCATTAACAATTGTTTCAGAGTCACCTTCCACCACCACCTTGTCAAACCCGAGTTCCTTAGCAAACATCAGAGCCCGATGTGCCACTAAGTGTGACCATTTTATTTTATTAAGTTTGTGTAACATTTTTTTTTATTTTTATGAAGTTGTTATTATTTATTTGTTATTGTTATTATAAAAATATTTTAAACTAAGGCTGTGTTTGTTTCACCTGAAAAGCATTTCAGGAAATTATTTTATAGCCTACCATGTGTTTGGTTGCGCATGGAAAATTTGGTCATACGAAAAATAATTTCCGTTGACCATAAAACTCTCCCACTTCAGTCGTAAAATCAATTACACTCTCATTTTACCTTCAAATGATTTTCAAGACTCAGACAGAGAGAGAGAGGGAGAGAAGAAAAAGCACAGGGGTTCGAAACCCATCTCCCCTCAGCTCCACCCCACGTACCAACGAGAGAGAGACGCAGCTCCACCCCACACGCAGACGCTGGTCTGAGGTCCCCCACACTCCGACGAGCAACGCTGCTGTACCCGATCCACTTAACCTCACCTCCGCCCACTTTGAGCTCTGCACGTACTCGATCCACCAAGGCAAAACTCTCCCTCACGCAGGCGAAGCCCATCCCATCTCCAACATCTCCGATTCGTCGCTCCCACGTCGTCGACGAGATCACACCCTAGCACTGATCCACCCTCTACAATACCCAATCCACATCCATCACCTCTCTCAAACCCACACTTCTCTCAAACTCAAAGGAGGCCCGGCTACCTCGAACTAGTCAGAAAATTTGTCTTTTCCCTTGCTTTTTTGTATCTTTAGATCGACATGGGTGGATTTCACAGTTTTTTTATTGAATCTAAATTCTTTCAGTTAGTAGTTGAGGAAGGGGGAAACTTTTTCTCTCTTAAGATTTTTGAGCGGGGAAAATACTTTATGAAATCTGTTTTTATGGGCAAACACGCTGCACAATGGCTCATGCACACTGTAGAACACTCTGTGATTGGGGTTAAACCTAAGCTCTTCTTCACGTTTAGAGAAGGAGACACTGCATACACAGTGCAACGGGGTTCCAATCAGTTTGGTCAGTACTTATCAGTGACAAAAATCAAAGTCGGTGGGCTTAGGAGAACTATTTTTATCCCGGCGGGAAGGGCGCAACAAGGTTGGAGGGTGTTTGGGATTGAATTACGTAGATTATTAAATCCTTCTCAATATGCGATGGGTGATCCGAAGTTCATTCCTTATAGGCTTAAGCTTTCCTCTGAGGTTCACTCTTCTCGGACCTTTGTAGAAACACTAAAAGGTCCTGTGCAGAGAAGAGATATGAAGCAAACACAGTAGCCTATTCTCAGAGATAAGGCTATAACTCGAATAGCGAAGAGTTTGACTAAGTCCCCGAGAGATAATCCTCACATGCAGGTGGTGGTTTCTGATTCTCAAACTGGAAATCCTGCTCCGATGGCCGTGGGTGGTGTGGAAGGGAGGGATCGGCGTATTAATGGGGAGAAGCAACTTGAGGCGAAAATCCCGCATGGAAATAAACTCAGATTTCCTTTGAGGTTTAATACGATATCAAATTCAAAACATATTGCGTCTGGTACGGAGCGTGATCGTAGGAATTATGGTTGGTTAAGGAAAGGTTTGATTGTAGAAGTCAAAGAGAATTGTAGGAGGCGGGTTTTTTGGGAGCACGTTAAAAAGGGTGAACAAAAGTCTATGTGGGTCTCCAGGGGGATTACGACACCCTTCTCAAACAGTGTGGGGTTAGGCCCAGGCCCAAAAATATCAGGCCCAAGTGTCTTTGAGGCTGGTGATTGCTCTAATACTAGTCACCCTGGACTCGGCCCAAGCCAATTGAGTGATCTGGCTGTGCGCCCCTCAAGCCCAGGCAAAGAAAAGGATGTAGTGCCTTCTACGATGCTTCCCATGTGTTCTGAAGATTCCTCTCTGCCACCCGAGGTGCATGTGAAGCCTACGATGGACACAGAGTCAATCATCTCGGCATCGTCTCTTCTTCCCGAGGTGCAGATGAGTGTGAACCAGAATACTCACACTTTTCCCGAGCCGATGCATGTAGCGGATGTGTCCCATTCAGCCACCGAGCTAGTACCGTCAGCGGTGGCTTCTATAGTATCTTCGGTTGCAAAGGACGATGGGGGTGAGAAAAAGGTAGGCATGGATATGTCCCTTGTTGAGTGTCCAGATAGCTCATACCTTGAGGGGGTCCAGATTTGATGCCCCACTATTCGAGAACTGGTTGAAGATTTGGATAAATCATGGGGTAATTCTAAAGATTGGATGTTACAACTGAGGGATGGTAGGCAGATTGTGATTCCACTTTCGCTCTATCGGTCTTCAGGGAGTGAGTCGGATTGCTCAGTCATGGAGGGTGAAGCTACTACAGGTAATTTTTCTTGTGTCACCAAAGGGCAAATTGTTAGCTGGGCAGATGAGTGCGATGGGGTGGTTGATTCCTTGTCTGTTGCTACTGGGTCCGAGGATGAGATATGGGTGTGCGCACCCAAAACCCAAACCCGCTGGGCTGGGCCTCACTTGGGCTCACAACTTACTTGTATAGTGGGTTTGAATTTCCTACACTGGGTCGTTCTAAACGCCAAGGCCCAATGGAATCGCTTTCCTCTCCTCGGGGGTCTGAACCACTTCCTCACTCCGTTTTCTCTCTATTTACACTCTTCCTTTCCTGCCTCCTCCAACCCCCGTCCTCTCAAAACTTCTTGTATTTATAGTTCACAGAATAGCGGAGAGGTCATAATTATTTGCCAATAAGTGCAACAGGCGGTCCAGTATTATCGATCGTAAGTGGATAGTTAGGTAGGCATGGGAAGCGGTGAGGGTGGCGTTGGAACTTGGTTCCCACCTCCACGATAGTTCCCGGCTGCGGTGCCTTTCCGAGGCATGGCCGGGTAGGTACAGGGAGGGGTGTCCCGCGAGCCGTATGTTTAACACTGCTCGGGAAGGGGTTCGCCAAGAAACGATGAAAAGGCAAGGTTTGGGCCCGCAGCTTGTGACTCGGGGATGGGCCGCTAGGCAGAGGGAGAGGCCTTATGGGCCATATACACAGATCAGGGTCCAAGGCCCGCTATCGGTCATGGTACGGGGGCCGTACAATAGCCCCCCTTGATTCGCTCCCCATTCCCGGGGGTGAATCAAGGATCACAAGGGGTAAATGCCCGTCCGGGAAGTCGAAGGGTCGGTGCCCGGCCATTGTGGGGCGCATTAATGTGCGTCTCAAAAGACGCGTTTGGAATTGATTGACGGCCTGTTCGCCATCATTGTCTGACGGTTCGTGAACCGAAGCGTCGCGCGTGTGACCGTTTGAAGTGGCGGTTCGCGTGGTTTCCTTCCAGTGGATCATTAAATGCCTCTCATTCTACTCCCTATGCTTATAAATAGTCCCTCTAGTCACTGGTTCTCACTTTCGCACTCTTCTTCTTTCAGTATCCTACTCTGCCGAGCATCCCCCTTACGTGGTTCATCTACTGGCCCAGAACATACTCCCTCCCTAGAGCCCACAGTAAGTTCCTTTCCCTCTTCTTGCTTTTTCAGTTCAGCCATTTTAGTCTATTCTTTGGTAATCATAGCATTTCTTTTCCTTTTTGCTAAAAAACTCTCGTTTTGAAAAGAAAGAAGAAAAAGAACATGAGTTACTCTCACCTCCTTTCCTCCGAGCATGCTTTGGCTAGGTTTAGGGAAGCATATAATGTTCCTAGTGACATAGATATCGCCTACTGCAACATGGGTGATATTGACATCCAGAGGCGCCGTGGTGAAAACACGGTGTTTTTTCCCTTGATGGCCATCTTAGAGGGTGGGCTTAGGTTCCCGGTTGACCCTCTAATTCTTAGTACCCTTAGATTTTACGGACTTTGTCCCGACCAACTCCCTCCCAACTTTTACCGGGTAGTGAGTTGCGTGAGTAGGTTGAACCAGTTGTACGGGTTGCAACTAAACCACTACGACATTAATCAGATGTATAGTTTGTGCGGCAATGTCGAGTCTGACTATTACCTAAAGACTAGGGATGCGTGGGTACGGCTTATTTCATGCCTACTAGATTCAAATCGTAACTCGGCAAAAGATTTCGTTCGGGTGAGCGGCAATTGGTTTGCCGAGGATATCCCCTGCGCGTTTTCGCCGCGCGACGTTGGTCGGTGACTAACCTTTATTTACTTTGGTCTCTTTTGACTTCGGTCCGGTTATGTAATCGTTAACCCTTATTTCCTTTGTGCAGAGACCAAAAGATTCAAGTCGGACATCAGAGTGGTACATGTTCGGGACCTGAACTTCGTGCTCAGGTCGGAAATCTTCGTACATACGGACGGACAACTCCGAGCGTCCCATCTCATCCTCGGTGTTAATCCCGTCTACTCAACTTGGCAGCCGTTCAGCCAAGCCCTGCTAGTTGATAGCCCTCTCCTCTCATATATCGACGTCCGGCACGCAAACTTCCTCCCCCCAAGGCTAACTGTAGGCGAGGCGCGTGATCTCGGTCCCCGGTACATCTGTTTAGACGAGCGACAGCCCATCCGCGACGAATCAGCCGAGCGCGTATCTGCCGAGCGTAGGAGACGCGCCCACGAGCAGATCTGGCAAGAAACTCCTGCTCAGCCCGAGAGAACCGTAGAGCTCGAGGCTTTTGTTCGGGAAGGGGAGTGTGCTGCCGCGGAACCGACTGACTCTTCCGAAACAGGATCCGATCAAGGCTACGCCATGGTGGCCAGGAGGAAGATGACGATAGATCGCTTTGTCCCCAGTGCCCGCCCTGCCGTGCAGCAACAACAAACACCCGGCCATGATGCTTCGCCTCCCGCTGCCCCACCAACCCGAGTTCGAAAAAGGCCGCGCACAACCGATCAGCCTCAGACGGGCTCGGGCAACGTGCCCCCTCGACCCTCGGCCGGTATCGTCATTCGGGAACCGGCAGCGCCAACCGGGATAGACCTGGCGTCTACTTCCCGGGCTCCGGCAGCATGGCGACCCTCCTTCCAACTTGGAGGCGAGCCTCTCCCATCGACGGCCAGTGCCCGAGTATGAGCCAAAGGTCATAGTGGCCACGTGGCGCAGAGTCTGGCACGCGGCATCCTCTTGCCCGAGGACTTGCACGCCTTCACGGATTCGACGGATGAGTCTTTGGGGAGGCGCTTGCAGTGGCACACCATAGCGGTAAGTGTTTCACTTTTCTTTACGATTTTCGGTTTCCCATTTGCTTATGTACGTGTATTTTCCATTTTACCCTACAAAGTGAATATTGTGTGGTCAGGCTGCGCAAATGTCGTACGTTATGGACGGGAGGATGAAGGAGCTGGCCGAGGACGTTGAGCGGGAGAAGGCTCTGAAGGATGTCGCCGAGGCCACGGCGAGGGAGAAGTCGAAAATTGCCGCGGAGGCGGAGAATAAAATTGCTGCAGCCGTAAAGGCCCAGGCTCTTGCCGAAACGAAGTCCGAGGAACTGGAACTGCAATTGGGCGGCACCGAGCTTAAATTGGCGGAGGCTCAGAGCTTGAATACCATGCTCGAAAGGCAATTGGCCGACTCGAAGGCGGCGCTGGAGGCTTGTGAAAACAAGTGGTATAACGAGGGGTTCGCGGACGCCGAGAATTCAGCGGAACCGGTCATTCGCCAGGCCCACAGGCTCGGTTTTGAGGAGGGTTGGTTCGCCGCTCTTCAAGCATTGGGGATCCCCGAGGATTCTCCGTTGTGGGATCGCAGCAAGATCCCTTTCCCGAACATCCCTCATACCGAGAATCCTGCGCCCCTCGTTATTGACGAAGAAGAGACCTCCAGCATGAGGGAACTGGTGAACGCCATTGATTCTCATGCAATGCCAACCGACATGGAAGGCACCAGCCACCCCCACGTCGGGGACCGAACCGGGGGGGACATCCAGCCACCAACTCCTCACGCCGACCAACACTCTCAAGGGGACGCATCCTCTGCTCATGCCGTGGACATCTAAAGTTAAAAGCCAGCCCTTCCTTATTTTTCCTTCTTTTGAGAACTTGAATGAGCGGAATTGCCTAGGTCACCGGGTTGTGGTGACGAGATACATTGTTTATGTCGTTTTCTGTTTATTTTGAGTTGCTGGGTTTTGGCAACAAGACGTTAATTTAAGTTTTATGCTTTAATATGAATGCTTTATCGTGTTGCTCTTTCGCATTTGACTAAGTAATGAACTCTTGTTGGTTGCCTCTTTAACGAGAGGTGTCCGACCATAGAAAGGCCTCTACACGCTCGGCGATAGTGATCTAACCGAGGTTCAGGTTCCCACCTGCTCGGTGATAAGGATCGAACCGAGAGTCAGGATTCTGTCTTTAGAATTAATCGTTCAGGTTTCCATCTGCTCGGTGATTAGGTTAGAACCGAGGGGTAGGTTCCCGTCCTTAGAATAAAAAGGCTAAGGTTTCCAGATGCTCGGTGATTAGGATCGAACCGAGTTGTCATGTTTCTGTCCTTAGGACGAAAGGACTAAGGTTTCCACCTGCTCGGTGATTAGGGTCGAACCGAGTTGTCAGGTTTCTGTCCTTAGGACGAAAGGACTAAGGTTTCCACCTGCTCGGTGATTTGGGTCGAACCGAGTTGTCAGGTTTCTGTCCTTAGGATGAAAGGACTAAGGTTTCCACCTGCTCGGTGATTTGGGTCGAACCGAGTTGTCAGGTTTCTGTCCTTAGGACGAAAGGACTAAGGTTTCCACCTGCTCGGTGATTTGGGTCGAACCGAGTTGTCAGGTTTCTGTCCTTAGGACGAAAGGACTAAGGTTTCCACCTGCTCGGTGATTTGGGTCGAACCGAGTTGTCAGGTTTCTGTCCTTAGGATGAAAGGACTAAGGTTTCCACCTGCTCGGTGATTTGGGTCGAACCGAGTTGTCAGGTTTCTGTCCTTAGGAGGAAAGGGCTAAGGTTTCCACCTGCTCGGTGATTAGGATCGAACCGAGTTGTCAGGTTTCTGTCCTTAGGACGAAAGGGCTAAGGTTTCCACCTGCTCGGTGATTAGGATCGAACCGAGTTGTCAGGTTTCTGTCCTTAGAACGAAAAGGCTAAGGTTTCCACCTGCTCGGTGATTAGGATCGAACCGAGTTGTCAGGTTTCTGTCCTTAGAATAAAAAGGCTAAGGTTTCCACCTGCTCGGTGATTAGGATCGAACCGAGTTGTCAGGTTTCTGTCCTTGGAACGAACCGGCCAAGAATAAACATTGCTTGGTTAGAACAGTGTGGATCTGCACGAAAAGCATCATTAGTATAACCAACAAAACATATACAACAGGTCGTGGTTAACTTTATGCTCGGAGAGTCGCCCATCAATGATAGTACTTCTTGAGGTTATGCACGTTCCACGGTCGGGGCAGTTGTCTCTCGTCTAGGTCTTCCAAGAAATAAGCCCCGGTGCCGGCTACAGCCGTGACCCTATAGGGTCCCTCCCACGTCTGCGCCAATTTCCCGGCACTAGTGTCCCGCATGTTGCCCACAGCCTTTCTGAGAACCAAATCCCCGGAGACAAACTCCCTGGTTCTCACGCCTCGGTTGTATCTCTGGGCGAGCTTCTGCTGATACTCCGCGAGCAGTATTGTCACCATCTTGCGGTGCTCTTCCACCTTGTCCAAATATCCAACCATCATTTCGTCGTTTTGGGCGTGATCGAACCCTGCTACTCGCGCACTGCACATATTCACCTCGGTTGGGATTACGGCTTCCGCTCCGTACGTGAGAGAGAAAGGGGTCTCCCCGGTTGACCGTCTAGGAGTGGTGCGGTATGCCCACAAGACTTTGGGAAGTTCCTCGGCCTAGTTTCCCTTTGCTCCCTCCAACCTTTTCTTCAGCCCACTCACAATCACCTTATTCACGGCCTCGGCCTGACCGTTGCCCTGTGGGTAAGCCGGAGTTGAGTATCTGTTTTTGATGCCGAAACCGCTGCAAAACTCTCGGACTGCCCGGCTGTCGAACTGTAGTCCGTTGTCAGATATGATAGTGTTCGGCACCCCGAACCTGGTGATGATATTTTTCCATACGAATTTCTTCACTTCCACATCTCGTATGTTGGCCAACGCTTCAGCCTCCGCCCACTTGGTAAAATAATCGACGGCCACCAGAACGAACTTTCGGCCGCCTGTCGCCCGAGGGAACGGGCCGATGATGTCCATCCCCCATTGTGCAAAAGGCCAAGGGCTGCTGATCGGGTTCAGGTGGCCCGCAGGCTGATGGATCAGAGGGGCGTGCTTCTGACACTGCTCACACTTAAGCACATGCTCGGCGGCGTCTTTCTGCATCTGAGGCCACCAAAATCCCTGAGTCATCGCTCGGTGCGCCAACGAACGTCCCCCGACATGGCCGCCGCATACCCCAGAGTGTAGCTCCGCCAAGAGCTCGCCCACCTTCTCCGGGCGTAAGCACAAAAGGTACGGCCCTCCGAAGGACCTTTGATATAAAGTCCGGTCTTCTGCCAACCAATACCGAGAAGCCATCCTCCGGATCCTGATGCCCTCCTTCTCGTCACTCGGCAATTGGTCGTCAGCCAGAAAGTCGGTAATGGGGTCGATCCAGCACGGGGCAGGTGCTGCGATGGTCGTGACATTGATCCCTGTAGTTCCCGAGTCATTCATTACCCCGACGCTCGGCTCCGAAATAAACTCGACTTTGATTTGCCGTGGTATTTCCTCGATTACCGACGACGCTAGCGTGGCCAGGGAATCGGCGTGTCTGTTCTGTGTTCGGGCTATGTGGAAAACTTTCACCGTGTTGAAGCTGGTCATAACTATCCTTGCTTGTTCTAGGTATGCCTTCATCCGGGGATCTCGGGCTTCAAAACTGCCTCGTACCTGATTAACCACCAGACGCGAATCCGAGTATAGCTCAATCTCCCGAGCCCCCAGGCGCGAAGCTACCCTCAGTCCGGCTAGAAAAGCCTCATATTCCGCCTCGTTGTTGGACGCCCTGAAACCCAATCTAAACGAGTGTTCTAGTCGTATTCCTTCGGGGCTGATCATAACAACTCCTGAACCGGCACCCGTGGAGCTCGACGCGCCGTCTATGAATATCTTCCACGGTCGAGCCTCCAGTTGGCAAACCATCTCCCCCTTCTCTCTGGGCATAAACTCAGCGATAAAATCCGCAAGGACCTGGCCCTTCACCGAGCTTCGAGGCCTATACCGTATGTCGAAGGAACCGAGTCGAGTTTCCCATTTGGCTATACGGCCCGTGAAATTCGACCTCTTTAATAACGACTGTAATGGGTACTCGGTCAAGACGTGTACGGTGTGAGCTTGGAAGTAGTGCGGCAACTTCCTGGTGGCGTGTACCAGAGCTAATACGAGCTTCTCCAAGGGCAAGTATCTCGTCTCGGTGTCGACAAGAGTTTTGCTGACGTAGTACACGGGTTGCTGGATCCCTTTGTCCCTCAGTAGCATAGCACTCACGGCGTGCTCGGATACCGCTAGGTACATGAACAAATCCTCACTCGTCTCTGGTGCCGCAAGCACGGGCGCTCGCGCCAAATAAATCTTCAGATCCCCAAAGGCCTCCTCGCACTCCTCGCTCCACCGAAATCCAGTCCATTTCTTCAGCAGTTGGTAGAATGGTCGGCAGCGATCTGCGAATTTTGAGATGAACCGGTTAAGGGCGGCAAGCATCCCAGTTAGTATTTGCACCTCCTTCGGGTTGCTCGGTGGCTTCAGTCTCCTCACAGCTTCTATTTGGTCGGGGTTGACCTCGATCCCCCGTGTACTTATTAGGAACCCCAAGAACTTCCCGGCCCCCACGCCGAACGTGCACTTCTCCGCATTAAGGCGCAACTTGTGTCGTCGGAGAACCTCGAAAACCGCCTGGAGGTCCCCCATATGTAGGGCTTCCTGTTTGCTCTTAACCACCATGTCGTCGATGTACACCTCGACCGTGCGCCCTATCTTGTCTCGGAACATTCTTGTCATCATTCGTTGGTAGGTGGCCCCTGCGTTCTTTAGTCCGAAGGGCATCCTCGTGTAGTGGTAATTTGCCTCCGGGGAAATGAACACCGTTTTTTCTTGATCCTCGGGCGCCAGGGCGATCTGGTGATACCCTTGGAAAGCGTCCAGAAAGCTCATCCTCGGGTACCTGCACGTGGCGTCCACCAGCTGATCAATCTTTGGCACGGGAAAAGGGTCTTTCGGGCAAGCTCTGTTCAGATCGGTGAAATCGACGCAGACTCTCCACTTGCCGTTCTTTTTCTTCACTACCACGGTGTTCGCCAACCAATCCGGGAAGAAGATTTCCCGTATCGCCCTTGCCTCTTTCAACCTCTGAACTTCCACTTTTACTGCCTCGGAGTGCTCCCAGGCCGATCTCCTCGGCCCTGCTTTTTAGGGGCGAATGAGGGGTCAACCCCAAGTCTATGCACGATGAATTCGGGGTCCACCCCGGGCACCTCGTATGGACTCCATGCAAATACGTCCACATTTTGCATTAGGAGTAGTAACATCTCTACTTTTTCCCTGTCCTCCATGCTCTCCCCTATTTGGAAGTACTTGTCCGTATCTGGCAACACCTTTACCTTGAGCATGTTCTCGGCGCGCGCGACCTCTGGCGGGCCCTGTAATTGCTATAAAGGCGTCCCCGACGACGAACATTTGGGATCGACCTGGTCCTTCTGGCCGGTCTGCTCCTTCCAATCGACCATGGCGATCAAACATTGCCTGGCCGCCTGCTGACTTCCTTGTATCACCGTGACACCATAGTCAGTGTGAAACTTAACCCTCATGTGCAGAGTAGACGGGACAGCCCCCATTGCATGTATCCATGGCCTCCCTAGAATTGCCGTGTATGGGGAGTACGAGGTAACTACGAAGAAGCTCACCATCGCCTCCTTGCCCCCCATGTTCACGGGCAAACAGATTCGCCCCTCGGGCGCCACCATTTTCCCATCGAACCCAACCAGGGGAGTGTTGTACTTCGACAGATCCTCATTCCTCAACCCGAGCCCCCTGAATAGGTCCGGGTACATAACATCCACTCCGCTTCCCTGGTCTATCATTATTCTCTTCACGACGAAACCACCGATCCTTGCCGTGACTATCAATGCGTCGTCGTGCGGCTGAATGGTTCCTTCCAAATCACTGTCGTCGAAAAAGATCGGCTCTCGGGTAGGTCTGATCTTCTTCGCAGGAAGCGGCACGCCCGTACTCCCCTCTACCGATATCATTGTCAGCACCTCCTTCCCTTTTGCCGTTGAGGTGCCCCTCGGGGCGACGTGGATAACGTCAATTATCCCAAGAGGGGGCGGAAGGGGATTCCCTGTGTGTGGGGCGCCATGTCCTGTTCCCCGATCCCCGGCATCCGTCACAAAATCCTTGAGGTGTCCCGCTTTAGCCAACTGCCCGAGATGGTCCCTTAACACTCGACACTGCTCGGTAGTATGCCCCCGGTCTTTGTGGTAGGTGCAATATAGGTTCTGATTCCTCCTAGAGGGGTCGCCAGCCATCCGGTTCGGCCATCTGAAGTACGGCTCGTGCTTGATCTTATCCACAATTTTATGCACGGGCTCCTTGAACGTCATGTTCACCTCCCCTGCCGGCGCTACTGGCTCTTGAATCCTCAAATTTCCCCGTGCCCTCTGTTGAAAACCGCTCAGCCGAGGACGATCTGTCACCTGTGCCTTGCCTTTGCTTTGTATTCTGTCATCTTCCAACCGCTTGTACTCCTCGATGCGCCTCATCAGCTGCCTCATATCCTCGGGAGGTTTCTTGGTTAACGATTCCCTCAACCCCGACTCGTCGGGCAATCCCATTCTGAAAGTGCTCGCCGCGATCTTCTCGTTCCCTCCGCCGATCTCGTTGTAGAGCTCCCAGTATCGGCTAGCGTAATCACGGAGGGTTTCCCCTGCCCTCATCTTCATAGACAGCAGCGCGTCCACCGGTTGTTGTTCCCGGCTGCACGTCACGAAACGGGAACCGAACTCCTGTATTAGCTCGGCGAAACTGTGAATGGAGCCCTTGCGCAACCCGTTGAACCACCTTAAGGCCGTGGGACCGAGGTTGGAGGGAAAAACCTTGCACATCAGAGCGTCATTGCGGGTATGCAAAGACATCATCTGGATATAATGACTGACATGCTCCACGGGGTCCGTTTTCCCCCCATACGAATTGAACAGCGGGCACGTAAATCTGTCCGGCATCGGTGCTCGTTCAATGTCTGCTAAGAATGGTGACCGAGCCGCCCTGCGCAATGCACGGCTCATAGCATCCATTGCTGCATTCCTCGGTCGTTCCTTTGGAGAATCCGAGCCCCGATTCCCGTATTCTTGGGACCGAGAGCGATTTCGCCGCCGGTGAGATTCCGCTGAATGGGAGCGGTCTCGGCTGCGACGGGACTCCCTCGAGTGCGAGCGCTCCCTGTGGTGGCGGGATCCCGGTCGATTCGAGCCCGTCCCGCGTCTCTCTTCCTCGGCGTCTGGCCTTCTATCTCGGTCGTATTGACCGGCTTGGCGGCGTTCGTTTCGTGCTTCCAACTCCAGGTCCTGTACTAACCTCCGCAGCCGCTCAAGCTCTTCATCCCTGACGTCGGGCTGCCTATGCCTGGAAGCATGGGATACCGTTCTCCCCGTTTGATACGACCCTTCTCCAAGGCCGGACCGCTCTTCCAGTTGCTCGTAAGCCGGATCCTCGCGTCTCTTCTGCCTCCGTTCCCGCCAGGTAGAGCCCCTGGAAGACCCTGCCGAGCCACTTTCGGCGTTACTTCCAGACATCTTTCCTGTACGCGAGTCTCAGCGGAACCACTGCTTAGTAGGATTTCCCACAGACGGCGCCAATTGTGCGCACCCAAAACCCAAACCCGCTGGGCTGGGCCTCACTTGGGCTCACAACTTACTTGTATAGTGGGTTTGAATTTCCTACACTGGGTCGTTCTAAACGCCAAGGCCCAATGGAATCGTTTTCCTCTCCTCGGGGGTCTGAACCACTTCCTCACTCCGTTTTCTCTCTATTTACACTCTTCCTTTCTTGCCTCCTCCAACCCCCGTCCTCTCAAAACTTCTTGTATTTATAGTTCACAGAATAGCGGAGATGTCATAATTATTTGCCAATAAGTGCAACAGGCGGTCCAGTATTATCGATCGTAAGTGGATAGTTAGGTAGGCATGGGAAGCGGTGAGGGTGGCGTTGGAACTTGGTTCCCACCTCCACGATAGTTCCCGGCTGCGGTGCCTTTCTGAGGCATGGCCGGGTAGGTACAGGGAGGGGTGTCCCGCGAGCCGTATGTTTAACACTGCTCGGGAAGGGGTTCGCCGAGAAACGATGAAAAGGCAAGGTTTGGGCCCGCAGCTTGTGACTCGGGGATGGGCCGCTAGGCAGAGGGAGAGGCCTTATGGGCCATATACACAGATCAGGGTCCAAGGCCCGCTATCGGTTATGGTACGGGGGCCGTACAATGGGAATTTGATGAGAGATCGATGACTTGGGAGAAAGGGGGTGAGCCTTTAGTTGTGGAACCATTGGCCACAGAAGCTCCTTTGGAAATTGAGGGTGATTTTGGGGAAGAGTTTGGGTGTAAGGAAAATATTGACAGCAAACTATTATCACGATGGGTAACTAAACGGATTAAGGCTTTCCAAAAATCTGTGGGAACTTCATTAGAAGGTTTTGAGGAACAAATAACGAGTCTGTTCTTAGCTTTAGAGGCAAGAAAAAAAAAAATAAAAAGCAACAGATTATGGTAGGTAGTCCGAAGAAACTAATTAAATCGGGGCAGAAGGGCCAACGGGAATTGAAGAATTTGATGAGCTCTTTCAATGTGGAGTATGGGTCAGCTAAGTTAAGGAGAGCCAGTAGTGAGAGGGCTATTGTGGTGCGTCAATGAATCTGAAAATTATTTCTTGGAATGTTAGAGGTTTGAATGAACGGGATAAAAGGCTTCGAGTTAGAAATTTGGTTAGAAATTGGAGGCCAGATATAGTCTGTCTCCAAGAAACTAAAATGGAGTTAATAACTAGAGCTGTGATTGGCAGCTTGTGGGGTGGACCACATGTTGATTGGTCATATTTAGGCTCTTGTGGGGCTTCTGGAGGTGTGTTGTTGATATGGGATACTCGGGTTGTGGACAAAGTGGAGGAGGCAGTGGGTCGATTTACAGTGTCGTGTAAATTTAAAAGTGTAGTTGATCATTTTGAATGGGCGTTTACCGGAGTTTATGGCCCTAATTTAGTAAGGGAGAGGAGGCTTTTATGGGAGGAATTATTTGGTCTGAGCAGTTGGTGGAATGTTCCATGGTGTGTGGGCGGTGACTTCAATGTGGTAAGATTTCCTTCTGAACGTGCTGGTTCTACTGTTTATACTGCTGCTATGCGGGAGTTTTCTGATTTTATTTCAGACAAAGGTCTGATTGATCTCCCTTTGGAAGGTGGAACTTTTACTTGGTCTAACTCTCGAGAAGTTGAGTCAAAGGTAAGGCTGGACAGATTCTTGTTTTCTGCAGATTGGGAGGATAAGTTTCCTACTATTTGCCAACGTAGAATGTCTAGGCTTCTATCGGATCACTTTCCGATTGTCCTAGAGGGTGGTTCCTTTCATCAAAGGGGCAGGAGGCCTTTTAGATTTGAAAACATGTGGCTTAAGGATGAGGGATTTGTGGATAGGGTGCGATGTTGGTGGGATTCTTATCATTTTCAAGGTGCTCCGAGTTTTGTTTTGGCAAACAAATTAAAGCTATTGAAAAATGATTTGAAAAAATGGAATGTGGAGGTTTTTGGAAATGTTGAAGAACGGGGAAAACAATTGTGGAAGGAACTTGGTGATTTTGAGAATATTGAAGAAAGTCGTGGTCTAACGGTGGAGGAAAGGTTGGAGTTAGATCGAATTCGAGGGGAGTTGGAAAAAGCATCTCTATTGGAAGAAATTTGTTGGAGGAAAAAATCTAGAGTCCTTTGTATTAGAGAAGGAGATAAGAATACTAAATTCTTCCATCGTGTAGCCAATTCTCATAGAAGAGTTAACTCCATCAATAGTCTTATGGTGGATGGAGTTTTGTCTTCGGATCCGGAGGATATAGCTGAGTGTATTTCTCGGTTCTATAGGCAGCTCTATTAAGAAAATGTGGCTCATAGACCTGTCCTAGATGATGTGGAATTCTCTAGAATTTCGGAGGAAGATGCTATTTGGCTAGAGAGGCCTTTTGATGAGGAAGAGGTGTTTGGGGTGATTAATAGTTTTAATGGTGATAAGGCCCCAGGCCCGGATGGTTATTCCATGGCTTTCTTCCAGTCTTGTTGGAGTATTTTGAAGAAAGAAGTTATGGAAATGTTTCAAAACTTTCATACTCAAGTTGTGTTTGAGAAGAGCCTTAATGCTTCTTTTCTTGCCCTGATTCCTAAAAAGGTAGATGCTATGGAGATCAAGGATTTCCGTCCAATTAGCTTAGTTGGTGGGATATACAAGATTATTTCAAAGGTGTTGGCTAATCGGTTTCGAAGGGTAGCACATGGGCTTATTTCAGATTCTCAGAATGCTTTTGTGAAAGGTAGACAAATCTTGGATTCAGTGTTAATTGCTTCTGAATGTATTGATAGTAGATTGAAGACTGGGATCCCAGGAGTGTTGTGTAAGTTGGATTTGGAGAAGGCGTATGATCATGTGAATTGGGGTTTTCTTATGTATATGTTGCAGCGTTGTGGGTTTTCAGATAAGTGGAGAAAATGGATTTTGTGTTGCATTTCTACTGTTAAATTTTCCATACTTATTAATGGGAGTCCTTCGGATTTTTTTGGTAGCTCTAGGGGGCTTAGGCAAGGGGATCCCCTATCTCCTTTGCTTTTTGATGTTGTTATGGAGGCGTTGAGTCGTATGTTGGATGTGGCTGCAGCTGCTGGGCAATTTTCGGGCTTCTCTGTAGGTTCTACAGCTACTACTTCGATGATGGTGTCTCATCTCCTATTTGCGGATGACACTCTTATTTTTTGTGATGCTGATCCTAATCAGTTAGTTACTTTGAGGGAGATTTTGAATAGATTTGAGGTGGTTTCTGGGTCAAAAATTAATTTGGGGAAATCAGAGTTGGTTCCAGTTGGAGAGGTGCATAATCTGGATGTGCTGGTGGGGTTGTTGGGTTGTAGGCATTCTTCCCTTCCTTTGAAATATTTGGGACTTCCTTTGGGCACCAAATTCAAGGAGGTATCAATATGGAATCCTATTTTAGAGAAGATGGAACGAAGACTTGCAGGTTGGAAGAGGCTTTATTTATCTAAGGGAGGTAGGGTCACTCTTATTAAAAGTGCCTTATCCTCCCTACCTACTTATTTCCTTTCCATTCTTCCTATTCCTAGGAAGGTTGCTAATCGTATGGAGAAATTACAAAGAGATTTTCTTTGGAGTGGTAGTAATGGTGATTCTAAATTTCACTTGGTGAAATGGGCGAAGGTTTGCAAGCCAATGCAGGGTGGGGGGCTTGGTATCAAACGATTGAGAAGCTTTAACAATGCTTTGTTGGGAAAGTGGTTGTGGAGGTATGGTTTAGAGACAGATGCGCTGTGGAGGAGGGTCATAGAGGCGAAATATGGGAATGTTTGGGGTGGTTGGTGCACGAAAAAGGTGACTAGTCCGTATGGTGTTAGCCTTTGGAGGTTTATTAGAAGTGGCTGGTTGAACTTCTCTAAACTATTAAGGTATGATGTGGGTGATGGTACTAGAGTGAAGTTTTGGAAGCACTTGTGGTGTGGGGATTGTTCACTCAAAGAGACTTTTCCAGAACTTTACAGCCTTAGCAGAGCAAGGGATTCTTCAGTGGTGGAGGTTATGGGCTGGTCTGGTGGGCAGCTGCATTGGAATTTTCTTTTTCGTCGTTCACCACAAGATTGGGAGGAAGAATCTTTTGATCGGTTCATGGACATTGTTTACTCTTCGAAAGTGCGGGGGGTTGGCCATGATAAGGTTTGTTGGAAGCTAGCTAGGAGTAGAGGGTTTGAGGTTAGTAGTTTCTATCTCTTCTTTTACCCTCCTTCCCTTTCATTTCCTTGGAGGTTGGTGTGACACTCTAAGGTTCCCCCAAGGGTGGCTTTCTTCTCATGGTCAGCTTCTTTAGGTAAGATTCTTACAACTGATAACCTTCGCAAAAGGCGTATTGTTGTTCTTGATTGGTGTTACATGTGTAAGAGGTGTGGAGAGTCGGTGGATCATCTTCTTCTTCATTGTCCTTTGGCCTGGGAGTTGTGGTCATTGGTGTTTTGTTTGTTTGGGCTGCATTGGGTTATGCCACTTAAGGTTATTGAGTTGTTTGAATCTTGGCAAGGTAAATTTGGGCGGCATCGCAATATAGATTTTTGGAGACTTGTGCCGCACTGCTTGATGTGGTGTATTTGGAGGGAAAGAAATGCTCGCTGTTTTGAGGGATGTGAACGGTCCTTGCTAGAGATTAAGTCTTTTTTCTTATACACTCTCCTTGGTTGGAGTGTGGCTCTGTCGCATTTTTCTTGTTTTTCTCTTCCTCTTTTACTTGATCATTGTAACTTGGGTTCTTGATTTTCGCCCCCAAAGTACATCCCCAATGTACTCGGGTTGGCTGTTTTTTGTTTCTTAATAAAATTTTTAGTTATCTATCAAAAAAAAAAACTTCTCTCAAACTCAACCTCACCTCCGAGATCACGTCGTCGAGATTGCACCCTAGCACCGCTGAATCGCGCCGCTGAGATCGTCGCCCATGACCCACCCATGACCGATCTCTCTCTTTCTCGATCTACCTGTCCCTTTCCCTCAATTTTTGATCACTCTCTCTGCCTCCCTCTCTTAGTTTGACCGAATAGTTTGAGTTTAAGGAATGATTTTGTTTTGATTTTTGTTTTTTTAAGTTTATATATTGAAATTTTCTATTATAAAATTTGTTTGGAAGCTAAGAAAGTGGTTGAGAAAATGTGAGAAAATAGCATTTTCAGAATGCAAACAATTACATGAAAATATTTTCTAAAACAATTTTTAGAATGCGGCCAAACACTTGAAAATATTTTCCTTTCCCGAAAATATTTTCACCTGAAAATATTTTACACTCGGAAAATATTTTATATTCAACCAAACACACCCTAAATGACAAAACTTAATCCATTGGCACCGTATTAAATTGGCCTACACAACCACACATATCCATACATAAATAAGACAGCAAGTGTCTACTTAACTAATCAAATACTTGAACAATTACTAATTTTATTATTTTTTTCTTGAATCACTAAGTATTTTCTAATTATTAAATTATATAAAGTTATATTATATTTATAGTATACAACACACATTCACACATATCACAACCCACACAAATAACATTATAATAGATAAAAAATAATGCACACAATCATAATCAAACAAACACTCATATACATAAGTATAAATTTATAATAAAAAGAGACACCTACTACTCACAAACACTCTCTTTTAACCTTTTTACTCTTTTAAAGAGACTTGTGATCTAACATTATAACAAATAAAAAATAACGCACACAATCAGTATCAGACACACACTAACATACATATAATATAAATTTATAAGGACAAAGTTTAGCTACAAAATCGATTGTAGCCTTAGGCTACAAACTCACTCAATAAAATAAATATTACTGCATATTTTGAAAATCTAACCGTTGAATTACATATTCTTTACGCTCTTAATGCACATGCCAATTTTTGTGTCAATCGGATATCATTTATTATATAATCTATAATCTTATATTTTATGCATAATTTTAAATTACAAAAACTTGCAATTTAAAAATTTATTGATGACATAGCTATTGATCTTTAATTTTCTTGAAATTTTGCAAACATAGAGGATATAAGAAGAAGATGCAATCCAATGGTGGATTTGTCAAAATTCACCTCAAATAAAAAGATATTAAGTGAGTTTGTAGCCTAAGGCTACAAATCGATTGTAGCTAAACTTTGTCCAATTTATAATAAAGAAAGGCACCTACTGCTCACAAACACTCTATTTTTATTCTTTTAGAGAGAACTGTGATCTATGTTATTGTTTGGTTAATTTTAGGATTTATAATAAAGAGAGACACCTACTACTCACAAACACTCTATTTTTATTCTTTTAGAGAGGCCTGTGATCTATGTTATTGTTTGGTTAATTTTAGGATGAGATAACATGTGTGTTATTTTGGCTTTGGGTTGAGATGATATGTGGCCAGGGTTTACAAGATTTAAGTCAGAGTGTGCAAACATATTTTCAAGCATAAATTATACTAATAAAAAAATTATTATATATATTAAAAAAAATTCATGTAAAGGGGTTCAATTGAACCCCCGAGCATAAGTAACGCCGCCCCTGAGAGAGAGAGAGATATATATATATATATATATATATATTAATTAATTATTTAACTTAAATTATATTCTACCTTTAAACTTTCCATTAAGAATTGTGGCACATTTTGTTTTCTTTAAACAATAGAATATACAATTTCAAATATAACTACAATTATGCTTCCAAAAATATATATATATATATATATATATATAACTACAATTATTGAAATGTTTATTAATAATTACAATAAATATCGAATTTCATATTTAGACAAACAAAAAATAATCTAAGGTTAAACTTTCTCGTGCATTGCATGAGTTATCAAGTACTATATATAAGCTCAAAGTTCAAAACTGTTTAACCTTTTGTTAACTTTTTTTCTTAATGATATTACTGAATACCGACTAGTCTATATGTATATAGTTAAAGTCAAAACTTATAGAAAATCTAATTAGAATCCAAATTGCTATCCAATTTTGTGCCAAATGTCCCTTTTTTTTTTTTTTTTTGTCAAGTGAATTATTAGGTGCAAAAGTCGAAGAGTCTAAATCCAATTAGATTGTAAATTGAATTTCAATTAGAGTTTAATTTTACGGCAGGCGTCCTATCCAAATTTTTTTTTTTTAATTTTTTGTGCTAAGTGAGTTATTGGGTGCAAAAATCAAAGAGTTTAAATCTAATCAGATTTTTTTTTTCAAGGGAGAAATCCAATTAGATTCTAAATCATATATATATATATATATATATAATGAGAAACGATTACATATTTAGAAATTCATTGCTTAAAATATGTGTAAGTTGTAACTCTAATACCTAGTATAATTTAAATTCATATGTGTTTATAAGATCTTCAAAATAGTTTCATCTTTAGTAACAACTAGTCGTGGACCTGCGCGTTGCGCGTGATAAATTTTTTTTATTTATGATTGTGTTATTATTTTGAATATTTTTCAATGTATTACTACTTATGCTGCATTATATATGTAGACCAATATATTGTAGGATTCTAATAGTAATAAGTATATAAAGTCACAATAAATACATATGAATTTAGTCTTGTTTTTTCACCAAAAGGTTATACATTTTCCTTCCAAAGAAAGGTAATTACATTAAAACAACAAAATGAAAAACTAAATATATATTAGTTGTAATAAAAATTAATACAAAAGTTTAATTTATTTATTAATATGTGCAGCCAGAATTTCGTTGGACTGGACTGTAGTTTATCTTCCATACAACCATTGTCTTGTAAAAATTAATAAAAATTACAAGACAAGTAATAAAAATTAATACTAAAGTTAAATGCAAATACATATTTTGTAGCAAGAATTGTATCTTAAATGTAATACAGGACAAATAAGTGAATGACTGATAACTCAAGACATGGAGTGATGGAGGTACTAACCTATATGTGGAAGAAGAGAAGATGATGGGGCAGGTATCTCATGACAACCTATTGCTCCAAACTGCTATAATTTTGTGTCCTACTACAAACTTAGTCCAATAATGTGGTAAAATTAAAACTGAGAAAAAGTAACAAACCTTGTTTTACATCAAAAGAAAACATACAATTAGATGAAAGGAACTAAAAGACCAACACAAAATGCTAATCCCCTACGCAAGGACAAGATGCACAAGCCCGTCACTTTCGAAATTTAATTAAGTATAATGTGGGGAAAGAGAAGGTATGATAATCTCTTACAGATGAATAATGAAAGTACATGAAAGAGAGAAAGAGGTCTTGGGACCAAAAACAATTAAAGAAAGATTGAACAAAAAGGAGACCCATGTAACCCACTTCATTGCCATACCTAGGTTTATACATGTTTGGTTCATTGTTTGGGTCACATAATCCAGCTCCTACAACCCAAAAATAAACTATCCGTTATTGGTTCATGTGTTCATCCGAGAACCAAACAAACCACCCTAGGATAATCCAGTTGGTTTCACTGTTAGGCTAACCAATCTCAAGTCACAACTTACACCAATGGTAGGGATGGCAATTCGTGTTTGTGTGTCGGGTTCGTGTGTCAAGTCATGAGTATTCGACTACATAGGTCAACACTAACCCGACATGTTTATTAAACGGGTCAATATTCCTCAACCCTAACACGACCCATTTATTAAACGGGTCAGTCGTGTCGACCTGTTTATTAGATTTTATCAAAATGAAAAGAAAAAAAATTATGAAAAAACAAACAAATAAATATTTTTAATATAAAATTCAGAATTAATGAGTAACTGCATCACAAATAATTATTCAAAATTAAAGCATATCTCAATATCACAAATAATCAATCACAATATGTCAAAGAAAATAAATCATAACAACTAATAAGTTTATATACCTAGAGTTTGAAGGGTGTATTAGTAAAATGTCATTTAATTAAACAGGTCAGACGGGTCAAACGGGTTCTATGTGTTCAACCCTAACCCAACCCATTTATTAAACGGGTCAGCCGTGTCAACCCGAATATGACACAAACCTGTTAAGTCTCAACCCATAACCTGCTAATTTCGTGTCGGGTTCACGGGTCGTGTCAAATTTTTCCACCCCTAACCAATGGTAACAACCAATTACAAAATGAAAATGGAGGCAATGTAATTAGAAAATAAAAAGCAAAATGAGAATAGAATATATCTTATAACCAAAAATTTCCATATCACACCCTCTTGAACACTGCAATTCTATCTGCAAAACACTTGTATCTGTTACATGTGAATGTTCAAGTACTGCAATATTTCCATCAAGAATTTACCTCTCAAAATCCTATGCAGCTTAAAGAATCTCATATGAGTCTCTCAACATAATACATCAAACCCCACAAAATTATTTCATCTCACAAATATGATCCATCCAAAAGAAAAAGACAAAAAGATACTTATACAGTGCCTGACATTTCTGTAAAGAATCCCACAACACCTAACTTGCAAATTGATCTCATAGCAATGTTTCAAATCCTCAATCAAGTTTTATAACCATCAAAACAATCTAAGGATTAACCTATGAACCAAGCTAGATAACCATGGACCCACAAAAGAACCATAATCTAGCCAAAACACCATGAACTAAAAAAGATTACCAAATAGAAAAACCATCTATTAGATAAAAACTAACCCAATGCACAATATTTAGATAAAAATTAGTGGAAAAAAAACTATCAAGGCTTCCACTATAGAGCAAGAACCCACTACCAAAATTACTCGGTGATGCCCACAAGCATTTGACTGGACCTTCATGGCCACTTATGACTCCAACTTTACTAAGCTTACCATAAGCCTTTCTTTTCCATATCCAATACTCTTATCAGCAGAGCCACTGCACAAAAACTCCCTCATTTGACACATACATAGGACAGCCATTTGATGAGCTTTTGTCTCATTAACTAAAAGGTGACATATTTAAATCTGTGAACAAAACAAAAGCAACGTGATTGCCACAAATTGTCACACCTTGAGCTTTTGTCAACTTTGTTTTGCTACACGATTGTCACATTATTTTTGGGTTTTCCCAACCTAGAAAATCCCCAAAAGAGCTCTGAATGAACATACCCAAAAAAGTAGTGCTCCAATTAAATAACCCAGCAATAACAAATTCAACACCCTAACAACCATCCACACCACAACAAGAAATAGGCAGAAACACATGTAGAAAGGGGGAAAAAAAACCATCAAGCAAAAGAATAGAGTACAAAAGAAATTGGGATGTAGGGATACCTCAATTGAACCACCCAGCTTACATCAGTATCTATATAGATGTGAGGAGAGGAAGGAAGATAGAGAGGCTACTGTTAGAAGCCAAAACAAAAGTTGAAATCGTAGAACAGGAAGATGAATCTGTGAGAATCAAAAGGTGGGGAAGGGGAAGGAACTAAACCTGAAACGATGAAACAAAACGTGGGAGACAGGAAATTGAATCCGTGTAACAGAAGGTAATAGCATAAGTTGTAACCGTGAAAAGCAATCAGGTTTGACGAAGGGAGTTAGTTAAAAAGGCTTTGGGTGTGGGCTTGGGCTTTATAGTGGATTTAAATGTATAGGAAGTGGACTTTAAAGTAGAGATAGGGCTGAAAATAATTTTAGTTTTATTAGTATTTTAAAATTGGTAAAACTATTTTAAAATTGAATTAAAAATTCAGAAAATAGGATGGGAATGACATGGCTGCTGACGTGGCTCAATATGAGCATATCAACATTAAATACTACGCTTCAGCTTTTAATAATATATAGATAAGGTCGATTATGATATATGGATTATGTGCAATTTTGGACCACTCTGTGCCACTCTCCTTTGCACATCTTTCATTTAATTCGGGGCAACCATTAATGTGCATCTGTTTTATTTTGGTGAGGCGTCGCATGGCTTGCACTGTCGGCATTTCCATCAAGTTCTTGTTGTTATTAAGAACCAGAGTTTGAAGCGAAGAAAGGTTGCCCAACCACTTAGGCAAAGCTTTCATTCCATCAAATCTACATATAAGCAGATATATAAGGGCAGTGAAGCATTGAATTTCGTCTGGAAGAGAGTTGAGTTTGGACCACCCATACAAGTTTAGTTTTTCAAGGGATGCATGCAAGTGTTGGATGGAACTGAGACTCGGGAAAGCATCCAACTCCTCACAAAACTCACCAATCTCCAAAGTCTTTAAGCATTCTGATAACCCTCCTGGTAGACGAGTCAACTTTTGACAGTTTAGAATTGTTAAACTGCTGAGAGAATGCAATCCTCCTAGATCTAGAATTGATATCAAATTAGGACATGACGAAATGTCCAATTCCGAAAGAGATGTACATGATTGTAGCCTAGTCGGTAGAACTTCAACACCGCACGATATTGTGAAGTCTCGAAGCGACGCCACACCTTGTATTCTTGGAAAAAACCTCAAATTAGGACAGCTGTCTGCTCCAAATGTCTCAAGAGATTGAAGGGTGTGCAGTGTGTCCGATATATAACTCAATTTCACACATCCAGATACATAAATGAGTCGGAGAGAGATGCATAAGGCCCATACATCCTCATGTGGCAAAATGGACTCCAAATCAGCACAACCATGTATAAAAAGATTCATGAGACTCGCATTATTTTGCAATAGCTGCTTTGGCAAACAAGAAAGTTCTGATACACACTCTATGCGAAGGTACGTGAGTGTAGTAAGATTACTACTAATGTTTTTGAATGCAATGCTTTTGGTTCTGACAATCGTTAGTTTAACTGGAAAATGACATGGAGCACTTATAAGCTAGTCACAGTATTCAATAACCAATTTTTTGAGGGAAGGAAACACCGTTCCTCTTCTTGTTGTTGTTGGCTCCATCACATCCTTCCATTCCATTAGCTTGGGCATGTGCTTCAAAACAAGTTTTTCCAAAGCCGGGAACATTGCATTTCTACCATTATCCACTCTACTATTACTTGATCCCTCACCACTATAATTGCCGTAAAATTATGTTCCTATACATGTCACACTATTCATTTCCGCTATTTCAAGAACCTTGAGATGAGATAAATGCCCAAGTGTAGGAATTTGTTCGCACTTGTTACAGTTTTTTAAGAAGATTTTCAACAAATGGTCCAAGAGAAACAAACCACTACTATTGTCATTGCGCCCCAGTATCCATGAAGGGAACTTCTTATCTCGGAAATTTTTTATCTTTAAGCTTTGCAGACACGGGTGAGGCCGAAGGCCTTCTAGTACATCTTCATTGTTAATGGTGCCTTTTCTTTCACTATTCCAGTAGAATTCCAACTTCTGTACTCCTTTCTTTTCCGATAACTTTGCACTTTTGGCTTCTTCTTTGTCTCTCACTTGCTCTAGATTGTAGATACTTAACTTTCCTCTAAGTTGGCTTAAGTATCCCATTTCTTCAATTCAACCACAAATGTCTTGACCGATGACAAAAAAAGGCAATGTTTGAAGGCAAGTCAGTTGCCTCATATTGACCGGCAATTGTTTTATGCATTGATGATCAATATCAACATGTCTCAAACTAATCATATTTTGTAGATCTTTTGGAAGCTCTTTGAGACAATGGCAATCCTTGATTATTAGAGTTTGCAAGTTATAGAGCTTTGTGAGAGATTTGGGTAATTCTTTGACCTTGGTCGTTATAATGCGAAGAAGCCTCAATTGTCTTAGCCTATCAATTGACTTGGGCAACTCTACTATACATCTCCCAAATAAAGTTAGGCCACGTACACATTTTAAGTTTAATAACTTGTCGCCAAGATTAACATGAATAAAAAAAAACTGTGCGCAACCTACTTATGCCTTCTCTAAATAATGGGATTGTTGGTGTTGTTTGGTCATTGGATATAAGAGATAAACGTCAAATATGAGACATGCCAATGTCCCCCAAATTGCCCTCTAAATGCAAGGTTTCCCATTCTGAAATTGAGAGGGCAAGATCGGCTACACAATCATGCATCTTGCAGCTAACAATATCACCATAATCATCCCTTTTTATATCTTGGAATAAGGAATTCGCTAACAAAATATTAAAATATTCATTACCAATATCCTCCATTACTGATGTTCCTAGAGACAATTGAAGGAACCCTTCAGCCATTCAATGTTGAATTAATTCTTCCTTTTCCATTTCATAATCTTTAGGAAAAATTGCACAATATGTGAAACAACTTTTTAGAGATGGTGGATAAAGATGATCAAAGCTTAATTTTAGTATTGGTAAGATTCCATAGTTGTCAAGTGAAGAATTCTAAACTTTACTATTTTGAATTACTAACTATTCACTTTTCCTCTTCTTACAAGACATCTCCCCTCCTAAAATTCTCGCAACTAATGGAACCCCACCACATTTTTTAGCAATCTCTTTTCCGATAACTTCCAAATCTAGAGTTATTTCATTATAAGATACTTTTTTCATGATTATAGACCAACATTCATTATCTGATAGTCTTTTTAAATTACACCGAGGAAGTATCTCCATAATTTCAGCTAATTGCTTTTATGAGTTGTTACAATAATAATGTTTCCCATATTTGAATTAATTCCTAATAGACAACTCCTCAAAGTATCCCATTATATTAGATCTTCGTTCCATACATCATCAAGTACGAGAAGATATTTTTTTCCTTGCAACTGTTTTTGAAGGCATTCAAGAATTGCAGTCTTATTTTCTAATTTATTTGAGGTATGGGTAACAAGCTCAAGAATCTCTCTCAAGATCCTTTTATCATCAAAATTATTGGAGACACATAGTCATATTGTCCTATCAAAATGTCTCTTCACTCGCTCATCATTTTACACTTGTTTTGCTAAAGTTGTCTTTCCCGTACTTGCCATTCCTACTATAGAAACGACAGAGAGTTATTCTTTGGTTGCCCGAGTTAGCAAGTCAACTATTTTTGACACATGATCTCCCCTTCCTACAACTTCTGAATGATCAAGGGAGGAATTTGTCTCTCGGTTTGGGATAATCTCTAGGTTTGCATTTATGGGACTCGCTCTAGCAAGTCCATATGAATTTGCTTCATCATTAATCTTTTCTAGCAATTCATGAATAGTCTTAATCTTGTTGGCCATCTTGACACGAAAAGCAATGGGGTTTGAGAATGAAAAGAAGAAGCATACCTTTCTCTTCATTTGGTTTTGGATCTCTACCTTTCGCCAGAGAATCTCGTAAGCAAACTCATCCAGCACGTCATCAGCATCATAAGCAACATCTTTAAGCCTTTGCAGCCAAAGCCTCACGACCTCATCTCTCACTTGCCTTCTCTCTGCATCAGCCAGCACAGCTTGAATCGTGGTTAATGAGCCACAAAGTTTTGTCAACTCCCCCTTGAAACCCCAAGCAAGGCTGATCTGCTCAGTAGCAACTAAAATCAACTTGCCTAGTTTTTCTTCAGCAACAACACTAAGGATAGTCTCAGCCATCTTCGATTTGGTGCTCTAATAAGTCAGAAAAAAGCTAGAAGTATTTGGAAACAATAGAAGGATTGTGATGTAGAAAGACTAAAACAGCAACTATGATATATGTAGAGAAGTAGGAGGGAACCCGAATATCAACTTGCACACATGAGATAAAGTCCAATACATGTCTTTTACATACACTAGTCACAGACCCACGCGATGTGTGAGAATAGATAATTACTTTGTAATTTTGACATAAGTATAATTTGTTCTCCTAAATTTGTTGAAAATAATTTGTTCTCCCTAAAAATTAAGAGAAATGTTATGTCAATAATAATTTTACAACCCTTCCATAATAAATTATACGTAGTAGGTTGTTATTGATTATTATTGGTGGGCAAAAAAGTAAATTTAGTGATAGGTTTAAATTAGAACCGATAACAACTTGTCAACTATAACTTGTTGTGAAAATGTTGTAGATGTTGTACTTTTAAAAAATTAAACAATTTCTAAAATTATTTTTCATCTTTCTATCTCTACAAATAACCATTCTATTAATTTTGGGTGTTTTTGATTGATATTTATCCATTTTTAGATGGTTCATGTTCCTCTAAATTATGTTATAGTGGTTATGTTTTCCTTATTTTTTTCTTTACAACTAAATTTTTTAAGTTTCAAATTTGTTATTCAAAATTCTCATTCTCTTAAAAGATATTATCATGATAATAAAAAATTATCACAAAAATACCTTTGATATTAGTCAAATAACCAATAGGCACACTCAAATACATAGCCAAGATTGTGTTCTAATATAAATTCAAATTCTGACTTTCAAAATAGCTAAGTAGTAGCTCAAACAAAAATTAAATCAAAACAATAAGAAGAAGAGAGAGGACTTGTGATAGGAAACTCAATTCAATTCAATTGGTCTCGTCCATAATAATATCTAAATTTGTTACAATACAAAACCAAAAAAAGTAACATATCTTGTACTAAGTTTTGCATCTACATTCATGACACAACTAATATGTACATACAACAGAACTGATTTATGCTATGTATACACAAAGAGAATTATTTATCCATAATGGTGAATACATCACACAAATACACATAAGAGGTATCCATCCGTGGAAAAAAACTCATCCATGATTAATGACCACATAAACTATAGTAGTAAGAGCCCATTGCGATTCTTTTGTTGTTGGCTATTTGAACAACTAAGAGAGTTGTGTTCTTGATCTAGAGCCTTTGTTTTGCACCCCCATGAAATGGCAATAATAAAATGGCCACGCCAAGTGCTCAATCAAATACCCACTTATGTCAATCCCAATTTGAAAGCTTGTGAGATTGAAACTACGTAGCCAAATCAAAGGAAATATAGAAAGAGTACACATGTTCTAGGACTATTGAAGGCAAGTAGGTCATTTGTAGAGGTTGCATAAAGTCAAGGCTGGCAAAGGTTTTGCAAGTTGCTAACAGTATATTTTTTTGTGAACTTTCTATGAGACTATTTGCATCATGTAATGGTTTCTCCATTGAAAATGTTTTCATTTGTTTTACACATCATGACCAATCTTTGTGTTAGTATCCTTGTGAACACCATGGTTCTGAGATTTTTTTTTGGTTGGTTCACGGGAACCAATGTTGTTGGCACTTGAGCTCTTCGATGGCACATCACCAACAAAATTAATCTAGAAATTTGAAGAAAAAAAAACTCACTTTAGAAGGACTTTCCAAATTTGCAGAAGTGAGATAAAGCAATTGCAAATATATATAGACAACAAATCAATATGTTTTTTTTTTTTTTGGTAGAATTCTAATAGAGTGGCAATTGAACAGTTTTCATAACTACTTGATTGGGGAGATGGAGAGTCATAGAGTTGAAGGAAGTTTGATTATTATCAAATTGAGATTGATGGAATAATAAATGGAAAGTTGAAAAGTTAGGAAATGTTAATTAGGAGATGATTTTTTTTTTTTTTTTTTTATGTGATAGAGTAATAATTGGGAAAATGTTAATTTGTAAAAAGAGGGAAAAGAAAAAGAAAAAATGAAAATTAGTGGGACCGATAATGTGGCTGTTGATGTGGCTCAACAAGAGTGTAGCAACAATGAATGCTACGCTTCAGCTTTTAAATATATATAGATATAGATGAGAGCTTATCATATATGAAAAAGAAGCATAATTGTGTATTTCCAAAAGTGCAATGTTTTTTTTTTCTTTTCTTTTTTTTTTTTCAAAATTTTTTTTATGTGATAAGTTATAAGCTAAATTTTTACTTTTTAATTTTTATATTCAATTTTTAAAATTTTAATTTTTTTTTCACATTTTCAAAATACCTATATATTTTAACACATTTTCCACACAAAAAAAAAAAAAAAAAAGTTATTACAGAACTTAGTAAACTTTTACGAACTCGAAGAAGTAGTCCTTGTCAGCCACTTTCTTTTTCTTTTGTTTTCAGTTTGGCTTTTTCCTTGCTTAAAGCTGTGTTTGGTTCGTGTAAAATATTTTCTGGAAAATAAATATTTTCCAGAAATGCTATTTTCGGGAAAGGAAAATGTATTCAGACTGTTTGGCTGCTTCGGAATTCGTTTTATGGAAAATCAATTCCGATGTTTGGTTCGTTCAAACATTTTACGGAAAATGCTTTCCATTTTACGGAAAATCAATTCCCATGTTTGGTTCGGTCAAACATTTTATGAAAAATGGAATTCGTTTTTTACGAAAAATCAATTCCCATGTTTGGTTTGTGGATCATTTTACGGAAAATATGAAATGCCTTACAAATTCAAGCACCTGCATTACCTAGACAAACCTGTTCCAGTACAAAACTAATCATCCACTTCAACATCAAAAATAATCATCCAAATTCAAGCACCTGCATTGCCTAGACATATCTGTAACAGTACAAAAATAATCATCCACTTCAACATAAAAAATAATCATTTGAATATACCCATAATATTTATATAAAACAGCCACATCAATCGTTCACCATTGGCATTACACCTCCATGGTGTGCAAAAATAATACCTACTCGTGGTATCTGAACTCGTCCCAATAATACAAAAGACTACATATATAATACAATGGTAGGTCAATACTAGTACAACAACAAAAGTTAATTCCTAACGCTACTGTCACAATCAACATGAAACAGACAAGTCAAAGTTGTGAGAACAAAAAACCATCCAACCACAGCTTTCTCAGCCTAGCATTCTTGGCTAGAGATCCTCGTGCTGCCTTCTCATTTTCACAAAGATGGTCAAATGCAGTTGCGAGCATGTCTTTGCTATACCCATCCGCCATCATAGCAATGACTTCATTGTAAAGAGCTGTGTAATCCACCAGGCTCCGGTTGATTTCTTTCAGAGCCACAGCTATTTCCTTCAGCTGATCAGATAGATCAGTCAGCACACTATCATCAGCATTAGAAGGTGCACGCCCTTTTTTGCGGGACTTGGAAATTCCCGAGCTAGTGATGGATGACTTGACTGCATTCTTCCCTTTCTCGACCACACCTTCCTCCACATTGTCAGCAACAAACTCACCACTGTCCCCATTGTCTGGCCCATTCTCAATATCCACATAGGACTTAGAAAAGCCACCCATGGCTGTGTCCTTCCCCATAATAATAGCTAATTCATCATACATCTCAATTTTTTTGTTTAGATACTCCGCATGCTTTTGATGCGCCTGTAAGGGAAAAAGGAACGTGTAGTAACAATGCAATAATCACTTCACTCATAAATTCAATATTCAATTCAATATAGATGCCATTAAATGATTTAGGTCAATGATAAACAAAAAAATCAGTTAGGGAACAAGAGACATAACCCATGATTTTGAAGATAAGTACAACAGAAAATACAATGTACACATGCTAAAACAAGAATTTACAATAGATCCGCACATGAAAGTTATATTTGAAAAACCTTATAAAAGCAATGGAATCCTAAAAAGAATGACACTACAAATTTCATATAAAGAGGGTAATTGAGCAGCCTTGTCTTGTTCTCAATTCATAGATTATAAAAGGCAAAAACATATATTATCATTTATATTAAGAAAATATAGTTGGAAGCCATACCATGACTTCTTCTTGGTATGTCTTTGCGTCGAATGTTATCATTTTTAGGTTATCATCCCAGCCAAAGCCACTCTTCTTTCTAATAGTCTGAATAGTGGACCACATGGTCCTTAAAGTCCGCATCTGATTTTCAACATAAGAGGGGTGGCACTCAATCCCAAATTGGGCAGTTATCTCCTTTGTTCTTGTAGCAAAGGAGCCTGCCTTGAAAGTGCTAGACGGCTTGTTGCTCTTTGCAGCCTTCTGCGCAAGTATCCTAAGCATCGTTGACTGCATGGGCGGTAGCCACCTGGACTGCTTGCTGCTGCTTACCTTCTCTTTGCCCTTTGACATTACTACATATGAAAATTGTATAGTGAGAGTAGCATTTAGTAATTACGCTTGGAATACAAACAACAAATCAAACACACATACAACCACGCTTATAGATGTGCACAATAGAATGAAACATGCTAACACTGGAAATAACAATGTAATACTATCAAATAACAATGTAATGCTGAAAATACTTTTTCATTACACCACCAGAAGTCTATAGTAAATACATTGTCTTTACCAAAAAAACAAAAAAAAAACACATATTACAATCATAGAAATCTAAATAAAGTACTACTCTCCACTCCTGGTATAATTAGACCACATAGTTTGGCATATCTCATCTCTTTTAGCATTCCACAGTCTACTGTCTTCAATGGACTCCCGACGCGATTGTGTTTCTTGTTGGGGGTCACTAGAATCTACTTGGTTCATTGCATCTTCCATAATATGGTCATTTGGTTCAACCCCCATAATGTGATTATGAACCACATAACATGCTAACACTACTTTCACTTGGGTTTCAAAAGACCAAAATGGTTCTGCATCCAACACTCAAAAACGTTTCTTCAACACTCAAAACCCTCGCTTAATGGTAGTTCTCAATGAAGAGTGTCGGAGGTTGAACAATTCTTGCTCATTCTTAGGAAGACGATCACTAAACTCTTTCAAGTGATATTGCACACTCCGATAAGGTGACAATATTCCATTTTTATTACCATACCTAGCATCACCAAGATAATATTTACCTACATATATTCAAAAATAAAACCAAATCACTACTATTTTTAGGAAAACACAAAATATTTAATAAACCAAAAAGGTGAAGTAATCGTATAATACTTTTGGGAATTGAAAATCCCCTTGGCCTAGCAAATGCATCATTTAACACACGTGAATCATGTGCACTGCCTTCCCATCCAACAATACATAAGTGAACTTTAAGTCAAAACTAATGGCAGCTAACACATTTTGCGTAGTTCCATCTTTGCGACCACGAAATCTTCCTTGTATTTCAGGTGGCACAGATGCACGAACATGTGTTCTATCTATTGCTCCAACACAATCCTAATTTTCGACATACATAATAGTTTAAAATTACACAAATCTTCACAATTTACAAAAATACACAAGTCGCAATATGTACCTTAAAATATGGGTAGAACCTTCTGCTATTCATTATCTCTGGGGGTGTATCTTTGCTACGCAGTCTTATTAGAGCTCTATATAATTTCAGGACCCCCCTAAGGATGACCTTGAAGTATCTATGAATAGTTTCAATTGATCTATAGATCCGACTACCCATTACACAGAACCTCACATTATGACCAATAATGTGTAAGAAAATGAACACTTGCTCCGTAACAGACATGTGAATAGTCGGGCGTACGTGCTCCCCCTCAGTGAGGATGTGACATAAGTGGTGGAAAGCTATAGGCTTCATCCTAATTTGATTCACACAATGTCTCTCACTTCCATGTAGAATACTATTTATGTATTCCTCTATCTCGGCTGCATGATTAACATAAGGCGCCCTAGGCAGTCGTCTACGTCTACGCCGCAATTTCCTTAACAATGCAACCCCCACAAGGAGGACAGATGCAACTGAGGCAAGAATTACAACTTTGGTTTTTTCTTCATCTAACAAAATCACAAACACTGTGGTCTAAGAGGTATGTAAGCAAGCATGCTATTGATTACACAGTATATAAAAACAGCCACAAACCGAAAACATTCAAACTACATTGATAACGAGTACCAAAATATTTACGCACATATATTTCTGTATATAATTGTAACATCAACAATGTACACCACGTAATACAACTTTACACAATCAATATTTACACCAACAAATCACATTGCATTATATGCTCTGTATAACTGTAACAATATAACATCAACTTTACACAATCAATATAACATCAACAAATCAATATGCTCTGTATAACATTGCATTACACAATCAATATTTACACAACATAATACCATCACAATCAATATTTACACCAACAAATCACATTGCATTTCTGTATAATTGTAACACCAGCAGAAATTAAATTCTTAAATCAATAATTAAATAAAAATGGATAATTAAAAAAAGTAAATAAATAAATAATTATATAAATAAATAAATAATTATCCAATCTAAATAATTATTTAAATAAATAATTATATATATATATATATAGATCGGATCCAAGAGGGTGGGTCGGAGGATGGGTTGTTTATGGGTTTGAGGGGGTGTGGATTGGCTTTTGTAGAGGGTGGGTCAGAGGTGTGTGGACCAGAGGTGAGGTGAGGTTGTCGGGGTAAAATGGAGGGTGGATCGAAGCTCGGATCGGAGTTAAAAGGTGGATCAGATTGATATGGAGGGTGGATCGGAGTGTAGATTACTCACTGTGGGTGGATCGGAGCCCAAGCTGTGGTGGTCGCACTGTGGAGGCTCGGTCTATGGTGGATCGGAGCTCGGTCTGTGGTCGGACTAGAGCTCGGTCTGTGGTCGGACTAGAGCTCGGTCTGTGGTTCGTTCACCGTTTCTCTCTCTCTCTCTCTCTCTCTGCACGTATGAGGCTCGGTCCGAAAATGATTTGAAGTGAAAATAGAAATGCAAAATCATTTCCGGTCAAAGCCATCTTTTTACGTTCATCGTTTCTCTCTCTCTCTCTCTCTGTGCGTATGAGGCTCGATCCGGAAATGATTTGAAGTGAAAATAGAAATGTAAAATCATTTCCAGGTCAAAGCCATCTTTTTACGGTCAAAGGAAATAGTTCATTCGCCATTCGAGTCTTTTGAAAAAGATGTCACCAGTCCACAGTTACTGCCTATTTGAAATATGCTTATTTTATTAAAGTTGAAATTTTTTTATTAAAAGTATAATGGTAAAAGTTAGCTGAAATAGTACAGTAAGACTCATGAATAGTATCAAAAAATGTAGTGAAACTCATAAATAGTAGTAAAAATAAGGTGAATAATAAAATAAGGTGACTTTTTAATTTGGAGCAAAACATTAACAAATATCTACTAACTCTAAATTCCTTTTTCATATGAGAATTGAAAATAGTTATTTGTGTAATTGGGTTGGGCTGCCCAGTCTATAGCTGTGGGCCTGTGGCTACAAAGAGACTTGAGGGGGGCAATCATCTAGAACTGCAACTGCAAAATTGATAGGCAATGGCAAAGATTGTCTCAAATCAATAATTATAGTCATGAAGAATGAGATTAAAGTTACAAAAGTGGAGAATAAGGTTACGGAAAATTACACTTTAAACCATATTCTTTTAGGCTGGTTTCAAATCAAATTCCATAATCGCGGTTTTAAATTAAACTCTATAATTTAATAGTTTCAAACTAACCCAAGAAGTTTTGGACTATTACAAATTTTTTTTTTTGAGTGCATGACTGTTACAACTTACAAATTAAACCACATACTTTTGTTAGTTTCAAATTGAAACCTGAATTTTTAAAATCGTATCACTTTAAAGTTTAAACTCGTCTTTTTTATCCTATATAGGATTCTAATCGTGACTAACATGCTCCTTAATTACTATTTACTTGCGTTGCATTCCACACAGGCATGCTTATATTAAAAGACAATTTTTGTCTTACAATTTTACATTTAGAAATTTACAAATTATTTTCTCTCGTGTCTCTTCTTCTCTTTATTTCTTTCCTTTATTTTTACCAACATTATAATTATAACAGAATAATAATTCTCAAAATAATAATAATAATAATAATAATCAAAATCATCTTCATAGATAGTACTAGGCTTGGCCCATCAGGATGGTGACAATGGGCCCTAATATAAAGTTTTGTCCACTAGAAGGAAAGTTATGAAGAGTTAAGTACAGATTAAAGAAAAGTCCACTATCTGTGGTCAACAATGAATTGTTGTTGCACAGGAAGAGCAAAATTACAGGGATACAATAATTCAGGTCTCAAAAAGCATTCCAAGTCCTCCATGGGCCATGGCTCCATCCTTGGTCGACAATGAACTGATGTAAGATTGATGTTGATTTTGTTGTTGAAGGAGATCAAGAGCCATCAGAAGTTCATAGGACAATCCAATAAGACAACCCAATAGGCATGGATTACATGAATCAGTTATGAAATTATTGTATGTTTAGTCATAATTAAACCATTATTTGAGTTTATTTTATGTCTTTTGAAGGCTGTTGGGTACCGCGGAACAGAGTGAAGTCCTTTTTTTTTCCTTTTTTTTTTCAATTTTCACATATATGTTAAGTTGGGGTCAATGCGAGTTTGTGCTCACCTAAAATATATTACTACATTATTTAGTATCGGAGCATGATATCAAACCAGATCGAAACACAAATACCCATTGCAGTTTCTAATAAGAAATAGGAATGATTTGTTTGTCTCCCCCACAATATAGCACTTTTTTTTTTTTTTTTTTTCTTCACCTCTACTTTTTTTTTAATAAAAAAAAAAATCAAATCAAACTTTATTTAAATCTTCCTTTTTCATAACATGCCTTTTAGGTTACTAAGGGAAAAAAATCGTTGGGAAATATAAATAAAAATATTTATGAAGTAATTAAAGGAGCTTAATATAGTGAATAATTATTTTCTACCTTTTGTTCAACAAAAAAAAATAGTGAATAATTATTAAAATGGTGGGAGAAATAGGAATGAATTGTTTGCCTCCCGACTCCCATAATGTAGCACTTTTTTTTTTCTTCACCTGTACGTTTTTTTTAAAGTAGTGCTAGAGGTACAAACTTTTTTTTACAAAATTTTTTACAAATTGTTGATGTGGTGAGTAGTTATTGGTATATGACAAAGTGATATTAATGGTAGATCTAGATGAAAACCAATAAGAAGTTGGCCACATCATTATTTTGTAAAAATGTTGTAAAATAGTTTGTAGTCGTAGAATGACTATCTGTTTTAAGAGTAGTGCTTTGTAAAAATGTTGTAAAATACTTTGTGATTGTAACATTACTTTTTTTTTTTTTTAAATCAAATTAAACTTTACTTAAATCTTCCTTTTTTTTTTTAGATCATGCCACTGTTGATGAATCATCATATTTTTTATAACACTATTTTGAGTTAATACGATTTGGTAGTGTTTGTTTTGAGCGCTCTCTCTCTCTCTCTCTCTCTCTCTCTCTCTCTCATATAGCTTTTGTTTGTTTTTTGTTTGACATACTACCTAGTTATTTTTAAAGTTAGAATTTGAATTTATATCAAAATACAATCTTGCTATGTATTTGAATATGTCTATAAACTATTTGAGCAATATCAAGTGTAATTTTGTGTTAAGTTTTAATTATCATGATAATCTCCTTTAAAAAAAAATGAGAAAATTGAATAATATTTGAAACTAAAAGAATAATATCAATCAAATACACCAAAAATATTAAAATGATATATTTGTAAAGATGGATAGATGACAAATAAGTTTAGAAATTGTTTAATTTATAGGAAAAACAAATTATCTTCCACAAAATTTAAATAACAACTTATACATTATACCACAATTACAAAATATTTATTTATTCCCACGGATCGTGTGGGTCTACAACTAATAGATCTAATAGTCAAGATAACACTATTGACAATGTCAGCATTGAATATTTAATGCTTGCTAGATCAACTAATCTATTTAATGCTATAGTCTTTTTTTTTTTTTCTCTCTTTCTCCTTATTAATGACAGCCCTCAAAAAGTTGAGGGGGAGGGTGGAGGACTTGTGGAAGAACCAAAGAAATGAAGTTGGTGTCGTTGGGGTTGGGTAGAGGAAGGAGAGTTCGTAGGAAATTATGTCCGTAAGAGTAATTACCAGTTACCTTAGGGGGAAAAAAAGTAGCTTTTTAACAAAAAATTGGATGTAGATTTGAACCATCAGATTATTAAAAAAATATATGGAAAAAAGGGATTTGATGATCTGTTGGAATTACTCCAATAATCATACTGGCTTACTTCTATTTGATTGAGTACTCTATTGTTTATTTCTCTTTTTTGTAACTTCATGTGAATGATGTTAGCGTCAGTAAGAGATTTTCTGTTTTACAGGGCTTGGCCTTGTTGGTAAGTTGGTTATAGAAGGTAAAACTTTTACCTTCAATTATGCTTTGATATTAAGTTCATTAGGAAGAGGTCTCTTCTGTGCATCCATGGCAGAGAAATATCTCTCTCTCAATGTTTTGAGTATTGTAATTAATAATGATAGAGAGAAAAATAAGTGATAGAATTATGCCTCTTAATGGTGAAGGACACAACAAACTTTGTCAGAAACCGGCAGGGAATAAGAGTTTTAAAGTGAGTGAATACTATCTCTCCCTTTGGTAGGCCACAAAAACATCACAACACAATCATATGTACCAAATTTAACAAAGTTTTGATTGTAGTGTGTGCAACTAGCAAGTGCGTGAGATACTCACAAGGTGATATGTAAACAGAGAATAAACACACTTTCCACATTATTCATCACATAAGTTTGAAAGTGACTATCACCTAAAGAGTTACATCATACACATCTCCTAGAAAACAAGCTTGCAATCATGCAAATTTTTTATTGATTTTGATTTTGATTTTTCTTTTTAAGCATATTTTTCTTTATTTTTCTTTTTACTTCTTTTAACTAATGTACAATAACACCTTAAGAATTTTGCTATGCAAGTGCTACACCTTACCAAGCATGGCTTTTATGTTTTGCTCACAGGTATTCATGATTGGTGAGTAACAGTGGTGAGATGGTTATTTATACTTTTCTCCTAAGATTTTTTAGTCATCACAATCAAAAGAATGTGACTTCAAAATCAAGAGCATGTGTTTAAGAACCATAAACAACTCACACAATATAAGTACTACATAGCATAAACTATCAAAGTGCAGCAAAATAAAACTCATCAAAGTTAAACAAGGTACACAATCATGAAATGTAAATTTCATAGGCCAACCTCAATTACACATCTTGAAGATGTATAATACAAAACCTTTTTTTTTTTTTTTCAATTTTTTTTAATTTTTTTTTAAAACTTAAAAACACAACTGTGAGGGGTTTCACAATTTGCTCCAATATCAATGGGCTTGGTCTGCGATCGAATGCTATAAAAGATTTGTGCCCCCTCATCCTTCACCAATTAGTCTTTGGATGGATTGGTAAGGCATACTGTCCGACAAGTGGTATCAGAGCTCGGTCATAGGTTCAAGTTGTTGGAGTTGCATTGTGAGTAAGGGATTTCATAATTCGCTCCAATACCAATGGGCTTGGTCTGCAATCGAATGTTATAAAAAATTTGTGCCCCCTCATCCTTCACCAATTGGTCATTGGATGGATTGGTAAGGCACACGGTCCGACAAAAACAACCCTAGAATGCAATGTATGAATGTAATGTAAATGCAATCCTAAAGAAAAACACTTTTTTGGTCACAAGAGATAGAAAGAATTAACACAAAGACCATGAAACTCATAGGTGACTAGGGATATGTGATCACACCAATCACTTGACAAAGAGACTCAAACTTACTTCTATCAAGAGATTTGGTGAAAATATCTGCATTTTGACATTCAGTAGGAATGTACTCGATAGTAAAAATCTTTCTTTCTACAAGATCCCTAATGAAGTGATATCTAATCTCTATGTGTTTAGTCTTAGAGTGTTATACCTGATTCTTAGAGATATCAAGAGCACTAGAATTATCATAGTAAACAACCATAGTTTCCTATGATAGACCGTAATCACCTAAAAGTTTCTTCATCCAAAGAAGTTGCGAACAACGACTTCCAGCTACAATATATTCTGCTTCTATAGTCAACAGAGAGACAGAATTTTGTTTTTTACTCATCCAAGCAACAAGATTGGTTCTAACATAAAAATACCCTCTAGTGGTGCTTTTCCTATCATTAGCATTACTAGCCCAATCAGCATTAGAATACCTAACAAGAGAGACATTTGACTCTTTACTATAGAACAATCCAAAATCACAAGTACCACTAACATATTTGATTATTCTTTTAACAGCATTAAAATGTGATGCTTTTGGATTAGATTGAAATCTAGCACATACACCAACATTGAAAGCTATATCAGGTCGACTAGTAGTTAAATACAACAAACGACTAATCATACTTCTATATAAAGTGATGTCAACAGACTGACCTGATGGATCATTCTCTAGTTTTGTGTTTGTGGCCATAGGAGTTCTAGCATGTGCAGCCTTCTCGAGTCCAAATCTCTTGACAAGGTTTCTGACATATTTTGCTTGGTTGATATATATTCCGATGTCAGTTTGCTTTATTTGCAATCCTCACCTACCATGCTCATCTCAAACATCTTCTTATCATTTGCAAAATATTTAGCAAGAAAATCATTAATAGAGCCAAAGACAATATTATCAACATAAACTTGAGCTATAACAAAGTGATTCTTATCCTTTCAAATGAAAAGAGTAGTGTTAGCATTTCTTCTCTTGAATCCATTTCCTGTAAGATGAGATGTCAGTCTATCATACCAAGCTCGAGGAGCTTGTTTAAGACCATATAATGCTCTTTTCAATTTGTAGACATCATCAGGCCTATGAGGATCCACAAATCCTTTGAGCTACTCTACATACACTTCTTCTTGCAACATCCCATTCAGGAAAGCACTTTTAACATCCATTTGATATAGCTTAAAATTCATGTGACAAGCAATAGCTAGAAGTATTTGGATAGACTCAAGTCTAGCTACTGGTGCAAATGTCTCATCAAAATCAACTCCTTCCAATTATGTGTATCCTTGTGCAACAAGTCTTGATTTGTTTCTAATAACAATTCCATGCTCATTAGACTTGTTTTTGAAGATCCATTTGGTGCCAATTACATTGACTCCATTGGGTCTTGGAACCAATCCCCATAAATCATTACATACAAATAGATGTAGTTCTTCATGCATTGAGTTAATCCAATCTGCAACCTGTAAAGCTTCCTAAATTTTCTTAGGTTCCACTTGGGAAAGATAACATGAATAAGCAATAACGTTTAATGCTATAGATCTCAATCTCATGTTGTCATTCAAACTTCCCAAGATATTTGTGGAGGGATGATTAAGTTTGACCCTAGCAAATTGACCTTTCACCAAAGAAGTTGTTGTACTCTTTTGCCCAACTGGTGTACTAGACTCATCATGTTCCTATGGAGTTCCTCTGACTGGGGTTGTTGGTTTTGAAACTGCATCATTTAGAATTAATAATTCTCATCAGTAGACTTTTCAACATACTCCTTAGGAAAAGTATCTTCAACCTTTATTGATCTCTCTTAAATCTGGTGAGCTTCTTCAGTATGTGTTTTAGCACATTGTTCATCATTTATCACCACATTAGCAAATTTCGTCACAGTCGTTGTTCTAAGATTGTGTACCTAGTATGCTCTGTTGGATGTAGAATACCCAAGAAAGAACCATTTATCACTTTTTGCAACAAATTTATCCAGATTCTCTCAGTCTCGAAGGATGTAACAATCACTGCCAAAAACTCTGAAGTATTTCACAGAGGCTTCTTTCCTCTCCAAAGTTCATATGGAGTCTTCTTTGTATTAGGACAAAAGTACACTCTATTCAAGGTATGACATGCAGTGTTTACAGCTTCTCCCCAAAAAGACTTTGGCATGCTTTTATTATTTAGCATTACCCTAGCCATCTCTTGAATTACTCTATTTTTCCTTTCCACAACTCCATTTTCCTGAGGTGTCTTGTGTGCAGAGAATTCTTGTTTTATCCCTTGATCATTGCAAAAGGATATGAGTTTGGAGTTCTCAAATTCTCTTCCATGATCACTTCTGATTTGAGCAATCAGGATATTCTTCTCTACTTGCAACTTCTTGCACAGATGAATCATCTTATCGACAACTTCCGACTTATCTTTCAGAAGAATCACCCAAGTGTATCTTGTAAAGTCATCAACCACAACAAGGATGTACTTCATTCAACCTAAACTTTGAACTCTAGCATGACCCATAAGATCAATATGCAGCAACTTCAACGGCCTAGACATCTGAACTTCACTGATTGACAGATGCCTAGCTTTCACTTGTTTGCCAATCTGACATGGTCCACAAATACTTTTTTCTATCTTTTCAAACTTTGATAACCCAAGAACTGCTTCACACTTGGAGAATTTCTCTATTTGTTTGTGACTAGCACGTCCTAACCGTTGATGCCACAAATCTACCTGATTAATTTTTACATTATAACGCTTATGATTTATGCTTGGTGTTATACTGTTACAATTATCAGCTATTCTTATACCAACACATATGCAATCACCTCCTTCATCAAGAATCTCACATTCACCCATGGTGAACAACACATTCAGCCCATTGTCACAAATTTGACTAATGCTTAACAAGTTCGCTTTCAATCCATCCATGAACCACACATCTTCAAACACGGGCAGCCCTGGAATGTCTATTGTTCCAATGCCTGGGATGACTGACTTACTTCCATCTCCAAAGGTGACGATGCCAATCTTTCCTTCAAAAAGAGTCTTAAACAAAGCTTTATTACCTGTCATGTGCCTAGAACAACCACTATCCAAATACCAAAGACAAGTATCACATTCCTTTAAGGCGATTAAAGCAGTATAACAAACATAATTATTGTGAGAAGTAGTTATAGGTTTAGTATGTCTAAAAACCATAGAGAACATGAGCGGAAAGATACAATTCTCATCCTAGTTGCTTTCAAGAAACACAACAAGAAATCCATGACAGCATGGATCAAGGATCAACTCTAGGTAAAGATACCTAAAAACAACTAGTTCTACCAATCCTTGATTGTAGAAGAAAGTTCAAATAGTGTGTAAAATACCAATGAACGTTTGAACCCCCAATTTACAAATTACCAACACAAGCTTATAATCAAAAAATATATGTATAGAATATGAATAAAGCTAAACCCAAACAGGTAACACACTCTAAACCATAATTAATCACAATCACAACAGTAATTAAAAGGTAAAGAGGAAGGGAAGAAAGATGCAAATACAAAGATAACATGGCGATGTGTTATCGAAGAGAAAACCGAAGTACTCAGCATAAAACCTTTCCGCCGCCCTCCAAGCGGTTAATAATCCACTAGAAAATGAAGTTGGGATACATGAATAGCAGAAGACCCTCCAAGTCTAATCTACCTAGTGCACCTAGACCCTCCAAGCTTCTTGATCCAACAGGGTTACGCCGAACCTTGTCTTCTCTAGTTTACCGGATCCCGCAATAACCCATTGCATCAACCAAAATGAATTGATCCCTTCTGAACTGCTTCCCAAGCACTAAAAAAACCTTCTCACAGATATGGGTATGGTGAGATAAGGATATGGCTAAATATACCTCTCAAGGATATATCAATGGAGAGGGTGAGAGTAGAAAAATTTGGAGAATCAAATTATGAAAATTGTGGATGAGTCAATCTTGTTTTTCTCTAGGGTTTCTCCCTCAAAATTCTCTCTGGAAGCTCTTTACATTTCGTGGGTATAAAGGTATTTATATTAGGGTGTATAAGGAATGCAAAGAGTTAGTTACAACCAAACAGGGCATTCTAGTGACTCGAGCTCGCGACTGGAACGAGTTGCGAGCTAACTGCCTGGCCAAACTAGAAGTTTTTTCCTGTAGTGCAACAGCTGGCGCGACCCTTCAGCTCCCCCTTCATGCTTCACACGTGTGTCATTCTAGTGACTTGTCAGTCACGAGCTAGTCGCGAGATCCAGTCGCAAGACTCCTTTGAATTGCACACTTTTGAGATTTCTTCACACTCTTTCACACACTACCCTTATATGAATCCCACCTAAATACAGGGTAATTAATTGCTAAATTACAAGTAAATTTGGCACTGAATAAAACCAACAAATGATTGAATAAATTCAACCTTACAGTAGCAACTAGTTCTACCAATCCTTGATTGTAGTTTTTGCTTCGACAGAATCTTGTGCAGTTAGTAGGTATATAACCTCTCAAATCTCACAAGGAGTAACACACAAGTCTTCCAAAAGTTTCCAAAACGTAGCTAGGGTTTTCTTTTTATATGTGGAGAAGTTTAAGTGAAACCTTAAACGTTTTTGTTATGATTGGACTGAAATAACCTTCTACAAAAAACCCTATCTGCAATTTTCGATTGATCGGGTCTATTTTTCGATCAGTCGAGAAAGGCAGGACTTGAGTTTTCTTTTCTGCAATTAGCTGGTCTTTGAAATCTTGAAACATACATATTTAAGCACACTCTAAATACTTAAACTAGACTTGTTTTGCTCTCCGTTTGCCAACACATTACAACCATGATTCTAAACATTTAATCTAAATCTTTAAAACCTAACACAACCTATTAGTTCTATTTTACACGAACACTTTACAAACCACCCACATCGGATTATCTATTATACATCATCTTTTATTTAAATAATCGTTGTGGGGGTTAGGCCAAATGGGATTGGGCTTGAAGCAAGTCACAATCTATTTATATATGTGGGAACGGGAAATGATAGCTCACAATGGGAGATCCAAAGAGAGAGGACCTCAAAACGGGATGGTAGAGTAGGAATAATGCCTGAAACACACATGCAAACTAAGAAATTGGATTTTGAAAGGTTACTTTGTTCCTTCGGCTTACACATGCAACAATGGGGAAGTGGGTTCTTCTTAAGGATTTTTTTCTATCTCTCTAATTTTTCTGAACCCCTTCTCCTATGGGGTCTTTCCCTATTTATATTAATGCAAATAGTGGGCTTTGTAATGATAAGGGCCTACTTTGTTAGGAATCATATCCCATTTTTAGAATCATAATGGGAATTTGTGTCTAGCTCACTATTTAGATTAGTCACTTCAACAATTAATGTGTGGGCACCTCTTGCCTCCTTTTGAGGTTGCCACTGTAGTTACTCCTTGTGACTAGTGTTATACCTTGAGGAATGCGCTCGGCTAGGGCGCATTCCCAGGTACTACAATTCCTCGACCATGTATCTCATGCAAGTTCTCCTTAGTAAGCCAAATCGGGTGAAATTATCCTCAACAAGCCAACTCAAGTGAAATACTGCTAGGCAAGTATAGTCAGGTCGAATGAAGTTCCTTGGTATGATTTGTGGCTTGACGGGTTGGGCTTAAGTGGGCCTCCTTTCTTTATTGGGCCTTCTTTATTTTTCATTGAGCCTTTGGCTTGACTGGACAACTTATTACCCCCTACAATCATTTTTCTCATTTTTTTTAATATTATTTCATAGCTACCCTACCTGAACACACTCTCTCCATATGTTCTTCTTTTGCAATTTGGGTTTGATTATTTATATGGGTTTGATGAGTTTGGGATCTAGATTTAGAATGAGCTTGAAAAATTTGATGATTTGTATAGATTTGCAGAGCATGTTGTTGGATTCAAGAGAAGATAGAGGAGGGAGAGAGTAGGGAAGAGAGAAAATCGGATGAGAGTGGAGAGAGAATCAGGTGACAAAGAAGAGAGAAAAAAAAAAATCAAATAGCAAGCTACAGTAATCATGTACATTTATATAGTTACTATAGCAATAATAGATATGCACAATGCTATAGATGACTAATGTGGGTAGATTTCAAGCTATAACGTGTAAAATTGTGCACTTTTTTCTATTTTACACCGACTAGTGCAAGTGTTCTCACTATCTCGCAGACAAGGGATTGGAATTCAACAACCTTGGAAACAGAGAATTAATTAAGTCGGCATCAAGGGTTTTATTTAGCCAAAACGTCCACGGTATTTCACATTAATGTGCTATTCTGCAAAAGTAGGAAAATATAATGTGCACAGGGAATGTACATGAGTTCATACAACGCATGGTCAAATTCTACTATTGGAAGTGAAGATAATAAATAGCAGGAGACAAATTTGAGTTATACTAATCAAATCATGTTGATTTATGTGAATTACAAAGATTGGCGTTGGATATGTCATATTGTAGTTGCATCACTCACAATGTTACACCATGAAGAAAATTTTGGCATCGAAACTATCTGAACCTAACTGCCACTGCCAATGATTTATAGTTCAACCAGCACTCCCCCCATAATAATGTGATGAAGTGAAGCCATAGATTCAACACTCATTGAGTTCGTGTGTAACTTATCAATAAATAAAAAATCCAAACCTATCTGCCACTACAATAATAAACTATGGGATAGCTAAAAGGAGACGCATGAAAAAAAATAATGAATGCATAATGAACCAAGGAAAGCATAAGCATACAACAAATGATCCTTCCATTTTTACTCTCAGATCTCCTCATTCCAATGATTCTCTCCAGGTCATCCGGTCGACAAGGACTTGCAAGGGCTTCCTCATGGGAAAACCCAAATTCTTCCTCCACCTGTTTTAACAATTTCAAAAACACTGGATTATTGAGATAACCCAGTTCGACAACAAACCTCTCTGGTTTCCAGCCTTCTGTTGCACTTGCAACTACCACAAAATAGCCTTGCTTCACCCCTTTAAACAGTGTGAGGCTTTTTTGCAGCTTTCCCCCAATGGAACAAAGTATTCCATTGCTTCCTTTTCTTACTCTCCTATAATCTCCAGTTTTACCCATGTTTAGGTGGACTTCGAAACAAGAAGTTGGTTCCAGTTCTTTACCATGCATTATGGTTATTATATAATGCATCTGGTATCTAGCATGAAGGGCATATGAGATCAAAATTCAGAAGAAAAGAGATTAAATGTAGGGCCATTGCATGTGGTACTTCATCAATGTTTCAATTTCATTGTACCACCTTTTTTGGGACTAAATTAGCCGTTATCTTGGATATGACAATTTTCATTACCTGCAATAATAGGGTCGGGAAGAAACACTTGTGACTGATGAGAGGACAAAAGTACATATGACACAAAAGGCTATGCCCCTTTCTCCATCCATTTCTTATCCCCCACCAGAAAAAAATTGAGTTTCAGCTATGTAATAACATGGGTTGCACAGTATAATTGCTTGAATAATAGATAAGTTAACCTTCATTTTGGTTTGACAAAAGAAACTCAGTCAGTTCTCTGCCGTTGAAACTTGAAACTTGAAAGATTTATTAAAAAAAACAAAAAGATGATTAGCAAAAACACAGCAGCATGGAGGGCGTTAGAAGAAACAAGTCAGTCACATAAAAATCCCAACTCTTACAATAGTGCAGAAAGTCCCATCTCAAGTACATAGGGCCCATGGATGGGGACACATCATCCTATCATTGAAGCCTTCAGGATTCATTTACATAATATATGATGCACTCTGAAATTTTACCCAAAAAGAGAGAAAATGCACTTTGCAATTACTTTATGCAGTTTACAACAAAAATTAATAATTGGCAAGAACCTGCTTCTCAAAAATTATGTGCTCTTTAACAACATATTTGAGATGCATAGGTAAGAACAGAAACAATGAAAGTACGATGCAGGTACCAGGGCTAAACCATACCCATGACTAAATTATCAAACCTACATACCACCCTATAAACTTCAGTTTTGAAATTTGATTAAACTTACATTGAGTGGACGGAAGGGGTGGAAGGGTGCAGTGCAGAAAAGAATATGGAGAGAGACTCTATTTCATGGCAATATTTGGCAGTCAACAAATCTAAAGGTGAATACAGTGTCCCAGTATTTAAAATTGGTTATCATTCATTATTTGGTGGAATGAAATTTTAAATGACATGGCACCCGCACACTCCTAAATTTTGAAAACTAAATCTATACCATGAAATTGACCCTCTCCATATCCTGATCCGTGTGCTCCACAAACTACATTCACTCATAACACTTGAGAAACAAGAAACTAGAAAAGAAGAGGAAACTCTAAAGAATGTTCAAATACTTTACCTCCAAAAACTACCACACAGAATGGAACCAAGGACATCTATCAACTCCGCCTCCCTCTTTCTGGTTTTCAAGAATCCTTGAAAGTTCATTAGGAGCAAAAGAAAAAAAAAAAAAAAAGCTTGGAAGAAAAGCTCAAATCTCAATAAGAGAGAGAGAAGAAGAACTCGGAGAACTCTCTAGAATAATTTGTTATTCCAAGCATAATGATAAAATGTACATTAGGACTCCTTTTGTAGAGTTCTACAATTGATCACGTGGGATTAATCCCAATAACAATCTGGATCATCTCAACACGTCCGCAGCACAACCATGGTCCATGGAGGCCTGGCAGCACAACAGAGCTGAAGGAGAAAGCATGGAATTGAACGACGTCGTGTTGGTCTCACCATGAAACTCAACCTCATACAAAACGACGTCGTGCTACTTAACCAAACGATGCCGTTTGTCTTTAAATGAACAACGGCACCGTTTGATATATTACCGTTAAGTAGCCGTTGTGCTCATGTTTGAACCAGATTCAGAGTTTGACCACTAGGCAGAGATCTTTGGCTTCTCCCTCTTTCAGAAAGGAGTAGCAAACATTTGCTTTATCAGAGCAATGAAGACTGAAGAGGATGTTCCCTCGCTGTGCTATGGAATGCCAATATTGCACACTATAAACATAACCACGTACAGATTGTCGAATGGTTGGTAGCTTGGAGAAATTTTCTGTGATGAGGGGTCAGTCACATCTCCTACAGTGTGTCGATTAAGAGAGTACACGATCTTACCTTGCATGGTTTTCTTTTGCAAGGCCTAGGTCTTCTAATTTTCAACCTTAAAAATTGCTTCGAGGTGTACCTGTTCTCAAATTTCATTTTCTTATGTGCAACTGTGGCAAGATATAATATGGACACTGAAAAAAGGGGGAATAGGGAGAGAACGACTGAGGGAGAGAGGATGGAGATCATATCTTCAAGCTGAATTGGTCAATCACCAAAGATATTGCCAAAATTAAAGTTGGTTTATCGTTGGAATGCGCAGACTGTGTTTGTAGATAAGTAACTGGAAAAAAATATTATTTAATTTATTGAATTTGCTGAAAGTTAGTAATGACTAATGAAGAGTGGTTTTTGAATTTTTGGTGGAGGATTTGATACTTGGGTGAGTGTGGTAACAACTAAACTTAGAACCCTGTGATAAAATGTGAAAAAGTTTTATTTTTTTATTTTTTGAGAATAAAATGTGAAAAAATTGTGATGCTGGAAATGTGGTTCACTTATAGTTACTTTAATATATCTTTAAATGTTTAGAATATAATCAAAGTTGGAGGCTCCCTTTCATCAGCTTACCTGGTTTTGCTATCCTTATGTTTATCCCAGAGAATAGGGTTTACTTACTTTTTTGAAGAGAGCAAAGAAAAAGAATGACTACTTAGTGTCTGTTTGGCATGATTAATTTTGTCAACTTATTTTACTAATCAATTTATTTTTGCTACTATTCATGAGTCTTACTGCACTTTTTGGTACTATTCATAAGTCTCACTATACTATTTCAACTAAATTTTACCTTTATCTACAGTACTTTCAGTAAAAAGTTTTCAGTTTCAGCAAAATAAGCAGATACTACTGTTTGCAAAAAGTTTTTTGTTTGGAATCCGCTTATTTTGTTAAAACTGAAAACTTTTTGCTAAAAGTACCGTAGATAAATGTAAAAATTAGCTGAAATAGTATAACGAGACTCATAAATAGTACAAAAAAGTGCAGTGAGACTCATGAATAATAGTAAAAATAAGCTGAATAGTAAAATAAAATAACTTTTTAAGCTGGAGTCAAATACACACTAATCTCTCATTTGTGGCCCAAAACTTGGTGGCAATCTAGTCATGGGTGTACTTGCATGGACAATACCTTTAACAAAAAAAGCCGGTAGACACAATGCTTTCTGGACGCTCCCTTTCCATCGAAGAGCAAGAGGAGCTTGCCCGTAGCACTAAGAAAGTTAAAAATGTCAACCATGCTGGGTTCTGTGAAGGCCAAAGCTCGGGCTCTTCATCTCCTAGCTTTGGTAGGGGGTCGGGGGATCAAAATGCTTCCTTTAAAGACAAACTTATGGGTGAAATACCAGGAGCATTCACACAGGCTTTTTGTTTTGAGGAGTTCATGGAGGATGATGCCGAGTCGGATGATGAAGTGGAAGCGCTCAGGCAAGGTATGGTAGCTGTGAAGTTTTCTAAGGAACTAAAGCAGGAGATTCGACGACCATGGGCGAGAGCTCTGATTGTGAAAGTGTACGGTAGAGTTGTGGGATTAAATTTCCTTCAAGCGAAACTACTGTCCATGTGGAAGCCAGCAGGGCGATTGGATGTGGTTGATCTAGAGCATGGCTTCTTCCTCACAAGGTTGTCACTGAGAGAGGATTTTGAGAATGTTTTGAAGAAAGGCCCTTGGTTTATAGGTGACCATTTCCTCTCGCTCAGACCGTGGGAACCGGATTTCAAGCCTGAATCTACCATTGTGACTTCCATTGCAGTTTGGATAAGACTCAGTGGGTTACCAATTGAATATTACAATGCCAAGGCACTCCAACATATCGGAAAGGCTATTGGCAATGTGTTAAGGATTGATACATTCACTGCGACTGAGACTAGGGGTAAGTTTGCAAGGCTGTGTCTCCAAGTTGATGTGGACAAGCCACTTATCACTACGGTGATGATAGGAAAGTTTCAACAATCCGTTACCTATGAGGGAATTCATAATTTATGTTTTGAGTGTGGGCGAATGGGCCATAAAAGAGAGAGCTGTCCTCATGTTGTTAGGCCGATGCCGCCGTGTGAGGAAGCGGAGATGGGAGGTGCAGGCGCTGGAGGAGTAAGTTCACACGTTGTGCATGGCGCTGACAACTCTGAGGCAAAAGTGGGACCACATGCCAAGGAGTACAATGCTGTTAGTAAGGACGCGCATGAAGGATCGTATGGGCCATGGGTGGTCGTGGCACGCAGGAAGAAAGATACAAAAAATCAAAGAAGTGGTGGGTCCTTACCTGACCAAGGACTGGCTTACGAACTGAGGAATAACGGTCATCAGGATGCAAATAGAAGGATATGGGCTGGCATGGAGAGGGCTACTGGATCCAGTGGGCCGAATAGGGAGATTAAGAGAAAGTTGTCTCCCTTGAGGATCTTGGATAGGGCCCAAGTGGAGGAGGTGATACAAAGTTTAGGGAAAGATAGTGTGAACCAAGCCCAAGTTGCTTCGGCCCAAGTTTCGAAAGTAAAAGAAAGCAAATTGGGAAAAGCCCGAAACGGTGTAGCTCACATTCAGAGGAACTCAGTAAAAGGAATGAAGGAGCTTGCACGCGATAAAGCTAGTCGTTCCCATCAGATTAGCGCCGTTGAGGAAGGAAGCACGAAGGCGTTGAAGATGGTGCAAAGCGAGGAGATAAGGGAGCGCACCTTGATGGGTGATCGAGCTGTCCACAACCCAGCAAGCAGCGCTGGAGTTTTTATTTTTGATGCCGTTGCCGAGTCAGAGATGGGTCAGCACCGAAAAGGGGAAACCAGTGGAATTTTTGGAGAACGGGTTGGCCGTGAGGAGTGCAAACCTATATTGAGTCTAGCTCAGGAAGGCGTGGAAGAAGAATGTGAAAGAGGGGGAGCTGATTCCATCCGAACCGGTATGAAAAATAACGAAAAATTGGTGGAGTTTCCTGGCGGCGGCTCGGGCACCGGTGAAGGATTACAGGTAGCTGATACAGGCACTCAATCTGGTCACTTGTCTTCAAAAGATGAGAATGGGGGTCTTGCAGCATGTGGCACGGATCATATGGATTTTGAAGGGGAAGGAGATGATGGGTCTTCCCTCTGATTTTTGTCCGAACTCAGATCACTATTTCCCCATGAATTGTATCATTTGGAATTGTAGAGGTGCTTCAAAGCACTCCTTTCAGAAGCGTGTCAGGGAGCTGGTTCATAATCATAATCCGGCTATTCTGGTAGTAATGGAGACCCGAGTGGGGGGTAACAGAGCAAGGGAAATTACCGAAAGTCTTCCTTTTGATGAAGCTATTCGTTCTGATGCAATTGGGTTTGCTGGTGGAGTTTGGGTGCTGTGGAATTCAGATAGAGTAGATGTTGACCATTTGGCTAGCACTGAACAAGAAATTCACTGCACGGTCAAGGTACGAACTTCTAATGTAATTTGGCTTTTATCTGCTGTGTACGCTAGTCCTAGGAGTGCTGAAAGGCACATTCTGTGGAATAATCTCATGAAAGTAGCAGAGCTTCATAATATGTCATGGGTTATAGCAGGGGACTTTAATGAACCTTTGTTAAATGATGATAAATTCGGGGGTAGAGCTGTGGGTGTGAGCAGGTCCCTTTTGTTCAAGGAGTGTTTAGACAAATGTAGTATGATAGATATCGGCTTTGCGGGGCCTCGGTACACTTGGACTAATAGAAGGGAAATTCAAGCGTTGATTCAGGAAAGGATAGATAGGTTCTTTGTGAATCCTCAGTGGTGCTTGCTATACCCGGATGCAAAAATTACCCATCTTCCTAGGTATCATTCTGATCACTGCCCAGTTCTGTTAGAATTGCATCCAAGGGCAAGCAGTGGGAAGCAGAGGCCTTTTAGGTTCCAAACGTGCTGGTTGTTAGACCCTACATTCCCTGAGGTAGTCTCTCATGCGTGGGGAGGTGCAAATAATCTTATTGAGGCCGTTGATAGCTTCACTAGGGATGTTATGGTTTGGAACAGGAATCAGTTCGGGAATATTTTTACAAGGAAGAAAATTTTGTTGGCTAGGATCAATGGTATTCAGAGGGCTATTGCTATCAAACCTTCTAGTTTTCTTCTTAAGTTAGAAGAGGAGCTCCTTAGGGATCTTGACATTGTTTTCAATCAAGAGGAGGAGCTATGGGCTTTAAAGTCTAGGGTTAATTGGATGGTCCAGGGTGATCGCAATACAGCCTTCTACCATGTTTCGACATTGGTTAGGAGGAAAAGGAATCAAATCATGGCAATAAAGAATGCAGTGGGAGAGTGGATACATGAGGAAGGCGATATTAAAGAGTTTATTAGAAGGGGTTTCAATGAGATATACTCAACATCTCATGAAAGTACTTTAAGGGAAGACCCTATCGCTTCGCATTGGCTGGTTCGTTTGTCAGATGGGGATAGAGAAAGCATCGATGGTGAGGTTACTGAAGAAGAAATTAAGGCTGCCTTGTGGTCTTTAAAGCCTTTTAAAGCCCCGGGTCCTGATGGGCTGCATGCGGGGTTTTTCCAAAAATTTTGGCCGGTTGTGGGAGGATCTTTGGTTGAGGAAGTCAAGCAGATTTTTAGGAATGGAAAAATGCCTGAGCACTTAAATAAAACCCTTATTACCTTAATTCCTAAGATCCAGGGCCCTGAGACTTTAGGAAATTATAGACCTATTAGCCTTTGTAATACGGTGTATAAAGTGGTGACCAAGATTATTGTGGCTAGGTTGAGACCTTTCTTGGACAAGCTTATATCTCCCCTTCAGACGGCCTTTGTCCCGGGGAGAAAAGGTATTGACAATGTCATCATTGCTCAAGAGATAATTCATTCCCTTGGAAAGAAGAAAGGGAGGATGGGGTACATGGCCTTGAAGATTGATTTGGAGAAGGCCTATGATAAGCTTGAGTGGGGTTTTATTCGAACTGTGCTTGAAGGGATTAATTTACCCGTGAAGCTCATAGATGTCATAATGAGTTGTGTGTCGACGGTATCCACCTCCATCCTTTTTAATGGGGAAGCCTTAGATCCAATCTTACCTTCGAGAGGGATAAGGCAGGGTGATCCACTCTCTTCATACCTTTTCATCATTTGTATGAACTATCTTGGGCAGCTAATAGAGGAGAAGTGTAATATGAAGACTTGGCAGCCAGTCAAAGCCTCTCAAAGTGGGCCTGAGTTCTCTCACCTTCTTTTTGCGGATGATCTCATCTTCTTCGCTAAAGCAGATTGGGTTAATTGTTCCGCCATTAGAGATGTTCTTGATGAGTTTTGTGATTTATCTGGTCAATCTGTGAGTGAAGCCAAGTCGAGAGTTTATTTCTCTCCAAATGTGGATAGAGACACGAGGGAATCTCTATGTGATATTCTTGGTTTTGCATCCACGCCTTTCTTGGGGAAATATCTTGGTTTTCCTTTAAAGCATCCTGGCTCTTCTTCTCAGGAATACAATTTCATCCTTGATAGAGTAAAACAAAAACTCTCGGGTTGGAAGGCTAATATGCTCTCCTTGGCGGGGCGGACTGTTCTCATTCAAGCTTCTTTGGCTGCTATACCTGCATATGTTATGCAGTGTACCTATTTGCCTGGCAGAATTTTGGATGGTTTAGACAGAGTTAACCGTAATTTCCTTTGGGGATCGACAGAGGCAGCCAGGAAGATGCATTGGGTTGGTTGGGATAAGGTGATAAAGTCTAAGGAGGAAGGGGGGCTTGGGCTTCAATCAGCTAAGGGCAAGAATATAGCTCTTTTATCCAAGCTTAATTGGAGACTCCATACTGAAAAGGAGGCCCCTTGGGCTAAGGTGCTGAAGCAGAAATATTGCAATCAGAGAAGAAGATTGGCTGCAAATGCTAATAGGCTTCCTTGTTCACATATTTGGGCTGCTGTGAAAAAAGGTATGGATACTTTCAATAAGGGTAGTAGGTGGCTGGTTGGCAGAAACAGTGGGCTGAATGTGTGGCAAAATAAGTGGACAAATAGAGGTTCCCTCAGAGAGTTGATTCAGGGTCCTATCACAAGGGAGGCTAGTCATCTAGAAATTAAAGATTTTATGTCGGAAACGGGTTGGGATTGGGGAAAGATTCCCTTTGAGCTGCCTCTTGATGTTAAAAGGTTGATTCAAGCTACCCCAATGACGATTGTGAGTAGAAGTGTTGATAAGTTGGCTTGGTCGGGGTCTCCTAAAGGCATCTTTGAGTTGAAAAGTGCTTATAGGATTGCCATGGGGGCTGAATGCACAAACACTTTCTCAGCTCATTGGATTTGGAAAATGAATACTCTCCCAAGAATCAAAACTTTTCTATGGAAATGCGTACATAATAGCATTGGAGTCAAGGTTTGCCTTGAGAGGAGAGGATTTAGTCATGATACTACATGCCCTTTATGCCAAGCTGGAGCCGAAAGCATTTTGCATGCTCTTAGGGACTGCCCTTTGTTAAGAGGCTTGTGGAACCAGCTGGGGGTCTTACCAGCAAATCAAGCCTTTTGGAGGAGCAACCTTCAGGATTGGCTGATGTTAAATAGTAAACTTAAGCACAACTTAGGTGCTACTCACCCGCCTTGGAAAGTTGTTTTTCCCTTTGCTGTGTGGAATGTTTGGAAGAGTAGAAACAACTTGGTTTTCAATGGCAAAAGCAGGAACCCGAAGCTTGCTTTGTTGATTGTTAATCAAGCCTTGGAATTCTATCATTGCCTTTCCTCTCCAAGGTTGCTAACCCGCAATGTCATGATGAGGATTAAATGGGAGAAGCCGATGCAAGGCTGGTGGAAGCTCAACACAGATGGCTCCTATTGTAGCAACACCGGTTTGGCAGGTTGTGGAGGGGTGGTCAGGGATGATGCAGGCAGGTGGATTATTGGGTTTAGTAGAAGTATTGGCATGACAAACAGCTTTGCCGCTGAGCTGTGGGGATTAAGGGAGGGGTTGCTTCTTTGCAGTAATCTCAACATTACTTCTCTTGAAGTTGAGCTTGATGCAAAGTCTATTGTGGATGCTTTCGGAAACCCCTCATATGTTAATAACATCATATCTCCTTTAGTGGATGATTGCAAGCTCTTGATTTCTCGCATACCGCATTTTTGTATTAAGCATTGTTTCCGCCAGGCGAACAGGTGTGCGGATGGTCTTGCTAGGATGAGCTATAGTCTAGATACTGATTTTTCTACTTTTGATAGTCCGCCTGTGGACTTAATTGATGTTGTTGAGGATGACCTCTATGGAATGGGGTTTAATAGGGTCTGTAATGAGCTTGTCTCTGTTTCCTAGTTTTTAATGTATCAGCTTTTTCACCAAAAAAAAAAAAAAAAAAGATAGATCATCTTAAAATGCGAAAGCTATCAAATCACAAAACTTTTTTTTAGGGGGGGAGGGGGTGTTAATTTTGATAACAGGCTGCACGTTCTTGAGCTTTAATCAAACTATGATTTGGGAAGCCCTAAAATAACTGGACAATGACAATACTTCTTAATTTCAAATAAATATCTTTTTTTTTTTTTTTTTTAGATAGTTAAGAAAGTAATATTATTAATAGAAAAGATAAAAAAATACACAGAATTCACAGTAGTGAACAAAAAACTACATAGAAACAAATAGAAATAAAGGAATCAAAATCCTATTCTAAGAGACAAAAGAAAATCAATAAGAGTAGAACAATCTGAAAGACCCCAACACCGAGACCAATTGAAGAGAGTTTGTTGGCACAAATCTAACAACTGGGCCATTGATTTCTCAATATCCTCAAAAGGACGCCGATTATGTTCAGTCCAACTAGTCCACATCAAACAGCTTGGTACCAAATTCCAAATATTGTAATTATAGTTCCCAAGCCAATGGTGCCAACAACAAAGTAAATTTGTCACTGAACCTGGCATGACCCAATCAATCCCAAACAGTTGAAGCATATGCATCTACATAGAATGAGCTAACGGACAAAAAATAAGAAGGTGATCCACAGATTCCTCATTATAACAACACATACAACAACAATTTTCCAAGGGGCAACCACAAAGCATAAGATTATCCAAAGTGAGAATCTGGCCATGTGCTGCTGTCCACATAAAAAAATGCCAAAACCTTTTAGGAACCTTTACTTTCCAAATGCCCTTCCTAGAGAAATTAGAAGGAGTAACATCTCGAATCTTATGATAAAAAGACCGAGTGTCAAACTTCTCACTTCCATTAAGGCTCCAACAAAGACTATCACTTCCACCACCCCAGGAACTTGAGATTGGATCAAGTGAAGAAAGGAGAAAAAAGCTGCTAACTCCTAGTCATTGAATTTCCTATAAAATCTTAAGTTCCACACTCAGTCATTTCCACCCACTTATGGACTCAAAACATCAGAAATAGAAGCTTCCTTATTGGCTGAACACAAAAATAACTGAGGATAAAGAGTTTTTAAAGAGTTATCCTCAATCCACTTATCATGCCAAAAAAGAATATGAGAACCATCTCTCACCACAAAAATGAAATGCTTAGAAAAGCTCTCCCACCCATCACTAATACTTTGCCATAATCCACACCCATGAGCCCTCCTATAAACTCTAGTGCTCCACCCCCCCCCCCCTTCTCCTCCCCATATTTCATGGTAATAACCTTCAGCCAAAAATGAGTAGTTTCATGGTCATATCTCCAAAGTCATTTCCCTAACAAAGCCTAATTAAAAGGAACCAATTTTCGAATTCCCAAACCACCCTACTTAAGCGGGAAATAGACCTTCTCCCAAGCCACTAAGGGGTATTTGAAACACTCCTTTGAGAAACCCCACAAAAAATTCCTCTAAATACATTCTAATCTAATAGCCATGGCTTTAGGAACAGTCAATAGAGAAAGATAATAAGTTGGAAGACTTGAAAGGTACTTTTCAACAAAGTGAGCCTACCACCCCTTGATAAATAAAGACGCATCTAGCCCTAAAGTTTCTTCTCCATCCTCTCTAGAATAGGGTTCTAGATAGAGACTATCTTATACAAAGTACCCAAGGGCATTTCCAAATATGTCATAGGTAAACTGCCCACCCTGCATTGAAGAATGTTAGCTAAAGTTTGAATGTTAGTCACCTCCCCAATAGGGACTGTGAGAAGAAACTTAGTCTAGCCCCCAATCAAGTATTGTCCGCTTTGGGATGGGCAGGGTCGACCCTTGCTCCCACCTGCACGGATTTGTTCAATTCCACGTCGGGGAAAGATGTCTTCTACCCTTGCCTTATAATCTGTGCGGGTCGACCCCGTGCTCCCACCCTGCACGGATTTGCTCAATCCCACCTCAAGGGAACCTTCCCTCTCTTTCTCACAACCTCTCTCAATTTTCTCTTCTCGCTGATTGTGGGTCGAATTTTTAGACTTGTTATGTTTTTATACTATTTCTGCACTTTTTTTATTAGCATTTTGATTTTCTCTTGTCAAAACACCATTAGCCTTTTTTTTTATCATACATTTGGAATTTTGAGCTTGATTCTCCATAATAAACACTTCTAAAGAATTCAAGGGGAGATTTGGCCCGTTCTCGCAGCCAGTTCAATTGAGAACTGAACACCAATCTAATTTGATTATCATTAAAAACCGAAAATTGAAAAAGAAAAGCAAGAAAAACTAGAAATCACTGGTTCAACTAAGAAAACCAGGAATCATTACAGTTAAACTAGTTCTTGTATTTGAAGAAGAATTCAAGTCCGGATCTTCCCTCCGGCTTCCCCATTCTCGCCGTACCCCATCCATTTCATTCCTTAATCTGGACTTCACAGGACGACCTTTGGCCCGCAACAGCTGTGGGTCAGGCACCCACCGTGGTCCGCGAATGTCCCTCCACAAGGACTCCGACTTGGGCACCACAAAATGATGTGAATATGTGTGGATCGCATTGCTCAAACTGTAACATGGGTCGATATAGCTTGTTGCATCGCGGTGCAGAGCTTTCAAAATTGTAATTGCATGTGAACAAGGGATCTTCAAGTTTTGCCACTTTCCGCAGCCACATGTCCTAGCAAATACTTGCACTTCATGACTGTGGTTTCCCCCTCCACCTCTATAGTCGTTGTACGGGGTAACCACTTGATATACACCAGTTTCATGATTAAAATGCCTCAGAGTGTGTCCTTGGGTTTTCAGATCATTTTTGTTATAGATCTCCATTACATAATCACTCCATAACTGACCTCCAGAGATATCAAAAGAAATTTGTTTATGTCGATCGTGGAAATATGCAACAACTTTGGCCCAAGTGAACTCAGCCATTGCAGCAATGGGCAAACCGCGGGCACCTTTAAGTACCCCGTTAAAGCACTCAGAGATATTTGTTGTCATTGCCCCGTAACGTCTTCCACCATCATGTGACTGGGTCCATTTTTCCACATCCTCACTCATTAGATATGTGTATGGCATATAGCGTGCAACATGGCGATCAGTAGGGTCTACACCCCTCAGTAAATTAATCTCGGCCTCTTTAATGGTTTGCATTATGGACTCAAATTTAGCTGCATGAGTCGCATATCCAGCTTTTAGGGCCAATGCCTTTAAAGTCGGGTCATCAAAGTGTGTGTTGAAATTGCTAGCAACATGTCGAAGGCAATATCGATGAAATACCCATTCTGTTCCATCCTGACCTCTAGGCCACTCTCGAATGGCGCATTTGATACCTTTATGTCGATCAGAAATAATGCAAATGCCCTGGTCAGGTATGACATGCTCTATCAAAGTCCTTAAACACTCTAAAAACCACCCCCAACTAGCCCCTGACTCCTTGTCTACAACAGCAAAGGCGAAAGGTAAAACCTTTTGGTTAGCATCGGTTGTCATTGCAATCATCAATACCCCTTTGTATTTACCATACAAATGAGTCCCATCAATACTGATCACCGGCCTGTAATATTGGAATGCAGCAATGCATGGAGCGAATGCCCAATATACATAGCGCAGTAACGCAGTACCTTCGAGTGGCCTAGGTATGGTGTGATAGTTGTACCGGGTACCCGAATCTTCATCCAAGTATGCCAATAACAACTTTCGCAACCTTTGGTAAGACTCCTCCCAATCCCCAAATATCTTAGCAATTGCCTTTTGTTTTGCGTCCCATACTTTATAATAAGAAAGCTCATGATTATACTTAGTATGTATGATGTCACACCCCAAACCCCAAAGGTTCCAAAGTATGAAAAAGACATCTCAAAGAACCTGTAGATTTTCCTTTTTTGACAATCCAATCCACATAAATCATATACAATACCAACATCAAGAATTATCATAATAATTTCATTGAATATACTCTCAAAGTAAGTCAGAACTCTAAGCAGTAATTACAAGGACCATTGGCCACAAAAGAATAGAGGTCTGAATATTAACTACATAACATCAGCTTGTCCCATCAGTGGAAATAATGTCACAACCACTTTAAAATACAAAAGAATGAGTCAAGCCTATTCTAAGATGTACACCATCTAATATACCCATTACAAAAGTTTCAGCCTCTATCAGTCGTTAGTCTAACTACTATTAGCCACCAAAAAGCTGTCTCGAAAGACTGTTGCCTACTCTGAAAAGGTTAGAAAAATAATGGGGTGAGACAGAGCCCAGTAAGTAGCATAATTAATGGGGGTGGGGAAAATGCAAGTTTCATGATAATTAACATTTTGCGAAACATGTTACAATTTGGGAATTTCCATTTAATTTATGCAAAAACAATTTCATTAACCACATGACAAGAATGATAGGAATAGTTTAGTACCAAGCTTCCAAAAATAACTATGAACTACATTCCATTTACTGTGAGCTATATCAACATCCAATACCATTTCAAAATTAGAAAACCTCACCCAAGATGCAACAAGGACCAACAAGGACAGAGATATCACCCAGACATCATACCGCCACAAACAAGTTAGAGTCCAAACACACTAGCATGATATGTACCTCTTTTGGCATGTGGTCTATTGGCCCTGCCAAGCCTCACCCACACCCTCAAGGATTTACTCATCCCCTCCATGGGCAGCAGGGGATAACACGTCATATAGTACCTCTTTTGCATGTGGTCTCTTGGCCCTACCTAGCCTCACCCACACACTCAAGGATTTACCTCTTCCCCCCATGAGCAGCAGGGAATGACGTGTCGCACAGTACCCCTTTTGCACGTGGTCTTTTGGCCCTATAGGCAGCGGCCTCACCCACACACTCAAGGATTTACCCGTGTCATGCAAAGTGTGAGTCTACAACTTGGCTTGTTGTCACCAAGAAGGGTAATCACCAACATCATAGCACAAGGGCAAAGCCACATCAAAAGCTCACAAGCTAATGTATTTGAAATACACAGTTCACTTCCAAGTAGTTTCATAAAATATTTCAATAACCAAATAGCCACAATCTTCTCAAAGTCCTCTAAACTATTTCTTGTCATAAATATTTTGTGTACATTTACCAAATAATACAAACTAAGATAAAGCATCTTTAGAACTTGCAAATTACGAAATAAATTCATAAAATCCATTCCCAAGAATTTTATAAAAGATGATTATCTTTTCCATGCTAACAAATCATGCAATTCCCCATATGCAATAAGAATATACACTTTCATATATAATCATAAGTAGTAGGGTCACAACACAATATGTTTTTAGAAAAACATAGTTCCACCATTAATTTTCCAAAATGTGTTTGACCCAAACAAAGTTTATACGAAATGATTATTTTTCAAAAAAAATCCCATTAAAAGCTACTTACCTTGCAACCCGTAAAAAGGCCTAATTTTCCAAGCTCCAAATAAGATTGGCTAAAACCTAAACAATACCAAGCAAACCTATCACAATAAGCATAAAACTTGAAATTGTATCTAGTTACACATTAGGAATTGCCAAATAAGCACTAAATTAGGCAAGCCTAAATTTAGCCTCACAAAAATATTTTCCATTTCCAAAGTTTCTCAACCAATTACTTTACAAGGCATAGACTCTCTCATTATACTTATGAATCATTCAAGGCATTATCTCTAACATCAAAACCTCAATAATTTATGAGTAGTTTCCACAAGATTTTCACAACATCATCAAGGGACCCATGACACCAAAATCACAATATCCTTCAAAACAAACAATTTAAATCTTTACTAGCTCCAAATGAACCATAAAAACTATATTCACCATTTATTTCACATGACATACCTCAAAACTCCTAAATTTTCACCATTCATAAACCTTAGTTAGCCACCACTAGTGAAACCATAAACCCACTCACCCAAATTCGTCCAACAAATCAGAAATCCATAAACAAAATCACAAGAATATCACCCAAGAAGCTCATAAATCTCAAGAACATCATTATTAAAGCTTGGGTAAAATAACCTCAAACAAAACATAATACCCATCAAAAGAGAATAGAACTTTTACCTCAAATAACTTATGTGAAGGTGTGATGTTCTTGAGGCTTTTCCGGTGATCTTGCCGGAAAAACGGTGGAGATGATATGAGGAGTGTACCGGTGGGAGAGGAGTGTGTGTATGTGTGTTGTGTTGAGTGGAAGTGAAAAAGAAAAGAAGAACAAGAATGAGTGCCGGCCAAAGAAGAGATAAGAGGGAGTGGGTAGTGGGGTTAGGTGGGGCACGTGTGGGGCTAAAAATCTGACTTTCTTTCATTTTTTTTTTTTTTTTTTCCTCCATTGGGCTGGGCTGTTACATATGATCTCCCAGAGCTCATCAATACGAGCAGTGTGATTTTTTCGCAATTTTTCCATAATTTCTGATGCAACAAAATTAGAATCCATCATTCTACTGTCTCTATGCAGGCCAAAGGGTATACAAGTGTATGGACCCACATAAGACGTGACCATCCACAGACCATTAAGTTTAGCCTTCATAAATGCCCCAACGTACCACTTGCAGTTGTCGTCAACACATGCGGCGCACAATTTAGTTGGGGTCGACCTTCGGATTCTAAAATTTCTATTATGACTTGCTGCGTATATTGTCAATGCACGCTTTACCGCCTGTTTATTTGCAAAAGTCAATTATTTACAAAAATTCATCCCATCCTTCCAAGTAGAAACAAATGGTATCTGAAGACGTGAAGGATCAGCCATATTTTCCCAAGTATTTGAGTAGAATGACTCGGCAGGAGGTCTGTAGCCAGTGGTCGTATTTGTATCATGCTGGATGCCAATATCATCGTCTGCAGCACCTTCATCATGGTACTCCATATTTTCCTCTTCAAAATTAGGAACGACTTCGTGGTCATCTACATCGTTCTCAAAGTCGCCTCGCTCAACCATCTCTTCGAACTCATCCACACCATCACTATTTTCACCATCATTCGCAGTAGGATCTTCGTCTTCGTCTTCCTCCTCTAAATGTGTCTCTTAAGGATGGAGGGTTTCACCAGTATTGGCAACATGATCTTGAAATGGGAGCATATAACCTCCCACAACATGATCTTCACCTTCGTCTTCCTCCTCTAAATGTGTCTCTTGAGGATGGAGGGTTTCACCAGTATTGGCAACATGATCTTGAAATGGGAGCATATAACCTCCCATTGAAGAATCCATTGTATATCCTCCCATTGTATACCCTTCCATTGAAGAGTCCATTGTATACCTTCCCATTGTATTCCCTCCCATTGTAGTGCATCCACCATCTAGGGTTGTAAATTGTAAAGACGTAGTTGTTTCTTGCACCACCTCAGTATCAACTTCTGCACTTGCCTCCAAACTTACGTACAACTCAGCAGCATTTACTTGGGGCATTTTCTGAATCCTATTAAACATCATCTTTATATGTTTGTCTTCTTTGATAGCCATATACCCGTAATTTATCCGTTCGTGAAGGACTTCTTGTGGGTAACGATAAATAATCTTGATATCATATCAAGCACGGTTCAAATTCAATTTGCCCATGATTTTGCTTTTCAAATCATTCAACGTCTTCAACTTATGACGTATCATCATGTAGTAGCATTGGATACCCGGCCCTCTAAACGGGATTCCGTCAATCTCTTCAGGATTGTCAAGGGGTCCACCGAAGTATACATTTATATCAATATTCTTCAAAGATTGTGAACCTATTAAAGAGTCAAGTATAGTGTGTTAGTGACATATTTTATCTCTTTCATTTAACATCAATTACAAAACTTTTTCTATCTACTCAAAATACAAAAATTACATCGTCTCACGCCACAATTGCATATACTCACCCCACATCACATACAATTCTACTGGCGCAATTATTATCATTTCATACTCAAACAATGAAAAAACTAAAGACAAAACTCACCCCTATTACAAAATTTTAACTCAGCTCTAACAAAAATATAAATAAAAATATCAAACCAAACAACAAAAGTAATGAGGATGTGCAAATGAATGAGTGCAATTATGTAACATCATTATTCCATATATAATTTCAATTTTTAGGTATATTAGAGTCTAATTCTAATTGGGCCCAAGAAAAATACAACTCTAGCCGCCTCCATCAAATCTGCCCAAATGAACAAGTTAATGATTATTTAGTTGTTAAAGAAATGTAATTTTTTTTTACTTACTAGAAATAGGACATGAAAGTTGCATTATGTCCATTTTCCTTTGATCAACTGAATAATTATTTAAAATATATCATTATTACTAATATTTTTGACTTTATTTTTCACATAAAGTAAAATCTTATGATCATCGATTCGATTCTATGATTTACTCAATGAGGACCACTTATAGGTCCTGTTTAGGATCTCAATTTTAATAACCTTGGTTTTACTTGTAAATTACAAATATCTACTAGAAACATATTCATATAGATAATGTTTAATAGATCATGTTTAGGATCTCAATTCTTTTATAGATCATGTTTAATTTATTCATAAATGTTTTTTAATTATAAATATCTACTAGAAAGGTATTCATATAGCTATGAAAATATTTGAAAAAGATCAAAAAAAAAAAAAAAAAAAAACTTGACAAATTAATTGAATCTTAGAGGGATATTTTTTTGTCTTTAAAGTATTAAAATGGTTATTTGGATAAATTTTTTTTTAGTAAATTAGTAATAAACAAAACATAGCAAAAATTTTAGATGAAAAAGATTTCAAAAATTAAACATTTAAGTATAAGAAAATGTCACATTCGCCTAAAGTCCCTTAATACATTGAGTTGAACTTGTTGTCCTGGTTCCAAAATTCAAAGCCACCCTACTTGGTAGCACATGGCTGAAGCCTAAAGGTCTCAATAAGGCAATAAGCACCTTTGAATGAATATTTGAGTCAATACCATTATCCATATTACAGTGGTGAGCTTTTGCCAAATGGAACACTTGCAACCATAGGCCAGTTGATGCATTAAATCCAGTTTATAGAAAAATATTAATACATGAAAATGTTGATGTTTAATATAAATAATAAAAAATGGAACTAAAAATATTAATTTTAATAATTTCATTGCTAAATATAATAATATTATAACGTTTGACTAAAATAAACAAATAATTATACTATTTATAAAAGTATTGGATTTTAGTTAAGTTAAAATATTTTTGTATTAATGAAATAACATAGAGCAGAGGGGTTCATTAGACACATTACCAACAAAAAAAAAAATTATATATATAAAGTGGTATATATATATATATATATACAGATATATGATATACATATATATAAACACACACACACACACATATATATATATTTAAGTGGTTACTACAAACAAATATTTTTATTAGGAAATGTCATGACAAATTCAATACAAGCAACACTTTCTAAAGCAGTTATATATACACTAAACAACCAACTAGAGAGTGAGGAGACCCTTACTTGACATGAGGATGTGCAAATGTACTACTGGGATTGTATGAGAGTGAGAGGGAGAGAGCGAGACTACAATGATCGGCTTGTATGAGAGTTAAGAGGGGAGTATTGTTCTGCTCTGTAGAATGAGTATGAGAGTTGAGAGAGGAGTAATGCAGAGGGAGAGAGGATGAGTTGAGAGAGAAGTAATTTCTGTTGGAGCTTCAGCCAAGTGACATAAAGAAGTCAGGGGATGTGACCAACAGGCAGAGAGTTAAAGTTAACAAAACGTGAAGGTTCAGCAGGCCAGCTAGTTAACAAAAAAAAGTGACTGAGGACTGTCAGTGACATGACCAGATGGGACTAGACGAGTACCAAAATCGAGTTTCTGAGACTTAGTTTCACTTTTAAAAAACCGAGTCTCTAAGACTCGAGATCCAGGTGGCATCCACATGGAACTCGAGTCTCAGAAACTCGATTTCCATGTGGATATCACGTGGCGTCAGGCCACGTCAAACCACAAAAACCGAGCCTTAAAGGGTCGAGGTATGAGCACGGAATTCGAGTCTCTGAGGCTCGAGATGTTGCTAAATTATATAGTTTCCAAACCGGGCCAACTAACTAGATAGTTAGAGAAAAAAAAATAGTTACCTATTTTCGCCGAAAGGAAAGCACCTCTCCTAACAAGGGCGTCACCAGTTCACACTTGAAGTTAACAAATATCTCCTATCTTAATTCCGTTTTTCACATGAGAATTGAAAATAGTCATTTGTGTAATTGGGCTGGGCTGCCCAGTCAATAGCTGTGCCTGTGGCTACAAAGAGACTTGAGGGGGCAATCATCTAGAACTGCAACTGCAAAATTGATAGGCAATAGCGAAGATTGTCGCAAATCAATAATTACAGTCACGAAGAATGAGATTAAAGTTGCAAAAGTGGAGAATAAGATTACGGAAAATTACACTTTAAACCATATACTTTTAGGGTGGTTTCAAATCAAATTCTATAATTGTGGTTTTAAATTAAACTCTATAATTTAAGAGTTTCAAACTAACCCATGAAGTTTTGGACCGTTACAAATTAAACCACATACTTTTGTTAGTTTCAAATTGAAACCTGAATTTTTAAAATCGCGCCACTTTAAAGTTTAAAATCGTATTTTTGATCTTATATAGGATTCTAATTTTGACTAACATGCTTCTTCTTTTTTTTGATAAGGACTAACATGCTTCTTAATTACTATTTACTTGCTTTGCACTCCATATATTTGTACTACACATAGACATGCTTATATTAAAAGACAATTTTTGTTGCACAATTTTACATTTGCAAATTATTTTCTCTGGTGTCTCTTCTTCACTTTATTTCTTTCCTTTATTTTTACCAACATTATAATTATAACAGAATAATGATTCTCAAAAAAAAAATATTAATAATAATAATCAAAATCATCATCATAGATAGTACTAGGCTTGGCCCGTGAGGATGGTGACAATGGGCCCTAATGTATAAAGTTTTGTCTGCTGGAAGGAAAGTTATGAAGAGTTAAGTACGGATTAAAGGAAAAAAAAAAAAAAAAAGTCCATGATTTGTGGTCGACAATGAACTGTTGTTGCACAGGAAGAGCAAAATTATACGGATACAGTAATTCAGGTCTCAAAAAGATTCCAAGTCCTCCATGGGCCATGGCTCCATCCTTGGTCGACAATGAACTGATGTAAGATTGATGTTGTTTTCTTGTTAAAGGAGATCAAGAGCCATCAAAAGTTCATAGGGCAATCCAATAAGACAACCCAACAGGCATGGATTACATGAATTAGTTATGAAATTATTGTATGTTTAGTCATAATTAAACCACTATTTGAGTTTCTTTTATGTCTTTTGGAGGCTATTGGGTACCGCAGAAGATAGTGAAGTCCTTTTTTTTTTCACATATATGTTAAGTTGAGGTCAATGCAAGTTTGTGCTCACCTAAAATATATTACTATATTATTTAGTATCAGAGCATGATATCAAGCCAGATCGAAACACAAATACCCATTGCAGTTTCTAATAAGAAATAGGAATGATTTGTTTGTCTCCCCCACAATATAGCACTATTTTTTTTTCCTTAACCTCTGCGTTTTTTTTAAAATCAAATCAAACTTTATTTAAATCTTCCCTTTTTTAGATCATGCCTTTTATGTTAATAAATCTTCATTTTTCATAACATGCCTTTTAGGTTACTAAGGGAAAAAATTGTTGAGAAATATGAATAAAAATATTTATGAATTTTTTTTTTTTTTTTTTTTTTGAGAAACAAACACACACACACACATACAAGGGAGAGGAAAAGGGGTTCTAATACAAAGGCACATCACAACTCCGCTCAAAAGTCATGGTAACTTTTGAGGGAGGGTAGAGCAAGTTATACTACACACAACACATTCTCTTAAGTAATGTGAGACAATTACCCATTCTTTTTTTTAGAAACAAACACACACACACACACACACACAAGGGAGAGAGAAAGAGGTTCTACCACAAAGGCACACAACAACTCTACTCAAAAGCCATGGTAACTTTTGAGGGAGGGTGGAGCAAGTTATACTACACACAACACGCTCTCTTAAGCAATGTGAGACAATTACTTATTCTTTTTTTTGAGAAATAAACACACATACACAAGGGAAAGGGAAATGGGTTCTAACACACAGGCACACCACAACTTCACTCAAAAGCCATGGTAACTTTTGAGGGGGGGTGGGGTAAGTTATACTACACACAACACACTCTCTTAGGCAATGTGGGACAATTACCCATTCTTTTTTTTGAGAAACAAACACACACACACACACACACAAGGGAGAGGGAAAGGGGTTCTAACACAATGTAGCACTTTTTTTTTTTTTAAATGGTGGGAGAAATAGTAATGATTTGTTTGCCTCCCACAGTGTAGAACTTTTTTTTTCACCTATACGTTTTTTTTTTAGAGTAATGCTAGAGGTACAAGCTTTTTTTTACAAAAAATTTTACAAATTATTGATGTGGTAAGTGGTTATTAGTAAATGAAAAAGTTATACTAATGATGGATTTAGATGAAAACCAATAAGAAGTTGGTCACATCATCATTTTGTAAAAATGTTATAAAATAGTCTGTGGTCGTAGAATTACTCTCTTTTTTAAGAGTAATGCTTTGTAAAAATGTTATAAAATAGTTTGTGATTGTAGCATTACTTTTTTTTTTTTTTAAATCTAATCAAACTTTACTTAAATCTTCCTTCTTCTTTTTTTATATCATGCCACTCTTGATGAATCATTATATTTTTTGTAACACTATTTTGAGTTAATACAGTAGTGTGTGTTTTGAGCTCTCTCTCTCTCTCTCATATAGCTTTTGTTTTTTTTTTTTTTTGACATAATACTTAGTTATTTTGAAAGTTAGAATTTGAATTTATATCAAAATACAATCTTGGTATGTATTTGAATGTGTCTATTAACTATTTGAGTAATATCATGTGTAATTTTGTGATGAATTTTTATTATCACGACAATCTCCTTTAAAAGAATGAGAAAATTGAATAATATTTGAAACTTAAAGAGTTTAGTTGTAAAAAGAAAAAATATATCTATAACAGACCATAACAAAATTTAGAAACATATGGACCACCTCAAAAAAGAATTATATCAATCAAAGACACCAAAAATATTAAAATGATATATTTGTAAAGATAGATAGATGACAAATAATTTTAGAAAGTGTTTAATTTATAGGAAGAACAAATTATCTTCCACAAAATTTAAATAACAACTTATACATTATACCACAATTATAAAATATTTATTTATTCACACGCATGCGTAAGTTTGCCACTAGTAGATCTAATAGTCAAAATAACACTATTGACAATGTCAGCATTGAATATTTAATGCTTGCTAGATCAACTAATCTATTTAATGCTATAGTTTTTTTTTTTTTTTTTTTTTTCTTTCTCCTTATTAATGACAGCTCTCAAAAAGTTGAGGGGGAGGGTGGAGGACTTGTGGAAGAACCAAAGAAATGGAGCTGGTGTCGTTGGGGCTGGCTAGAGGAAGGAGAGTTCATAGGCAATTATGTCCGTAAGAGTAATTACCAGTTACCTAAGGGGGAAAAAAGTGGCTTTTTAACAAAAAATTGGATGTAGATTTGAACCATCAGATTATTAAAAAAAAATATGAAAAAAGGGATTTGAATGATCTATTGGAAATACTCCAATAATCATACTAGCTTTCTTCTATTTGATTGAGTACTCTATTGTTTATTTCTCTTTTTTGTAACTTCATGTGAATGATGTTAGCGTTAGGAAGAGACTTTCTGTTTTATAGGGCTTGGCCTTGTTGGTAAGTTGGTTATAGAAGAATATGTTGATAAATGATAGGGTAAAACTTTTACCTTCAATTATGTTTTGATATTAAGTTCATTAGGAAGAGGTCTCTTCCGTGCATCCATGGCAGAGAAATATCTCTCTCTCAATGTTTTGAGTGTTGTAATTAGAGAGAAAAATAAGTGATAGAATTATGCCTCTTAATGGTGAAGGACACGACAAACTTTGTTAGAAACCGGTTGGGAATAAGAATTTTAAAGTGGGTGAATACTATCTCTCCCTTTCCTCTACTCCTGTCATTTTATTCCCTTGAAAACTTGTGCGGCGTTCAAAAATCCCTCCTAGGGTTGCTTTCTTCTCATGCACTGCCGCATTGGGTAAGATTTTGACTCTTGAGAACTTATGGTATAAGGGTGTCGCAGTTGTAGATTGGTGTTATATGTGTGAAAAGAGTAGGGAATCAGTAAATCATTTTCTTCTTCATACTATTATTCATTCTGTTTGTTCTTTCTGACCCATTCTTTGTGAATTCTCAGCAATTTTGTGCATTTATCTCTAGGATGCTCCGAAATTTTTGCCCCTGATCTCGCTCAAATCTTTGAAGAAAAAGGATGGTATCATGGTAAGTCTGAGAAAAATTGTTACAAGCTGTCATTATATCTGATATTTTATTGTCCAAAGCCATTCAATTCAATGTTTACATGGTGTAAGGCTTGCCAAGATATGGACATTAGTATTAACCAAGTGACAAGAAAACATAAAGTACACAATATAGTTGATAAACCCTTTATAGGGACTAATGAATACAAAGGTGTCGTAACTGATGGCAACAACGTTTGGCAGGGGCATTGGTAGATCAGTTCGCTTCTCTACAGACATTCTAGGGAATATGTTTCCTCTCAAACCGATTAAAGAAGGATCTGCAGTCATCAACCACATCTGGTACAATTCTATTATTAGTTTTATTATTATTATTATTATTATTTTCTATTAACAATGTCACCAACAATTTATGCACCAAATTCAACTTCTAGATCAGCGATCCCAATTCACCTCTCTAGATTTGAAATTAGGTATTAGTTTTACGGTTTTAGAGCATTCACATCGGTTTGTCTAAAATTTTCCCTCTATTTTAGCATAACAACCTATTATTTCTATTTTTCACAAACACTTTGCAAAAACACCCACATCATATTATCTATCATACATCATCTTTTATTTAAATAATCATTGTGAGGGTCAGGCCAAATGGGATTGGGCTTGAAGCAAGTCACAATCTATTTATATACGTGGGAATGAGAAAGTACCTCAAAACGGGATGGTAGAGTAGGAATAATGCCTAAAACACACATGCAAACTAAGAAATTGAATTCTCAAAGGTGACTTTGTTCCTCCAGCTTACACATGCAACAATAGGGAAGTGGGTTCTTCTCAAGGATTTTTTCTGTCTCTCTAATTTTTCTAAACCTCATCTCCGATAGGGTCTTTCCCTATTTATATTAATGCAAATAGTGGGCTTTGTAACGATAGGGGCCCTACTTTGTCAAGCATCATATCCCCTTTTTAGAATCATAGTGGGAATATGTGTCTAGCTCACTATTTAGATTGGTCACTTCAACAATTAATGTGTGGACACCTCTTGTCCCCTTCAGATACCGCCAATGCAGTTACTACTCCTCATAATTAGTGTTATACGTCAAGGAATGCACTTGGCTAGGGTGCATTCCCAAGTACTATAGTTCCTAGACCACGTATCTCAGGCAAGTTCTCCTCAACAAGTCAACTCGAGTGAAATTATCCTCAGCAAGCCAACTCAGGTGAAATACTCCTCGACAAGTGTAGCTGGGTCGAATGAAGTTCCTTCATATGATTCATGGCTTGATGGGTTGGGCTTGAGTGGGCATCCTTCCTTTATTGGGTCTTTTTTATTTTTCATTGGGCCTTTGGCTTGACGGGACAACTTATTACCCCTTACAATCATTTTTCTCAATTTTTTTTTTATTTCACAACTACCCCACCTGAACACACTCTCTCCGTATGTTTTTCTTTTGCAATTTGAGTTTGATTATTTATATGGGTTTGATGATTTGTATAGATTTGCAAAGCATTTTGTTGGATTCAAGAGAAGATAGAGGAGGGAGAGAGTAGGGGAAGAGAGACAATTGGATGAGAGTGGGGAGAGAATCAAGTGACAAAGAAGAGAGGGAAAAAAAATCAAATAGAATGCTACAATACCATATACATTTACATGGTTACTGTAGCAATAATAGATATGCACAATGTTATAGATGACTAATGTGGGTAGATTTCGAGCAATAATGTGTAAAATTGTGCACTTTTTTCTATTTTACACCAACTGGTGCAAGTGCTCTCACTATCTCACAGACAAGGGATTGGAATTCAACAACCTTGGAAACAGAGAATTAATTAAGTCGGCATCAAGGGTTTTACTTAGCCAACACTTCTGCGGTATTACACATTAATGTGCTATTCTGCAAAAGTAGGAAAATATAATGTGCACAGGGAATGTACATGAGTTCATACAACGTATGGTCTAATTCTACTATTGGAAGTGAAGATAATAAATAGCACGAGACAAATTTTTGAGTTTAACTGATCAAATCATGTTGATTTATGTGAATTACAAAGATTGGCGTTGGATATGACATATTGTAGTTGCATCACTCACAATGTTACACCATGAAGAAAATTTTGGCATCTTAACTATCTGAACCTAACTGCCACTGCCAATGATTTTATAGTTCAACCGGCACTCCCCCCATAATAATGTGATGGAGTGAAGCCATAGATTCAACACTCATTGAGTTCATGTGTATCTTATCAATAAATAAAAAATCCGAACCTATCTGCCAAGGACAACCCTGCCAATACAATAATAAACTATGGGATAGCCAAAAGGAGACGCATGAAAAAAAATAATGAATGCATAATGAACCAAAAAAAGCATAAGCTTACAATAAATGATCCTTCCATTTTTACTCTCTTTCAGATCTTCTCATTCCAATGATTCTCTCCAGGTCATCCGGTCAACAAGGAATTGCAAGGGCTCCCTCATGGGAAAACCCAAATTCTTCCTCCGCTTGTTTTAACAATTTCAAAAACTCTAGATTATTGAGATAACCCAATTCGACAACAAACCTCTCTGGTTTCCAGCCTTCTGTTGCAACTACCACAAAATAGCCTTGATTCACCCCTTTAAACAGTTAGAGGCTTTTTTGCAGCTTTCCCACAATGGAACAAAGTATTCCATTGCTGCCTTTTCTTACTCTCTTATAATCTCCAGTTTTAGCCATGTTTAGGTGGACTTCAAAACAAGAAGTTGGTTCGAGTTCTTCCCCATGCATTATGGTTGTTATATAATGCATTTGGTATCTAGCACGAAGGGCATATGAGATCAAAATTCAGAAGAAAAGAGATTAAAAGTAGGGCCATTGCATGTGGTACTTCATCAATGTGTCAATTTCATTGTACCACCTTTTTTGGGACTAAATTAGCTGTTATCTTGGATATGACAATTTTCATTACCTGCAATAATAGGGTCGGGAAGAAACACTTGTGACAGATGAGAGGACAAAAGTACATATGACACAAAAGGCTATGCCCCTTTCTCCACCCATTTCTTATCCCCCACCAGAAAATATGAGTTTCAGCTATGTAATAACATGGGTTGCTCAGTATAATTGCTTGAATAATAGATAAGTTAACCTTCATTTAGGTTTAACAAAAGAAACTCAGCCAGTTCTCTGCCGTTGAAACTTGAAACTTGAAAGATTTATTAACAAAAACAAAAAGATGATTAGCAAAAACACAGCAGCATGGAGGGCGTTAGAAGAAACAAGTCAGTCACATAAAAATCCCAACTCTTACAATCCCATCTCAAGTACATAGGACTAGAGCTCATGAGTTGGAAAGGGAAAAGCGACTTTGGTTGGGCCCATGGATGGGGACACATCATCCTATCATTGAAGCCTTCAGGATTCACTTACATAATATATGATGCACTCTGAAATTTTACCCAAAAAGAGAGAAAATGCACTTTGCAATTACTTTATGCAGTTTACAGCAAAAGTCAATAATTGGCAAGAACCTGCCTCTCAAAAATTATGTGCTCTTTAACAACATATTTGAGATGCAAAGGTAAGAACAGAAACAATGAAAGTACGATGTAGGTACCAGGGCTAAACCATATTCATGACTAAATTATCAAACCTACAGACCACCCTATAAACTTCAGTTTTGAAATTTGATTAAACTTACATTGAGTGGAAGGAAGGGGTGGAAGGGTGCAGTGCAGAAAAGAATATGGAGAGAGACTCTATTTTATGGCAATATTTGGCAGTCAACAAATCTAAAGGTGAATACAGTGCCCCAGTATTTAAAATTGGTTATCATTCATTATTTGGTGGAATGAAATTTTAAATGACATGGCACCCACACACTCCTAAATTTTAAAAACTAAATCTAAACCATGAAATTGACCCTCTCCATATCCTGATCCGTGTGCTTCACAAACTACATTCACTCATAACACTTGAGAAACAAGAAACTAGAAAAGAAGAGGAAACTCTAAAGAATGTTTAAATACTTTACCTCCAAAAACTACCACACAGTATGGAACCAAGGACATCTATCAACTCCACCTCCCTCTTTCTGGTTTTCAAGAATCCTTTAAAGTTCATTAGGAGCAAAAGGGCAAGGACTTCCATATGTTCAAATCCAATCTCCTACTCAGATTTGTCTACCAACATAATAAACCCTGGGTGAGCTAAATAATCCAATTTGATGATGAAACTCTCAAGTTTACCATCATCGATGGTGTGAACCACAAAATCTCCCTGCTTCACATCCTCTGACAGTTCCTCTCTATATGTTTTAGTATGTCTAAATCATATCTATCATCATCAGGAGCTGCAGCCATTGAAGCACTGATGTATCTTCTTGGTATTGTTCAGATTCTCATTAGCATCTTCCATATAAGATTCAACATCACCTCTCATTCTAGCCAGGTCTGCCAAGTAGAACTTACATGAGCCTATTGAGAGCCTAGAAAGTTTTGCTTGCATAGATTGCCCTAGGTGATAAGATTTATGTATCCAATAATATAGGCCTAAGCGAAGAAAAGACATGGCCATTCTGGAAGGAATAAATCATGTCTTGTGCAACACCTTGAATTCATTGTAAGCTCCCGTCTTTCACTTTCAGTACAGTTTTCCTATTCTGGTATGGTGGTTACCACATAAGTTGCAATCAGCAAGGCTTACACAACAGCTCCCCCTTCCTATACTTGGCCCATGGTATACCGGTAAAGCAACTAGATATATTAAAGTAACAAAAAGTGAACCAAATTTCCCGCATCTCAACTTTTTCGCATTTTATCACAGGGTTCTAAGTTTAGTTCTGACCACACTCACCCAAGTATGAAATCCTCCACCAAAAATTCAAAAACCACTCTTCATTAGTCATTACTAACTTTAGGCAAATTCAATAAATTAAATAAACTTGTTTCCCAGTTACTTATCTACAAACACAATCTGCACATTCCAACGATAAACCATCTTTAATTTTGGCAATATCTTTGGTGATTGACCAATTCAGCTTGAAGATATGATCTAAATCCTCTCTCCCTCAGCCGTTCTCTCGCTATTCCCCCTTTTTTCAGTGTCCATATTATATCTTGCCACAAGTGCACGTAAGAAAATGAAGAGAACAGGTACACCTCAAAGCAATTTTTAAGGTTGAAAATTAGAAGACCTAGGCCTTGCAAAAGAAAACCATGCAAGGTAAGATCATATACTCTCTTAATTGACACTCTGTAGGAGATGTGACTGACCCCTCATCACAGAAAATTTCTCCAAGCTACCAACCATTTAACAATAGAATTCCTACCCTATAAAAAATAATTTATAATAACTTGGAAAACTGGGGAAAAAATCAATATTTTTTAAAGGATGCATGCCTTTGTCCACTTAAGCTTGTTGAACATGCTACTGGAAAGAAGAGAAGGAAGTCGGGGGGATCCAAGTTTCCCTACTATACTAGTACGTGGTTATGTTTATGTTTATCCCAGAAAATAGGGTTTACTTACTTTGTTGAAGAGAGCAGAGAAAAAGAATGACTACTTAGTCTCTCATTGTGGCCCAAAACTTGGTGGCAATCTAGTCATGGGTGTACTTGCATGGACAATACCTTTAACAAAAAAGCTAGTAGACAAAAAAAAGACAATAACTTTATTGGCGATAAATCATCTTAAAATGTAGCTGTCAAATCACAACTTTTTATTTGGGGGGGGAGGGGGTGTTATTTTTGATAACAGGCAGCACGTTCTTGAGCATTAATCAAACTATGATTTGGGAAGCCCTAAAATAACTGGACAATGACAATACTTCTTAATGTCAAATAAATATCTTTTTTTTGATAGGTAAGAAAGTAATATTATTAATAGAAAAGAATAAAAGATACACAGAGTTCATGGTAGTGAACAAAGAACAACATTGAAACAAATAGAAATAAAGGAATCAAAATCCTATTCTAAGAGACGAAAGAATATCGATAATAGTAGAACAATCCAAAAGACCCCAACACCGAGACCAATTGAAGAGAGTTAGCTAGCACAAATCTAACAACTAGGCCATTGATTTCTTGATATCCTCAAAAGAACGCCGATTACGTTCAGTCCAACTAGTCCACATCAAACAGCTTGGTACCAAATTCCAAATATTGGAATTATAGTTCCCAAGCCAATGGTGCCAACAACAAAGTAAGTCTACAACCGAACCTGGCATGACCCAATCAATCCCAAACAGCTAAAGCATATGCATCCATATAGAATGAGCTAACGGAAAAAAAAAAATAAGAAGGTGATCCACAGATTCCTCATTACAACAACACATACAACAACAATTTTCCAAGGGGCAACCACGGAGCATAAGATTATCCAAAGTGAAAATCTGGTCATGGGTTGTTGTCCACATAAAAAATGCCACTATTTTAGGAACCTTTACTTTCCAAATGCCCTTCCAAGGGAAATTAGGAGTAACATCTCAAATCTTATGATCAAAAGATTGAGTGTCAAACTTCCCACTTCCATTGAGGCCCCAACAAAGACTCACTTCCACCACCCCTAAGAACTTGAGATTGGATCAAGTGAAGAAAGGAGAAAGAAGCTGCTAACTCCCAGTCATTGAATTTCCTATAAAATCTTAAGTTCCACACTGTCATTTCCACCCACTTGAGGACTCAAAACATCAGAAATAGAAGCTTCCTTATTGACTGAACACAAAAATAACTGAGGATAAAGAGTTTTTAAAGAGTTATCCCCAATCCACTTATCATGCCAAAAAAGGATACAAGAACCATATCTCACCACAAAAATGAAATGTTTAGAAAAGCTCTCCCACCCTTCACTAATACTTCGCCATAATCCACACCCATGAGCCCTCCTACAAACTCTAGTGTTCCACCCCCCTTTCGCCTCCCCATATTTCATGGCAATAACCGTCCGCCAAAGATGAGTAGTTTCATGGCCATGTCTCCAAAGCCATTTCCCTGACAAAGCTTAATTAAAAGGCACCAACTTCTGAATTCCCAAACCACCCTGCTTAAGCGGGAAACAGAACTTCTCCCAAGCCACTAAAGGGTATTTGAAACACTCCTCTGAGGAATCCCACAAAAATTCCTCTGAATACGTTCTAATCTAATAGCCATGGCTTTAGGAACAGTAAATAGAGAAGATAATAAGTTGGAAGATTTGAAAGGGTACTTTTCAACAAAGTGAGCCTACCACCCTTTGATAAATAAAGACGCTTCCAGCCCGAAAGCTTCTTCTCCATCCTAGAATAGGGTTCTAGATAAAGGCTGTCTTCTACGAAGTACCCAAGGGCATTTCGAAATATGTCATAGGTAAACTGTCCACCCTGCATTGAAGAATGTTAGCCAAAGTTTGAATGTTACTCACCTCCCCAATAGGGACAATCTCACTTTTCCCCACATTCACCTTCAAACCAGTAAAGGCTTGAAAACAAGTCAAAGCCAACTTAATTGAAAGCAACTGCTCCCTAGAAGCATCACAGAAGAGAATGGAATCATCAGCAAAAAGCAAGTGTGAAATACGAATACCAGTAGTATTAACAGGTCCCACATGAAAACCTCCAAGAAGACCACCTTCCTTAGTTTTCTTCAGAATCCTACTAAGAACCTCCATGATCAAAAGAAAAAGAAGAGGAGACAATGGATCACCTTATCTTAAACCTCAAGAACTTCCCAAGAAACTAGCAGGAGATCCATTAACCAAAACTGAAAAACGAATAGTAGAGACACAAGCCTTTAATCATCTCCTCCATCGAACCCCAAAACCCATCCTCTCCAACAGATAGAATAAAGCGTCCCATTCACGTGATCATAAGCTTTTTCAATGTTTAACTTCAAACCACTCCTAGAGTACGATACTTCAATCTGTTATCAAGGTATTCGCTAGCACTGAATCCAAAATCTGTCTTCCACCAACAAAAGAATTTTGCGATTCAGAGATGAGTTTGTCCAACACCCTCCTCAATTTGTTAGCCAACACCTTAGATAATAGCTTATAAACACTGCACACTAAACTAATAGGGCGAAAATCTTTAATAATCAGTGCATTATTTTTCTTAGGAATTAAAGATAGGAAAGAAGCATGCAAAGACCGTTCAAACTCTGAACTCCTATGAAAGTGATCAAAAAAGGCCATAACATCATTTTCCACAACACTCCAGCATTTATGAAAAAAAGCCATAATGAAGCCGTCAAGACCAGGAGCTTTATCACCCTCCATCTCTTGGAGGACCTGTATCACCTCCTCCTTAGAAAATCCCTCTCAAGAGAAAGTCGCTCTTCTTCAATGCTGGCAAACTCCAAACCATCCATAGTAGGGTGCCATGTATCAAATTCTGTGTACAAACCTTGATAAAATTGAACCATCTGAGAACGCACATCTGCCTCATCCTTATAAATGACACCATCCACCTCTATACCTCTAATGTGATTAGTTCTTCTATGGTAGTTCGCTACCCGGTGAAAGAAACGGGTATTACTGTCACCCTCCTTCACAAACAAAACCCTAGACTTTTGTCTCCAAGAAATCTCCTCTAAAGAAGCTAAATGAGCAATATCACCTTTAATTTGAGTACGAAAAGTTTGTTCCTCATGCAAAAGACCCAACAAATCCCCTCTAGCATCCAAACCCAAAAGCTCGGTCAAAAGGCTTTTCTCACTAAACGCCAAATCACCAAATTCCTCCTTATTCAACTTCTTCAAATCATCCTTAAGAGCTTTTAATTTTCAAGCTAAAATAAAGCTAGGAGAACCCATAAAACAATTCCCATTCCACCATTACCGAACTCTCTCCACAAAACCCTCTTCTTTCAACCACATATTCTCAAACTTAAAGGCACTGCAACCTTTACTGACTCCTCCAGCTTCCACCAAGAGTAGACAGTGATCCGAAACTACTTAGGGAAGTACCCTTTGAGACACATTTCTGAAATGATCCACCCAATCCACCGATGGCAATGTCACCCAAATAAATATCATATAGAATTAAAACAATTACTAAAATATGGTTACATAAACTTATATATACAAACTGAGAGAATCGAATAAAGTAGACCACTTTTTTTACATGCTTTATAAGCACTGAGAGGACCCTGTACAACTATATAATTATCGCACCGATGAATCACAATATCCAACCAAACCTACAGTATGAATAATCTAGGATTATATTATACATTTGCACCAAGATTTTAAGACATCACATAACAAGACATTTCAGATTGGCAGTTGACTTAGAAAGTATATTTTATGATTAAGACTTGTGGTTTCCTATAGCAGGATCAGAAGGCAACTCGTCACAACTGGGATCTCAGCATGGTGATTTTGCACTAAGCCACTGAAGGAAAAAGGAAAAGGAAAAATCCCCCATTTATTTTCATCATATTATTCAGGCCCCACAAGTTCCTAGAGTGTTATCTATTAACATATGCTTCATCAAGAATGAAGAAACTACTGAGAAGTATACAAGCTATTCAAGTATGTTTAATAAGCAGCCATGTTCTGTGAATGTGAGTTCAATGTCAATGGATTTAAATAATAGATGTATTGTAAGGGCAGCAGTCTTATACAAGCACATCTTTAGTTCAAACAAAGTACTCATCAACCAAACACATCTGAACAGAAACCAAATATTCACAAGCTGACGTATAATAAATATAAATATAATAATTCAGAAGCATGTCATTGAACAAGATAACCACTGATTCACAACTAAATCAAATATGTTTCCTTTATAGTTTTGCTGCATAATTTATGTAGAGGAAAAGAGTATACATACTAGCACAGCAAATGGTACTATGTTTTTAAATGGATTGATCAGGCAGTTGGTTTGCGCTTGAATCCAGAACCAGGATCATCACTGCTAGGAAATACCTCGAGCCCAGTAACCATTGCATCCGGTGGACCTCGGCGACACCTTTGCTCCATCTCCTGGACCACATCAGGGTTCCCAGAGAATAGAGCTTCCACAGAGCCATCCCTCCTGTTCCGCACCCAACCTTTCAGCCCCAATTGGGTCGCATTCTCCACTGTCCAGTTTCTATAAAACACCCCCTGTACCCGCCCCTTTATCACAACCCTCACCTGCACATTCAAAACCCAAAACCCATTACTCAAGTTAAGAGACTCAAGACCCTTATTTGCACAGATAAAACTTATCACCAGGCTGCAGCTGATAAATGAAGAGAGAACTACAATGCATGCATGACTGAATCAAAAGCTATCATTCATACAAATACAATTCCTTAGGTGTTGTACCTTAAGTTCCAATTAAATTAAACCATGTGGTTCCATATATCAATGAACCACCTGATTGAATATAATTTTCCTTGTAAAGACTATTTCCTGCATTGGTCAATACAATCATATACCATAGTTGAATTCAATTTGAGAACCTATGGAATTGCACCTAAGTTTAGGCTATCATCAATAAAATATAGAGCAACCCATCACTCCCATGGTCCCATATGACTAAAAAACCCAGAGGACAGCCAATAATCATACACTATTAGTCCATTTAGAGAGACCCATTACACACATCAGTGACATCACAGATAGACCAAGAGAAACAGCTAAAATTAGCACAAATGATTAACAAATTCAGGTTTTCACAGTGACCCATCACTCAGATAGGACTGACAAACCTAAAACAGCCCAGGAAAACCCCAGTATAACAATTTACTAAATGAACATACAATCACCCATCACTCATATTTGGCTGACAATCTAGAGAGACAGCCAATTATCACAAAAATTTATGCAAAGTTTGAGAGACCCATTACTCACTGATGAATTATAAAGGTATATAGATAGAGAAAGGGGATACCGTTTTGTTTGAGGGCTGTGTGGAGTCTGACGCGGTGGCCTGAGAAGTGGTCATAAGGGTCAGAGAATGTCGAAAAGGAGGTGAACAAAGTCGGCGCAGAAGACGAAGAGGATGACGAGGAAGAAGAAAACGATGGCAAAGCGAAAGAGGAAGATGAGCAGGATTAAGGTGAGGATGATGGAAATAGGTGAGTCTAGGAGAACTATGAGCATTTTTGTTGTTGTTGTTGTTGTTTGTGTTGGTCCATTTATGTGCTGGGTTGCGAGATATGAGGAATTTGGCTGTTGTTGTTGTTGTTCTGTGCTGGCTAAACAGTGGCCTTAGTGGTTGTGGAATTGTTGACGCCATTCGATTGGGCTGACTTTTACTTCTGATGCTGTAACATCATAGTGTTCATTTTTCTTGAGGTCTCTGGAAGGTAAAGACTATTGCTGCCCACTTTAGTTCCTTTTAGGCAAGTGTGGTGTCCAATTTTACGATGGACGGTGCTCTTGCTCACTTGTTAATATATTGCGTTTGGAATAATATTTATTTTGCTAAAAATTAAAAATAATAAAAAAATAATTTCTGATTATTGTTTACCCTCACAAAATAATGTTCATTTGCCTTAATATACTGTTCATATTTCATAAACAATGCAAGAGGCGCTGGTAAAAAAAAACGCAGACGTGATCAGCCAGAAACGCCAATCCAAACACTATCTTAAAAAAATTTTGACACTAATTTTATTAAAAACTAGTTACAAAATTATGTGATGTCTATGAATATACAATTATTTTGTAACCTGGTATAACGTGAGATTTATTCTCCAAAATGAACTGCAAATATTATTTTTTAATCTCTCTATCTCTATAAATGTATCATTCTATTATTTTGAATTTTTTTTTTTTTTTGAAATGTATCATTCTATTATTTTGAGTTTTTTTTTTTTTGAAAAACTTAGGTGCATTAATTTGATTGATATTATTCCATTTTTTTGTGATAAAAGATAGAAATGCAATTCTTTTTTCCAAGTGATCTATATTATCAAACTTTTTTTATAGTTTGTTATGGTATTTTTTTTTTACAACAAAAATATTTAATTTCCACAATTAATTATTTGAATTTTTCATTCTTACCATTATTACCAAACCTCATATTTGGTTGACAATCTAGAGAGATAGCCAATTCTCACAAAAATTTATACAAAGCTAGAGAGACCCATTACTCACAGATGAATTATAAAGCTATATAGATAGAGAAATGGGATACCGTTTTGTTTGAGGGCTGTGTGGAGTCTGACGCGGTGGCCTGAGAAGTGGTCATAAGGGTCAGAGAATGTCGAAAAGGAGGTGAACAAAGCCGGCGTAGAAGACGAAGAGGATGACGAGGAAGAAGAAAACGATGGCGAAGCGAATGAGGAAGATGAACAGGAATAAGTTGAGGAGGAGGATGAGGATGATGGAAATAGGTGAGTCTAGGAGAACTGAGAGCATTGTTGTTGTTGTTTGTGTTGGTCCATTTATGTGCTGGGTTGCGAGATATGAGGAATTTGGCTGTTGTTGTTGTTATTCTGTGCTGGCTTAACAGTGGCCTTAGTGGTTGTGGAATTGTTGACGCCATTCGATTGGGCCGATTTTTACTTCCGATGCTGTAACATCCTAGTGTTCATTTTTCTTGAGGTTTCTGGAAAGTGCAGACTATTGCTGCCACCTAGTCCCTTTTTAGCAGTGTGGTGTCCGATTTTACGATTTGACACCAATTTTATCGAGAACTAGTTTGTGAATGTATAATTATTTTATAACCTGGTATAATATAAGATTTACCTCTACAAATGTATCATTTTATTGATTCTAAAAAAAAAAATGTATCATTCTATTATTTTGAGTTTTTTTTGTTTTTTTGAAAAACTTAGGTGCATTAATTTGATTGATATTATTCCATTTTTTTGTGATAAAAGATAAAAATGCTATTCTTGTTTTCAAGTGATCTATATTATTCAAATTTTTTTATAGTTTGTTATGGCTTTTTTTTTTTACAACTAAAATTTTTAAGTTCCACAATTAAATATTTGAATTTTTCATTCTCTTAAAAAGATTATCATGATTACCAAACCTCATCACAAATTTACAATTGATATTACTCAAATAATTTATAGACACGTTCAAATACATAATCATGTAAATTGTATTTTCATTTAAACTCAAATTCCTACTTTCTAAAATATCTAAAAATTAACTCAAATCAAAACTATAAAAATGATAGAGAGTACACGTGATAAATAACTCAAAAAACACACCACCAAAGTGTATCATCCAAAAGTAGAGACACAAAAACAAAAAAAAAAAAAAAAAAAATCATCAATTCAAAGTAGAGTTGCAAGAAAGAATTAATAATAGAGAGAGAGAGAGAATAATCACCTTTTGTTTTGGAGAGAATGTGAGACAAATAACAAAATTATATAAAAGAAGACGAGTAAAAGAATATTAAAAAGAAAATGTATGGTAGTAAACACCAAATTATCCAAGTCATGCTATGTATTAGAATAACATTAAATCATTTTGTAATTTCATAGGATAACATGTAACAAACAACAAAAATAAAATAAAAAAAATTAAAATATAACCAAATCATGTTAACCTAAAGTAGAGTTAAACATAAAAATTCATCAATCTAAATTAGAGATATAATAAAGAATTAAAAAACCATCAAGAGAAAGAATATATATATATATATATACATATATGTAGAGAGAGAGAGAGAGAGAGAGTATTCACCTTTTATGTGAGAAAAATATGGATTAAATGGAAGAGAAAATAACAAATTTTTATAGTAAAAAAAATGGAGAGAATAAGAGTCAAAATAAAAGTATGATGAAGGGATGGAGAACTTGTAAGGTTAAAGTATAGAGTAGTGGGAAGATAAAAAAAGTAAAAGTAAGTAAATGTTTGAGAATGTGTAATTGTAAAGTGGGAAATTAATAAGGAGAAAAATAATTAAAAATGAGAGAGAAAATAATAAAAATAGATTGATGATGTAGCGCCAATGTGGCTTAACAGGAGCGCGACAACATTAAACGCTACGCTTTAACTTTTAGATATATATAAATATAAAAAATTGTCAAAAATATTACTAATTACTTTATCATTTTTTCATAAATTTTTTTTAAAAATAGTTCATAAACAAAAGTCTGTAGTGTTTTCATTAACATTTCCCTTTTATGTTTCATTTCCATTCTATCTCATTTCCTTTATGATTAATTTACCCATTCCATTCAATTGTTTTATGAACTCACAAAATCAAAATGTAACTGCCAGATTTTCCTTTCTCTTTTTTGGATTTCAATTTGTTCAACCAATAAAAACTAAAACTATTATTGTTGAATAAATAAATAAAAATTAAAAAAAAATAGTTTATTTGTTTATATACAATTTTAATAAGGTAAAAGATTATGACTTGCCAAGATTGCTTGGATGATAGTGTGAAATGGTCTACGTCTATCAAATCTTGGATTACACGTCAATCATCGACTACAACCTGATGGATGGTTTGAAGAATTCACATTGGTAACAATGATGTCGTAGAAAAGTGGTAGATTACATGGCAGCTATGCAGGTGTAACGCACTCAAATCATAAATAATAAATGGCAGCTATGCAGGTGTAACGTACTCAAATCATAAATAATAAAATTCTAATCAATTTAAATAATTCATAAAAATATTAAATAAAAGTAATCAGTAGCTCAAAATCTTATCACAAAAGTCAAAGTTTTAATCCACTAAAGATAAAATATCTTCAAAATAATTATCCAGTATAATATTTAATACCATAAAAATAATAATAAAATCCTCAGTTTCACAAAATAGTTCGTAACTGTTGTCTTTAAAAAATTTCTACTCCAATAATTCTTCTAATGTATCTGTAAGGAAAAATAAAAGAGGGGTAAGATAACTCAATAAGTAGAATTCACTAATATTGGAGTGTGGGAACAAACCTTTCAAATAAATAATTCTTACAACAAATTCATAACTTGTAACTCGTCAACATTTTATCATCAAATATTTCTTATAAAAAAATATCTTTATATTATGAGCCATCATAATATATATATATATATATCAATATCATCACATAAACAATTTCTTAGGCTTTTCTCATGGTCAATATTTACGCCCTGTTGACAGGGTTGTGATGTCTCCTTTTAGGACTAGAACCTCCATTTCATCAATTTTCTTAAGGATGACTCCTTTGGAACCTAAAGGTGCACTCCCTTGCTAAAGAGCTTCCTTTTTGGATCCTCAATAGTATACTCCCTTGCTAAGGAACTATTAAATGTGCACTGTCCCCTTTTTGAGACCGTCTCTTGCTAAGAACTAGCTGCAATATGATTGTCCCTTACTAAAGACTAAATACAATATTGGGCTTTTAATCACGACTTACCATAGGTTTTCAAAACATATTCAATATGCTCACAAAAATAATCCATTCATAATTCTAAAAAATATAAAAATATATTCACGCATACAAGTTTAAATAAATTTAGGTTGTTCCACAAGTTTTTCATAAAAAGAATAGACAATATGCACATCAAACATTTATAAAATATCAATTTATATATAGAATATCAATATATTTCTTTGATATAAAATAGTTTGATAATCAACACTGTTTTGGGAAAACCCTCAAAATTAGTAAACACCACTTATCTTTTAGTTGCAAAAATATGAAACCAACCTCCCTTGAATCATAACAAATTAGTAGAATTTGATCTTAGAACACCAAAGATAGGTCCATCAATACACAATTTCCTACTTAAAATCACTTTTCACACTTAAATAGTTTAATCTATAATTATTAAGGCCTACGTAGGTGTCTAGTTTCTTTGAAATACATTTTAGCTTTGTTAGTGGGCTTGGCTATTGAATTCGTGACCATCACTACTTGGGATTGCAGTTATTAAATTGAAAATTGGGAGCATTGAAATGCCCCGTTTGATGCCTGAACTTGTCAATCAAGTTTCCAAAATTTTCACAACTATTCTAATTATAGTGTCTGCCTATATTTGCCACCATAAATCCCTTGATGCCACCAAACATAAGATATTGCTAGTCAATTTTCTAAACAATGGCAATGCGTGGATGGCAAATTGTTTAACTTAAATAATATATAATTTCTTATTCCTACGTTATAAGGGCTAACAAGATATTCTAGGCTTGAAAAGCATTGCTGCCTTCTACAATAATTTAGAGCTGAATACACATCACTAGAAGGATGATAAGAATATAAATATCAACCACAAAGCAACCTTTTCCCTTTCACATTGTGACAAACTTGAATTGATAAGGTCCAAGCCTATTACTCTATTAGGTACAATTTCAAAGCCTGTGGAGTACCCTTTCTTGACATACAGCCATATTAACCATTCCTAATATAATATAATAACTGTGGGAACACAATCTATTTGTCTGCTCTGGGGGGCAGGCTTGGGAATGCTTATGGTGCAACATCCGCAAGTTTCTATCCCTTGCATGGCTTTGTCCTCAACTGACATGGGAAGTCTTTGAGACTTGTCCCACATCGACAAGAGAAGCGCCCCACCAATGCCTTATAAGCATGAGTTCTAGGCATAAGTGTACCACTACTACACATGGGTGGGGCGCTTCTCTTGTCGATGTGGGACAAGTCTCAAAGACTTCCCATGTCACTTGAGGACAAAGCCGTGCAAGGGATAGAAGCTTGCGGACATTGTACCATAAGCACGCCCAAGCTTGCCCCCCAAAGCAGACAAATAGATTGTGTTCCTACAATAACAATTATAGGAGCCCTTTTTCTATTAATATAATGATAGTCTAGGTTCATGACAATTGCTAACTATTGACTATTTAAACTTCTTAAATTTAGAGCATGGGAAAATCATACCTGCAGGTTTCCACGCACAGCCGCATAGAAGAAAAGAAAACCTTAATTGTGTGTTGCGGCTGAAACAAAAGGAACCTTCTTATGTATATACATGTGTAACTTAAGAGGTAAAAGGCTAAGGTTTTTAAAAGCTTATCAAGACCCATATATTTACTTATGCCACCTCAGTTGGGCTTCATATTCCATAGTATTTATCTTATTTTTAATATCTTAGGCCCAAATCAATTAAATCCATTTAATTGTAGGCCTCCTTTTTAATTTACGTATAATAATTAAATTGGTATCAAAATTATAGGGTGTTACTGTAGGCATCATGTATCATCTATGTTATATGTCCAAATGTCTTTATATTCAATCAAAGCTATTTAAAAAGTCTTATTGGTAGTTGTTTCAACCATTTTAGTTCAATAGCCAAAGGAGACACTCCTTTTATTTTGTTTCTAGTTTCTAATTTTCTATGAGTCAAATTGGACTATGACTCTAGTCTTGAAAATGTAATGAATTAAATTGTGAATTTGTTTTCCTATGCTTAGAGGTTGTTCTAACTTCTAAGCATTATATAAGCCATTTGACTGAAATGAATAAGATGAAAAGATTGTGTTTTCAAAAAATTAAGCTTTGTGCTTTCTTCTAATTAACTCTTATTCTTGGGTGGCGAGTTTGGTTTCTGTATCTTTTTTATGGTGATATTTTGTATCCTGTTGAGTAGTGAACCAATTCAGTTTTGTATCTTTATTTAAATTTCTTTAGGCAATGATATTTGTATCCTTTTGAGTTTGCTTTGATTGTGAGCTTATCTATCATTTTAATACTTGAGTGTTTTCTTATTCCAATAAACCAAAAATATAAAATATACATATATACACATCTAGCCATCCCTTAATCATTATATCGGATAAGTTTGATTTACCCCATACTTTTTCAGTATCAAACATTTACAGGATAAAGCGCCTAAAAATCGTGTCCTTAACAAATGTGATATCCACAAATGACACTTATAAACCTCATTATAGCCCTGAAACTCATATCATTGGTGATGGTTATAGAATCAAGGCGCCTAAGAGACTTATAAAAGCAACCCCTCCTCATCTAGCCAAGGTATGAGAAATTCACTGTCATAATATTCCTGCAGTCAAGAATACTATAAGCACTAGCTTAAGCATTAGAAAAGCTTAGGTAGGCATCACACTGGTGCCCCCTAAGTAATATGATTCTCATCGTTGTAGGTATTTTGTTAAATTGTCCTTATCCTGAGTTGATCATGTGATCATCGATACTTTATCAAGCTTTTTAAAACCTATTTTTTAATGCATAATCATACTTTAACCAACTTTCAACAAATAAGTTTTCAACAAAAAGTTAATCCAAATTCCCACTAATGATTAATCTCCATTGAGCTGCTTGGTCCTAGATTTGTAGTTCATTAATGTATAAGGCTATGTTTGATATGCCAAAAATTACCCAGGGAGGGATAAGGGAAGGACACAACTTTTTTACAATCCATTGAGGCGACAGATTGTTATTGATTTTTAAATGATTCATCACTACCACCACTTTAAAGTCTATCCTATTTACACTTTAAAAAAATTATTGTTCTGGCTCTTTTATATGAGTATGAGGGTATATTTTTAGTCCCTTTCTTAAATACTGATCCTTTTAGAGCTACATTTGGAAAGACAAAAGAAATGAACTGCAACATTTTTGTAACAACTTCATGAGCTGCTTACATTTACTTCCCTTAGAATCCAGTTGAACAAGCACCTCTCAAAATACATTTGCTTGCACTTTAGTTGAGACTCAGATGGATTTCAGTGCCAATTAGTCATAGGCTTAGGCTAGGCCCAGTTGAGTTACTGTTTTTCTGTAATAATATTCTGGCCTACAAAACTAGTAGGTGTGGAAACTCTGAAGCCCCAACCGATTTCCTGATTAGGCCGCTTAGCCCACAAAAGAAAATCATAATAGACCTTGGACCTAGAAACCAAGGCCCAACCAAAAAAAACAGGCTTTTACCCTCAATTCAAAGACCAGAGACGAGCCTTAATCCAATGCCCATCAGGCCTCAACCTCAAATTAAAGTATGTTCATACAATCCCAGTTCGTATCCAATTACAGTGTGAGAGAGAGATGACAGAGATGAAGAATATTAATTGAATCAATTTATTCAATCCAAAAAAAAATAATATTATATGAAATTTGAAAACAACTCAATGTCATTATTATTTTTAAGAATAAAAACAAATTAACTGTATCAATTTTTTCAATCCAACACCGAGTAATATTGTTAGATATCTGAAAACAACTTAATGTCATTGTTACTTCTCAATTTATTCAATCCAAGAACAAATAATATTATTAGAAATTTGAAAACAACTCAAATGTCATTGTTATTTCTACGAATAAGTCTTTATTCTTATTGGACCGAAGGATTAACAAAACATGATTTATATGATTCTGACATTCTAAATAACTTTTTGTTTTGTTTTTTTGTTGGGTAAATAATTTAACCTATGACATTCACTTCATGATGATTGTAAGAGGTTTTGCCGATTGAGCTCACTCGAACTCATTAATCTAAAAATTATTCAAAATTTTCTAAAACAGTTGTCTGCCAAATCACATAACGAAGATTGTGATTATGCTGTTGTTTGTGGTGATCCATTTATGTGCTGGGTTCCGAGATATGAGGAATCTGGTTGTTGTTGTTGTTCTGTGATGGCTAAACAGTGGCCTTATTAGTGGTTGTGGAATTGTAGACGCCATTTAATTGGGCTGACTTTTACTTCTGATAATATCATAGTGTTCATTTTTCTTGAGGATGCTGGAAAGTGAAGACTATTGCTGCCCAAGTAGTTTCTTTTTTAGCAAGGAAGCATGGATTTTAATATATATAAAAAATGTGGAATCTTGGAAGCAATCACTTTTCACCGTAACGTGTTAAACCACAGTATTAGATAACCTCGTGAATCTAGGTACTAATGCATCCCGCATTACTCAAACCTAAGCGCTAAAGCGAGGCAGATAAAATGCTTGATCAATAGACACCCACCTCAAGGTCGCAAAGTAGCATAAATTAATAAAAAGTGTGTCCAATTTTATATTTCATTTTTATTCCATTTCATTCTTTTATAATTTACTTACTTATTCTATTTAATTCCTTATAAACTCTCAAAATCAAAATGTAAGTGCCATGTTTTTTCTTTTTTTGGGTTTCAGTTTGTTCAACCCGTGAAATCTCTTGTTGTTGAATAAATTTTTTTTAAAAAAAATACATTTTTTTTAAAAAATTTAGTTTATTTGTTTATGTACAATTTTGATAAGGTAAAAGATCGTGGCTTGCCAAAATTGCTTGGACGATTACGTAAAATGGTCTACATATATCAAATCTTGAATTACACATCAATCATTGACTATGACCCGGTAGAAACAAAATAAAAGACGTCTCTTCTTTGGCTGCTGGACTATAATGGTTGAAACAACTGCCAATAAGACTCCATAAATAGCTTTGATTGAATGAGTAATACTACAGATATAAATTAATTTATAATATTTTTATAAATTGTTGATGTAACTTTGATAACTTTCAAATAATTATTGGTAAATATAAATGTGATACTAGTGGTGGACCCATATTAGAACTAATAAGAATTTGTCACATCAATAGTTTGTAAAAATGTTGTAAAATAATTTGTGACTGTAGCATTACTCTTAATTGAATATAAGGATATTTGGATACATAACATAGATGACACATATTGCCTACATGGCTGCCACATAATCTTCCACTTCGCTCTGTCATCATTGTTGCTAATGTGACTTTTTCAAGCGGATGAATTAAATTGTAATTTTGTTTTCTTAGACTTAGAGGGTTGTTCTAAGCATTATATAAGCCATTTGGCTGAAATGAATAAGATAAAAAGATAGTGTTTTAAAAAAATTAGCCTTTGTGCTTTCTTTTAATTAACTCTTATCCTTGTAGGAAATTCAACCGAAATTTCAACCTGTGAGAAACAAGAAAATAGAGAAAACACACGTCAAAGAAAAATAATTACACGTACAAGACATTATTTACATGGTTCGGCAATTTGCCTACGTTCACGGAGTTGCAAGGATTTCACTATTATCAGGAAAAAATTACAAAGTGCGGCTACAATGTTTTTCTCTCTCTCTAAAACACGACAAAGACCAAAACCGTAATCACCAAAAAACGGCTTTTATATCCTGCGCACAGGATTCACAATAGGCTATAAAATGGGCCAAAAATTTTTATCCGCTCCATAGACTAAGCCTCAGAAAATCTCCCATTAAAAACCACGCAACATTATTCAGGTCGGGTCGGGTCGTCAATCGAATCAAACATACACTAGGCTCCACAAAGCCCAACAATCCTCGGGTGGCAAGTTTAGTTTTTGTATCTCTTTGGGTGGTGATATTCTGTATTCCACTATGCTGAGTCAATTCAGTTATGTATTCTTAGCTGAATTTTTTTGGGAGGTGATATATGTATTCCTTTGGTTTTGCTTTGGTTGTGAACTTATTTATCATTTTAATATTTGAGTATTTTGTTATTTCAATAAACCAAAAATATTTTAAAAAATATATACATTCAGCCATCATTTATTCATCATACAGAATAAGTTTGATTTGCCTCGTACTTTTTGGGTATCAAACAATTACAAGATAAGCACCTAAACTTGTGTCCTTAGCAATTGTGATCTCCTCATATGACACTTATAAACTCCATTATAGGCATGAAACTCATAACGTTGGTAATGGCTAGAATCAAGGCGCCGAATAGCCTTATAAAAGCAACCCTTCCTCATCTAGCCAAGGTATGAGAAATTCAGAGTCATAATATTCCTACGGTCGAGAATACTATGAGCACTAACTTAAACATTAGAGAAACTTAAGTAAGCATCACATCGGTACCCCCTTGAGTAATATTATTATCATCGTCATAGGTATTTTGTTGAACCGTCCTTATCCTGAGTTGATCATGTGATGTTTGATACTTTATCAAGCTTTTTAAAACCTCAACCTTTTTTTTAATGTACAATTATAATTTCACCAACTCTCAACAAAAAGTTAATCCAAATTTAATCTAATGACTAATCTCTATTAAGCTACTTGTCCTTGATTTATAGTTCATTCATGTATAACAATATAAAGCTACGTTTGTGCCAAAAAATACCTAAAATTGCCTAGGGATGATCCGAAGAGATAAGGGAAGGACATTACTTTTTTACAATCTACTAAGATGACAAATTGTCATTGATTTTTACATGGTTCATCACTGACATTACTTTAACTTCTATCCTATTTACACATTAAAAAATAGAGAAAGTTCTAGGCCATCTTGCTCTTTTATATGAGTATGTGGGCATATTTTTAGTCTCCTTCTTAAATATTGATCCTTTTAGAGCTACATTTGGAAAGACAAGGAAATAAACTTCAACATTTTGGAAAGGCTAGGGCAAAGGTTGCAGGGTTTTTTTTTTTTTTTTTGTTAAATGGAAATGAATTCATTGAAGACAAAACAGAGATACGTAGGAGATCAACTCAGGGCTTCAGAAAAACTTAGTTGAGAGATGAGATGGATTGCAATGCCAATTAGTCATATGCTTGGGCTAGCCCCAGTTGAGTAAGTGTTCTCTACAAATATTCTGGCCTACAAAACTAGCATATGTGGAAACTCTGAAGCCCCAACCGATTTTCTTCTAAAAGAAAATCATAATAGACCTTGGACCTAGAAATCAAGGCCCAACCAAAAAAAAATAAAAAGGCTTTTAACCTCAATTTAAAGACCAGAGACGAGCCCTATTCCAATGCCCCTCAAGCCTCAACCTCAACAATGTTCATACAATCCCAGTAAATTTCCAATTACAGTGAGAGAGAGAGAGAGAGGGAGATGACAGAGATGAAGAATATTAATTGTATCGATTTATTCAATCCAACAAAAAAAAATATTATATGAAATTTGAAAACAACTCAATGTCATTATTATTTTTAAGAATAAAGACACTAATTGTATCAATTTTTTCAATCCAACAACGAATAAGATTATTAGAAATCTGAAAACAACTCAATGTCATTGTTACTTCTCAATTTACTCAATCCAACAACAACAAATAATATTACTACAAATTTGAAAACAACTCAAATGTCATTGTTATTTCTATGAATGAGTCTTTATTCTTATTGGATCGAAGGACTAAGAAAACGTGATTTATATGATTTTGACATTCTAAATAATTTTTTTTTGATTTTTTGTTTGATTGATAATTCAACCTATAAAATCTGTTTCATGATGATTATAAAAGGTTTTGCCGACTGAGCTCATTGAAACTCACCGATCTAAAAAGCTATACAAAATTTTCTAATACATTTTTCTGCCCAAATTGCATAATGAGGGTTATGATTATGTAGCTAATGGTATCTTTAATTATTTTGGATGGTTATATTTTGTATTGGATTGGACGGTTGAATTTTGGTATCATTTTATTTTTCACTGTGTTGTGAACCATTTTAGGTTGATTTGGTAATTAACCTACGTTATATATATGTCGTAATATATATATATATATATATGGCTCATATAAATATTTCAAATATTTTTTTTATATAAATTTACAAACGAGAATATTTAAATCTCTTTGAGTATTTGATTATTGCCTTAGATTTGCACTGTCTTTCGTTTCACACACACCATGTTACTATACGGAGGAATTCCTTGATGGTAACACCAAAATATTAACAAAAGATTTCAAACTTAAAATCTCGTAAATTTCATGAGCTCAAATAAACCTTTCTAATTGTTCATAATTCATATGTGAAATTCAAATGCTTTTTCTTTTTTCTTTAATAGGGACTTTTATTCATCCAGTTTTTTTGCTAAAACCTATGTCATGGAAAAAAAATAATTTATGGTTCATATAACTATTTAAAATAAACATTTTTTTTTCTTTTTTAATACAAATAATAGTATCTAAATCTCTTTGAATTTTTGACTATTTTCTCGGGTATGTAAAGTTTTCATCCCACACACACAAAATTATTATATAGAAGAATCCCTTGAAGATAGTTCTAAGACGTTGACAAAAAGTTTCAACCTAAGATGTCATGAATATTATGAAGCAGAAACAAACATTTCTAATTGTTCATAATTCATATGCCAAATTCGTGGGCTGCTATTGGGCCTCACCTCCAGGCCTAAAATTGTTAGACTAGACCCCAACCAGTGAATCTGTGGTCCTATAATCCAAATTGGAGACCAAGTGGATACACATTTTGTGAGGCATTTATTTAAAGGGACCAAGAGAAAGCAAGTTGTGCAAGCAACCTTGATAAGCTTATCCACAATGTGACCCCAGAAGTCAAAATCAGAATGAAACAAGACATGGTCTTTGCTTCCTAATGTTGGAATGCCTATATGGTCAAATTTACTCAAAAATTTCAAACAAACTTTCCCAAATATTCAAAGTATAAACCAAATTTAATTAGTATGTCTTTGAAAGCGTAGGGGTTGAATGTTAATCATGACAGATGGAAAAGGAAGAACATGGGTGCACGTGGGCTATGAATAAGAACAGTCTTGCCCTTCTTTATTTTTTTTTTTCAAAGTTCCACTTTTAGACTTTTTATGTTTTATAATATGTAAAATCCTTATATTCCGAGTTTTGCTTTTGTACTTTGTCAAATTAAACATTTAATAGGAGGGAGATAAGATCAATTCAAACAAAGGACTGTGGACTGTGAAAGAGGGATTCAATGGCTGCGAGGAATATAAAGTAAAAACCACAATGGCATTGGGCACTGGTTTTTGAAGTCAATTTTGTGTATTATTTACTCAACTTCTGAGTATTTGAGAATTAGGGGCATGACTAGAGGATAAACCTTGTGGGGTATGTTAACATATAATACAAATCTTTTAGCCGAAAATAGAAGAAATAAATGACATAAATTAGGTACTGTTTTGCATGCTACATGACATTCATGTGCTTTAAGTCTACATTTTATTCTCTTATTATTAATCAATTTTGGATTAAAAAAAAATAAAATAAAAACGTGCGTGTGTATAATTTGTTATAAAATAAATAAATAAAATAAAAAATAGTTTTATGTCAGTATGAGTCATAACTCACGTTAGAAAAGAAATAAGAATGGTTTTCAATATTTTATATCAAAAACTTAAAACAATTGGAAAAAAAATGGAGTTTCAACTTTCAAGAGAGTTAGATCATTGCTTAGCATTCTCTTCTTTCTCTATGAACAAAAATGTCTATAAAATATAAATACTTAATAGATGCCTTCCATATTGAATTAATGGTAATGCATTTGAAATCTTGTGTTAAGACTAATCTAAGAATAAAATCATCATTCTGAGAAAAATGAAAATCAATATAATCATTAGAATATACTATTTACTTTAAAACTGAAAGTTAATTTGTTGAGAGTATAAATAACTCTATTCATGATTAATTAGACAACTATAATTGAATATCCTCCAAATGGAGCTCTTAATTTTTCATATCCTTATCCGGCAACAACCGGTCCACCACCTTTTTCTTTTTCTTTTGCATTCTCTTTCAAATTTGTTTCAATACTGTGGACTTCAAACTTTAAACTGCCCCGCCTTTAAAATACAATTAAAAAAAATAGTTTCAACTCTTTATTTATTTCTTTACGGCTAAATATGTTAAAATAGGTGTGAAATTGAAAATGTATAAAATATACATAAAAATATAAATGTTACATGGTTCAGTCTTACGGTTTACGTATACAGAGAAAACTCTTAAAAATTAAATCTTTGATATATAAGTTTGGTACAAATTCTTGTATTACAATAAACCCAACATAAGTATATCTAATAAATTAAACCGTAAAGCCATACACAAATTATGGTTAATAAGTTATAGTAGAAGAATAAGGCTGAACTTATACGTAATATTGGGCTTGAACTTATACTAATGGGCTAGTATATTTGTACCACTTAATATTAAAGGTTTTTTCTTTTTCTTCTTCTTCTTCTTTGTTGAACATTAGTTGAGTTTGAGGGATTTTCCAATGGCATTTAAAAACATGGAGGAGTGGAAAGCCTACTCATGTTAATGGCGTGCAAATTCAAACTCCAACGCAGAGCCAATGTGTGAATGACGTGGATTGGGCCCCTGAAGTTCCCATCCATGTCTGGTGGCTAACTTCATCACCCGTGGGTCTACATTATTCTCTGTGACCCACCAACACCAACGCCTTCTCTAAAACCCAAACCTCTTTCAAACTCACCACCATTTACTCTCACATTGTTGCAAATTGCCAAACCCAATACCCATCATGTATGTTATTATACCCATGCTCATCCATGCCCATCAATCTCTACCATGTAATGTGCCACATTCAAATGAGTAGCTCTAGTACCGTATAAAATATTGCAACTTTTGCAACTATTATTAAACATGTCAGACTATGATTAGTTGTTTGTCATTTTTATATAAACTCACAATTTTTTCTTCATTACTCATAATCTGCGCGTGAATAATTGTAGCACAAATTATGACATTTTACGTGATCTTAAAACTTTTGCATTAAAATAACAAATAATTAAAAAACGCCGACACTTTTTGGGTCATAGTCATGGCTGAGTCAGAAATTGAGACCTTCATTATTCATGACTCACACTTTTCTCCCTCGATTGTTCTGATTTTTATCTTTCTAAATTCAATGCTGACGGGGTTTCATTCTCACTAAAATGGGTTTTCTCTTTGCTTTTAATTCACCGAGTCACCATTGATGGAGTTTATATAGATCAATACGGTACTCCAAATTATAATTGATTCTTGAATACTTGCAATGACGCGAATGGAACAAAAGTAATTGCCATTGGGGAATTCACCAATAAGATATCAATTCATCAATCTCAACGTTACTAGTATTGTTTTTTTTTTTATATGATGTATTGTTTAAGACTTAGCAAAGGGATCGATGTCACTGTAATTCCATGTAGGTTACTGTTGTAGTTTACTAAATAATAAGACAATGCAGGTCCCTTCTCTTCGCATATTACAAGGTCTAATTAATTATGTCCTACCTTATTTCCATAAACAAATTCAAAGTTCAAACCAATTAAAACCTTGGGTTAAAAAACTCTTTGACTTCTTACTCCATTGATGGTCTGTCTGACACTCAATTGCATCATATATTCCATACAGACAAATATGAAGAAATGGCAGTATCAATCAGGTTCATATACATAGTGACCACAATACCAAAACAAAAACACATTATTGAAAGATAAAAGGAGAAAAAGACTAAGCAAACAAAATCAAATGAAACTAAACAAACAAGATAAAGGAAGAAGGATAATACAAGATAATAGTTAAAATATATATATTGTTTCCCCTCCAATGGTGTCATTGTCAATTTCATCCCACAAATTTTAAAATTTGCAATTGATCCATTAAAAATTGAAAAATTAAGAAATTAATGGTAAGTTTTGATTATTAATAAACCAAGATAATAACAAAGTTGCTCAATCACTAAAAAAACAATATAGGAGTAAAATATATTTCAGTCCATTCACAAAGTTGCCCAATCACAACATGTGGCATGAGATTGTGGAAGAATCGTGCTTGCAATTTGCAGGCTGAAACAGACCATAAGAAAGCAATATTTAAACATTCTTAATCACAACATTCACAATCACAACTTGTTAAATTTATTCATTGCCTTTAATAGTGAGAGCAAAACAGTACAATAAAAAAAATTTCAGTACTATTCCATGAAAGAGTGACTTTTTTTTTTTAATGTACTGTTTAGTTTATTAATTCTTATTGATACCATGCATGTTTTGGACCATGTAGTATTTTCGAATTTGCTGGTTTATTTGTTTACTTTTATGTGTGATACACACATCCATTTGAGTGTTTCCCAAAGACAATTCAAGCATTGCTTGATACTTCTCTTAACTTTTGAAGATCAAAATTCTCAAAAATGTGGATTCAGTGCTGCCCTTGATTTGTAAAGCTGTGAATACTTAAACGAAACAATTTTAGTAAACCAAACGTGCAGGGGATGTATTAGTCAACGAATAGGTTTTTCAAAATTTAGATAAGCCACACTCATAGGTCACCATAGAATAATGACCTAAGAAAAACTATCCCTCGGACCCTCAATAGTGTTTGTTGGGTAACATTTGGTTTTCATCTCACAGTGGATAGCATTATAGACGCATGATTTTTTTGACTTTTGCTAAATAAATAAAAGTAAGATCACGGAGGTAAGTCACGTCTTATCAGGCAGAATATATTATGAGATTCTCTCATTGGCATGCAGCCCCAGTATAAATAAGTCACGCATCAATCGAACCTAGAGTGTTCTACTGCGAGGTTGACATCTTTATTTATTTGCTTACAACTAAGTTATACAAATTCATGCAATCAAGTTTTTCATTATTTTGTTTTAATAATTAAAATTATGACGTAGTTTGTTTGCTCTCTAGAAGTCTTATCCTAGCTTCTTCAACCAAACAAGTTAGGTCAGATAATGCACACGGCCACTATTTTAAGTACTTTCTCAATTGCATATGTGCCTTTGGCAAAAGAAAACAAATTCTCATTGAGTCATTATATTTCTCAAGTGTTTTTGTGGCTAACAGTGTTTTGAGGATGTCATTTTGTTTATTATTATTATTTTTTTTAATATTAATTAAGTGTATATATGTGGCTTAATTTAGTGAAGTGGGCTTTGTTGGGTACATCTATGACCTCATTATATATACTAATCCGGTTATAAACATGCCGTATTCTCAAAAAAAAAAAAGAAAAAAAAAAAAGACTTTTTTAATTCATATATGGGCCATGCATCACGTAGGCGGTGACGTGGAATCCCGCAGCAATATTTATATACATGTTAGGTCTCATCGTTATGTGAATGATGAGCATTAGAGAGAATTTTGCGGCTTTCAGGAATTTTTCTTTTCATCATATTTTTCACGACTACATGTGTAAAATGGTGTTGTAAAGTCATGAGGAAAATAAAGTAGTGGAAAGAAAAAGAACTACTCCACTAATAAGAAATGACACATTGATCATGTCTCATCTCATCACGCACTAGCTAGCAGATAAATCGTGAATCTCATTCTCCCTCCTCTGTTGACCATGTTATCTTGGACAAGTGATATGTTCACAACATTCTTACAATATTTTTATTTTACAATAAATCATAAATGGTAAGTTGTTTTTTATTCTAATTTGAACCTATTACTGAATTTATTTTTTTGCCTACCAATAACAACCTGTCACATAAGATTTGTTGTGAAAATGTTGTGAACGTAGCATTTTTTTTTATTATCCATAGCGTGTTGTACATCCTCCGTGCAAGTTTGTCGTCATATATATCTCATATTTGTAGACAAGACAATAAATTTGCTCATTTTTTTAACTAAATGTGTTCCGGGCATTGATGATTACTCAACTTGGATTGAAAAGAGTCTTTGTTTTATTAAACAAATTATTTTCATGATGTACTTTATGCTTTTCGTAATGAATAAAATTCACAGTCTTCCTATCAAATTAAAAACAAAAAGAAAAAAAAAACCATTTGGAGTTCAAGGATAGTTTAGTAGTAGTATTATTTTTTATGGTGTCTCATATTTATAGTTTAAATTCCACCTTCCCCTTCCCCCTATTTACGTATTAAAAAAATAAAATTAATGCTTACAATAGTACAATGTATTTTACATGTTATAGGGTTTTTTTCTTCCCCTTTTTTCTTTACCTACCACCCATTTGAGTAACCATCATAACTATGAAAGTAGGGGTTTTATGAAGATAATCCTATTTGTAATCCCAAAGCCAAATATTTTACATAGAAGTTTAATCCTGATCTGCATTCAATATTAGTAGGACTTGAGAAAAAAAATTTCTTTGTTATTTGTATTTGGAAAGTCTTAAGAAAGATTTATATAAACAAACTCACTTAAAATATGATACAAAATTACCTAACAAACCCTTAAGAATAGTAGATAAAATGTTTCACACTTATTTACAAATAATTAAAGCAAATAAATTTGTATTATTTAGATAGGTAGTAGACTCTCACACTAGTTTCAAAAAAGAAAAACAACCAACAAGAAACTCCCTTAAAATAAATAAAGCCCACAAGAAACTCACTATTTATAAACTATATGAAAGCTAATGCATTAGTTGTTTTCTGACACAACAATTACACTCCTTACATAGCAAAAGAAAAGTTAAAAATGACATATTAAAAAAAGAAGATAAGAAATAAAAAAGGAGACCATCTCTTAGTGTTACAAGATGATAAATCCACTAATAGCAAAATTGTACTAACTTTTTTAAAGCGATTTTCTACAAAAACATGAGTTGGCCTAATAAGTTGTCCTTAATTATTTGCAAATGTCCATCAAGCTTCTCGCATACTATTGTCATTATTTTATCTTGTTGATAAGGTTGTGATATTTTTCGTCGTCTAGTGATCAAAGAAGAGATTGGACTCCAACTATCACCAATTAGATGTAAGATTTATATATTATCTCCTAGTAGAGATAAGTCGTACAACATATCATTATTTTTCTTGTGGTCAAGTCTTCTAGCAAATCCTTAGTTTTTTTTTTTTTTTTTAATATATTTATTAATTTACTCTACATTTTGCATGTATTTGATTGCTATTTGAATAACAAATAGCCTTTTACCGCTAGATACAATAAATTTATTGAAAGTCGATTCCTTTATTTCTTCGGCTTTATAAGATAGATTAATTAGGTTTTGTGCCTCATAATTTGTTTCACCACCATAAGCTAATTCACATGAAATAATCATTTTGTTTTTAGCAAATTCTTGATATGGCCGGAAGAATTTTTCTATGATTCTCCACCCTATTGAGCTTATTATTCAGAATGTGAAATATTTTCTTGCTACACAAGATAGTAATGTTTTAATCAATATGGGGAATTGAATCCATTGATTTGCTGCTGGAGCTTCAAAAATCTTGGGTGGAACCCCACCTGACCATTTATCCAATATTAATGATTCCACTCACATTTGTAATTATAAACAGTCAAACACCAAAAATTTCTAAACTAACCAAAATATTCCTTGAACCTCCAAAACAATTAAAATACCCTCAAAATCAACAAAATGAACAGTTTAATTATTGAGTTGCAGTAGACTCAGGGTTAGTTCACTTAACAATAGAATTAACTAAAGACTATAACTCAAGGTTAGTTTCTTTATTTGACAAATATATAGGTCTACATTTGGTTTGGACCTCTCAGATCACGAATTAAAATTGAAGGTGATTCTAAAATTTGTGTTGATGGTCTCCCTAAAGATTCTAGCTAGGCATGCTTAACCGTTTCTGATTTTATTAATATGCTATGAAAGATTTTGAAGTTTGTAATTTTTTGTAGTCATGTGGGAGGCAAATAATACGACAGTCACTGTTAATTAAGTGAGCAATGTTGTCAATCGCACACTGGTGTGCTTGCTCCCTTTCCCACAAAGCTGCTCTAGGCTTTGGAGTTGGATCTTTGTTTTTCTGTTGGCTCTGTTTAATGTTCAAGTGCTGAAATCAAGGAGAGTAACCAGGAAGAAAATACTCCTAAACCACCTTAATTCTAGGAGGCAGACAACCAGCACAATTCAAATATCCATAACTAGCTTTCCTTATTTTTTACGGCAAGTCTAATGGCTGTTTCGTATGATTTGCTCCCTTTTTTTTTCCCCCTTTAATTTGTACATATCCATCTAAGAGTTCATTTGATTAGGCTATTTAGGAGTTTAAAACCGTGTTTTTAAAATCCAAAATGTAATTTTGCAACAAGAACTCATAATTTTTTTTTTTTTTTTTTTTTTTTTTTACAAATACTCACTTTAAAACCAAAACTATATTTCACAAAAGCTTATACGAAACACGCCCTAAATAGACAATATACATAATGTAATAGTTTCTATATACATGAAATACCCAGTCTCTAGTGGCAGCTCTAAAAATTCTTTTCAGGGAAGTCATTAAAAACAATTAAATTAAAAAAACTAATAATAATAAAACTTGAATATATTAACATCACCAAATAAAAACATATGCAAATACATAAAGTTTTAAAATTTCCTTTCACAAGTTTTCATATTTTGAAATCATTGTGTGATATGATAGTTTCACTACCAATGTTATTAGCTACATCTTTTTCAATGTACAAAATCAAGTAATTATTAAGCTACTGATCTCTCATTCAATTACTAACATATTGCATAAACAAGTACATATAAACAAAATACATTATCTTTTTGAAAAAATATATCACATAAATCCAACAAATTCGGCTAAAAACTAAAGTAAGCACTAACAGACTAGTTATTTAAAAAATGTGCATTTTCTTTATATAAAAAAATAGCGATTTTAAAATATGTCATTTGAAAACATAATTTAAAAATTCACAATTAAACGTTTGATTTGAGATTTTAGGCTAATTTTTTTGTTTAGACAATTTTTGAGAAGTGTTATGTCTACAACATTTTTGCAATACTTTCACAATAAAGCCTATGTGGTAAGTTTTTACTGATTCTAATTTAAACTTACCATTGAAATTATTTTTTTGTTTACCAGTAACAACCTGCTATTTAGGATTTGTTACGAAAATATTGTGAATATTGCATTTCTTGCAATTTTTTTGTTCAAGTTTCAATGGACCAAAATTTTGGAGAGGTTGAATTTTATTTTTAATAGGCTCAATTGTTATTGAGGGTGTTCAAGTTTTTTGTTTGTTTTTTTTTGTTTGTTTGTTTGTTTGTTTGTTTGTTTTTTTTTTTTTTTTTTTTTTTTTTTTTTTTTTTTTATGGTGGTCAATTTTTTTTTTCCAGGGTGGTTAACAGACCCATATTAATTTAAAACTCAAAATTTTTTTAAGGCATATTAAAAATAAAATAAAAAAACTTCAGGATAGTCCTGTGACCACTCTCATTAATACTTGGCGCCGCCCCTGCCTGTCTCTCTATCTCAACATGACGTGGGATAGAATTTCTCAAAATTCTTTATAATGAATTTTCTTCTGAAGGGTTAGAATGAAAGAAAGAAAGAGGAAAAGAAAAGAAAAGAATGATCTTTTAAGAGTCAAGAGGTTGATTATAGCTTCAATATAACATACATGTACCTGGGTTTCAAGATTTTATTCAGGTGAATTTTTAAGCATTGCACATTTGCACTCTTGCATGTCTCTATGCATTTGCGTTAATATATTTGACATAATTTTTACTGGTAGGGGGTTTGAAAGAGAGGGGGTCATTATAATTTCCTTATCACCCGTCATAATCATAGACTTTAATGGATCAATTATAAGTCGCTATTAAACAAGCATAAGATGATGCAAGCAATCTGCTGATATTTTTGTAGTTTTTATCCTAAAAAAATGATTGGATGCACCCTTCTATTCTTTCTTCCGGAATAATTAAAGAACTTAAGTGCCCGTTTGGGAAGCGCATTTTGCGCATTTTCTAGCGGTGCGTTTTTGGATGATGGGTCCCATGATATTCACGGGACTCGCAAGTACTTCTTTCAACAAAATTTTCATTAAAACTGGATCTCACGGTACTATTCACACATTTAAAAATTATTTTGCTACATTGTTTTTAGTTTTTAGCAATAAACGAACAAACCCTAATATTTTTCTAAACTTGTAGAGTTGTAGGACTTAAATATATATATATATATATAAGTAAAATAAATTTTGGGACACTAATAAACAGCATATTTGTGTGATTTTTTTTTATTTACAAATAAAGAAATTAAACCATAACTCCAAAATTAGTATGAATTTGTTTGACTATTTATGTAAAATTTTTTAGAACTTCATTATATATATTTTTATTATTTTTTATACAAAATTTTTTTGAGAATGTTTTTTTATGCAAAATAAACCATTAAAAGAAACTCAATCGCTAATATAACACTAAAGAATTTTTTTTTTTCCTTGATAAAAATATAGCACTAATGATGATCTTTTAGAGTCTTTTTCAATTTGTATTGTGTACAACTACTTTATCCATAAACCTCCACTTTTACGTACTAAACGAATTACTGTTTACAAAGAGAATCGTATACATGTACCTTCTTTATTCTTTTTTGCAAAGTTTATAGTTCCCTTTCTGTGAAGCAATTGCCAATTATATAAAAACAAACAGGCTGCAAAGTTAGGGAACTGATGAATCTCTCAAAAAACAAAAGGTTAGGGAACTGAAAAGACCTCCCCCCATATATCAGCTGTCAACAAAGACAGAAGGAAAGCAACAAGCCAAGGGAAATATATGACCACATACATTGAAACCTGCAATTAATCCAGTGAGCTAAGTTATGGGCAGTCAGTTTCCAAGAATTTTCTTCACTACCCAAGTAGAAAAGGATTATATATAGTGTGGATTTGGTGTCATCAAATTGTTGCTTCTAAGTTCCCGATCAAAAAGATCATAGACATAGCTCCCCCAGAAAGAAAATATTTGTCTTTTGATGTCTCAAGAGTTGTGTCCTTTTATGACTGAATCTTTATAATCTTTGACTGTAGCATCAGTTTTTGGCACTAATTTGCCAAGTTACCTTCCTTCCTAGAATCTTCTCCATTTTTGTTTTTCTCTCCAGCAAAAAAATATTCAAACTTTTGCTTTGTACTTTGCCTAGATTTGATCCTTTAAACTTTAGCAGAAGGATTGCTAAAGAGCAGTTTGAGTGTCATAATAGTGACATTCTGGATGATTGTGTAAAGATAAAGAGAATTCAATAATTATAAAGAAATAACTTTTAATATATTTCGTTTTGAGTGTATATAATGATGACATCCTGGATGATTGTGTAAGGATAAAGAGGATTCAATAATTATAGAGACATAACTTTTGATATATCTTGCTGCGATTGGTACATAATAAAATAATATTATCGATGCATCAATACATGATAAGGATGTTGTTCTGATCACAAAAATATAATTGTTGTGAAATATCGAAGTTGTAAAGAATGTAGCTACAGTCATAAGCTAAATCTATGATCATTGTTAACGTAAAATTTCTTTCATTCAATTCATGGGTTACCATCAAATACAACATACATGGCTCCTTTCTTGATTTCTTTAAAGTTGCTGCTAAACAGGGAAAAGGTACAAGAAATTGCTTTTTCAACTTTAAGTAATGTTTCTTAAATTTGGAAGGCCTCTTTCATGACATAGCTAGTTTTTGGCATTTTGCTAATGGTTATGCTTCTCTCTTGCTCTCTAACAGTCAATCTTCATTCCCAATCAACCTCCATGATCAAAAAAATGGCCAGCTACTATTATTCTTCCAATTAATGTTGCCCACTTTTTTCAATGTAAACAAAAGAGAAAACCCTTTTCATGAAGGGAATACAACTGATCAAAAATTCAAAATGAAGATAATATTAGATAATCTGAAGAGATTCCCCCTTATAATAACTTGATATGTGTGGGACGGAGATCGTATATATCCAAGATATTAGTCAGATACTCAAAGAGGCCTAGATACCCTCATTTGTCCCAAAAAAAAAAAATGAAAATACTATCTAGTCGCAGCCTTCAAACTTTGGTTTTGAAAGGATCTTGAAAGTCATTAGCATTTTTCAATCTTTAGCTTTACAAGACAAATGATATGCATTATTAAGTCAAAATTAAGCATCATTCTTGAGAGTTTCATGGAGGTTTGAACATTGAATCAGTATTATTGGTCATTATAATGAGCGATTTCAGATTCACACATATGATGATTGATAGTGTAAGAAAAATACTGTCTTATGTTGTCCAAACGGGCCGTCCATAAGAAAAAGGATAGAGGAAGGGACGAGGAAAATATGCCTAATAACCCCGCCCTTCCTATGCTCGTCCATCATATGAATATCGTCCGTCCATTATAATGGACGGATGAGGTCCTTGATATGGATATCGTCCGTCCTTAGTAATGGACGGACGAGATTATTGGGCCTTAAGTGTATTGGGCTTTTTGATAATTCAGGTCTTCACCAAAAGGTCCATTAGGGACGGGTTGTATCGTTACGAACCAAACCCTTTGCCAACCGTTATGGAGTACAGGTCCCAATGAAATAACTTCCATGGTGGTTATGGAAGTTATCTTCGAATTCCTCAACAATAGGAATGGTTATTATACAAGTAACTGCTCCGTGAACGATATATAAGCATTCCCAAAGGTAAAGGGGAGAGACAGAAAAACATTCTCTATAACTTTCAATAACGTTTCCCTCTTTCAGTGATTTACAAATCCACTGATTTTACCATTGGAGGATTCTAGGCCGGCCTCCACCAGTCTCCTCTAATTCTGTTTGATTTTCGAGGACTCAGCCTTCAAGATCAACACCTGGAGATCTTCAGCCCACTGATTTCCTTGGAACCATTAGTTGGCGCCGTCTGTGGGAAAAGATTATTCGTCACGTTTGAATTTCATTTGTTGAGTTCTGCGATTTCTTTCTCCGATAAAGGACTGAAATGGTCCGGACAAGATCAAGGGCTACCAGTCCAGGCCCCCAAGAGAGTAGAGACGCTTCCAGTAATCCCAATCATGGTCAACAATCGGCGCCTGTCATGCAGCCATCTTCTGTCCAACACGTGCAATCCATGGCTGCTGCCATGGCAAAGTTAACTCGCCAGAATCAAGATTTGAGAAGGGAGATTAATCTCAGAAGGCAACGGCATGAGGCCTATGGAGAAGAACATGGACAAAGTCAGGGAGATGGAAGAAATGTAGAGCCAGGAAGCCAATCAAGGGATACTACACCAAGAAGGGTGCCACACTTGGAAAGGGAGATGGATCAGATGAGGAAAGTTATGGATGAGATGAGGGAGAACATGAGAAGAACTAACCTTGTAGAAGACCTAGTTCACCGAACAGACTCCCCGTTCATGGCCTCTATCAATGGTCATCCTTCGCCTCTGAAATTCAAGATGCCTTCCTTGGATTCGTATGATGGAACGCGTGACCTTTTTGACCATATTGCCACTTTCAAGACTACTATATACCTTCAAGGGGTTCCAGATGAGATAATGTGTAGAGCCTTCCCCACTACCCTCAAAGGACCCGCGCGAGTCTGGTTCAGCAAAATACTCCCGAATTCAGTAAGTTCTTTAGAGGAGTTAAGCAAATTGTTTGTTAATAATTTTATCGGGGGACAGAGATACAAGCGTTCCTCGTCCAGCTTGTTAACCATAGAGTAAGGAGAGAATGAAAGCTTGCGTTCCTTCATCACACGCTTCAACAGGGAAGCCCTGACCGTGGACGAGGTAGATGACAAGCTACTGTTGGCAGCCTTCCAGAACGGGGTTAATTCTGACTTGTTCATACACAAACTTTATGAAAAAGAACCTCAGTCCATGGCCGAACTCGTCCATTCAGCCCAAAATTTTATGAACGCTGAAGACGCGATCATAGCTAAGAAGAGGAAGAGAGCTGAGAGAATGGAAACAAACCCTGTTCGTCACTCCGAGCAAGGTCCTCGTCCAAAGAAGGGACAAACAAAAGATAAAAGAGACGAAGATAATAAGAAGCCAGGCTCTTCAGCGCGGAATCAACAATATACCCCTCTGAACGTACCATTTGAGCAGGTCCTTATGCAAGTCAAGGACGATCCTTCCTTGAAGTGGCTGGAGAAAATGAAGGAAGATCCCAACAAGCGCAATAGGAATAAGTATTGTCGCTTCCATAAAGATCATGGGCATGACACGGACGGGTGCTTTGATTTAAAGCAGCAGATTGAGAATCTCATAAGGTAAGGGAAGCTGAGAAATTTCCTTGGACGAGACCACAAGGATGAGAAATTAAAGAAAAGATAGAAGAATCATCACGACCACTGCTCGGCGAAATCAGAGTTATCATAGGGGGAAGTTCGACAGGACAGTCGTCCAAGTCCAAGAAGGCATACTTAAAAGTAGTGCAGAGCGTCCAACTTTTTGGACAATCACCGAGAGAAAAGACCACGGACGAGCAAGTAATCACTTTCACGAAAGAGGATGCCGAGAGAATTCACCACCCTCACGACGATGCTATTGTCATCACTCTCCTTATTGCTGACTACAAGACCAAAAGGGTGCTGGTGGATAATGGAAGCTTGACTGATATTTTATATTACCCAGCTTTCCAGCATATGAGGTTAGGACGAGACCGGCTCCGTCCAGCGAGCTCCCCTCTAGTAGGTTTTGGTGGGATAAAGGTACATCCTGTGGACACTATTTCATTACCAGTGACAATGGTGGCATACCCGCAGCAGGTAACCAAAGATGTAGATTTCCTTGTGGTAGATTGCTCGCCCTCTTACAATGCTATAATTGGAAGACCAACTTTAAATAGTTGGAAGGCAGTCACATCCACTTACCACTTGTCAATTAAGTTCCCTACGGAGTATAGGGTAGGACAAGTGCAGGGAGACCAACTAGTAGCAAAGAAGTGTTATTTGGCCATGCTCGTCATGGACGAGTAACAGCAGACGATGAGCATCGAAGAAAGGAGAATTATGGCTAAACCCACCGAAATGTTAGAAGATATTTCTTTAGATGAGAACAACTCTAAGAGATGTACCAGGATTGAGGCAGATCTAGAAGAAGAGATTAAAAGAGACCTTGTCCAGTTTTTGAAGAAAAACCTTGATGTATTTGCTTGGAGTCATGAGGATATGCCGGGTATAGATCCTAGTGTCATCATCCACCGACTGAATGTATGTCCTTTCTCCAAGCTAGTGCGACAAAAGATAAGGGTGGTTGCCGCTAAGAGAGATAATGCTATTAAAGACGAAGTTCAGAAGTTGATGGCAGCGAAGTTTATACGAGAAGTGTACTATCTAGATTGGTTGGCCAATGTAGTAATGGTCAAAAAGGCAAACGGCAAGTGGAGGATGTGTGTAGATTTTACTGATCTAAACAAAGCTTGCCCCAAGGACAGCTATCCATTGCCGCGCATTAATCAACTAGTGGATTCTACCACGGGCCACAAATTACTTAGTTTCATGGATGTTTTCTCAGTATACAACCAAATAAGGATGGACGAGGCCGACCAGGAGAAGACGTCCTTTGTTACCAGTCAGGGCTTATTCTGTTACGAAGTAATGCCCTTTGGCTTGAAAAATGTTAGAGCAACATACCAACGACTGGTTAATCACATGTTCCGTCCTCAGGTTGGACGAAATGTAGAAGTCTATGTGGATGACATGTTGGTGAAAAACCTGGACGAGGGAAAACATCTAGACGACCTGCAAGAGACCTTTAATACGCTCAAGCGGTACAATATGAAGTTGAATCCCAGCAAATGCGCTTTCGGAGTAACGTCAGGAAAATTTTTTGGATTCATGGTTTCACACAGAGGGATCAAGGCGAATCCGGAAAAGATTAAAGCAATTCTAGATATGAAGCCTCCCCAGAGTATCAAAGAAGTTCAATCTCTTACCGGGCGAGTTGCTGCCCTCAACAGGTTTGTTTCTAAAACTATTGACAAGTGTTTGCCATTTTTCAAGATTCTAAAGAAAGCATTTGAATGGATGGACGAGTGCCAAAGAGCCTTTCAGGACTTGAAGACGTACCTCGTTACGGCTCCGTTCCTGAGTCCTTCCACGATGGGAGAAGAGTTGTTTTTATACTTGGCAGTGACCTAGCATGCCGTGAGCTCAGCATTGATAAGAGAAGAAGAAAAAGTGCAAAAGCCAGTGTACTATACAAGTAAAGCATTAAGGGGAGCGGAAGGACGATACCCACTAATAGAAAAGCTGGCTTTTGCACTAATAACAGCCTCCAGGAAACTAAGGCATTACTTCCAAGCTCATGTCATCAACGTCATGACGGATCATCCGCTCAGGAAGGCAATGAACAAGTTGGAGGCTACAGGACGATTAATTCAATGGGCTGTCGAGTTCAGTGAGTTTGACATAAAGTATCAACCAAGGCATGCCATAAAAGCTCAAGCTCTGGCAGACTTCATTGTAGAGTTTACCCCAAATCATGATGATGTAGGAGAGATGGAAGATGGCCAGAAGTGGATCGTCCATGTGGATGGTTCGTCTACATAACACGCAGGAGGAATAGGTGTGGTTCTACAATCTCTAGAAGGGGATAAACTAAAACACAAGGTTCGCTTGCAATACCAAGCCACTAATAATGAAGTCGAGTATGAAGCTCTCCTCAAAGGTCTGGAATTGGCTAAGTCTGTGGAAGGAAAATCAATAATCGTCTTAGGAGATTCTTAGTTAGTCATAGGCCAAGTGAAAGGGATGTATAAGGCTAAGGAAGAACGAATGAAGAAGTACCTTAATAGGGTGATGCGCCTTATGAGAAAATTTGAGGAAGCTAACTTCATTCAAATCCCAAGGGAGGAGAACGTGGAAGCTGATGCCTTAGCAAACGAAGCCTCAGCAAATGAAGCCATGGACAAGTTTGATGAGATTCAGTATATGCCAAGTATAGACATCCCAGAAGTACAACAAGTGGAGAGATGAGGAAATTGGATGACTCCAATTATATCATACTTAAAAGACGGACAACTTCCAGAAGAGAAAGACGAAGCTAGAAAATTGAGGGTAAGGTCGGCTAGGTACGTTCTTATGGACGAGGTGTTGTACAAAATAGGCTTTTCCCAGCCTTATCTTAGGTGTTTGGCTCCCAACGAAGCGAACTACATATTAAGAGAAATCCATGAAGGGGTGTGTGGCAATCATTCGGGAGCTAGATCACTCATTCACAAAGTCGTCCGTGTAGGATACTACTGGCCAAATATGCAAGCTGATGCTAAGGCTTATGTCAAGATCTGCGATTAATGCCAACGATTAGTAATATCCCCAGGCGACCATCGGAGTACCTAACCCTAATGACAGCCCCATGACCCTTTGTGCAGTGGGGACTAGACATCGTGGGTCCTTTTCCACTAGGCGTAAGGCAAATGAAGTTTCTCGTGGTAGGTATTGATTATTTCACCAAGTGTGTAGAGGCAAAACCCTTAGCTAATATCACAGAACAAAATATCAAGAACTTTGTATGGAAGAATATTGTGTGCAAGTTTGGGGTGCCTAGAGTGCTGGTATCCGACAACGGAGGACAATTTGACAATGCACTCTTCAAAGATTTTTGCATGCACTTCGGGATTCAAAATCACTACTCCTCGCTAGCCCACCCACAAGCAAATGGCCAGGCTGAAGTTGAAACCGATCCTTATTAAAAATAATCAAGACTCGACTTGAGGGGGCAAAGGGAGTATGGCCAGACGAACTATCAGGTGTTCTGTGGGCGTATAGAACGACAGTAAGAACTCCTACAGGAGAAACTCCTTTCAAGCTAGCCTATGGAACTGAAGCAGTCATATCTGCAGAAGTACACATGGCCAATCATAGGGTTGCAACCTATCAGGACAAAGATAACGAGGAGCAACTCCGTTTGAACCTCGATTTAATAGACGAAGTGAGGATGGATGCTGAACAAAGGATGGCAAGGTACAAAAACCTCATGGCTAGGCAATATGATGCAATGGTGAAGCCAAGGCGATTCAACATAGGAGACCTCGTCCTGAAAAAGGTATCCTTAGTAACAAAGAACCCAGCTCATGGGACGTTGGGACCTAATTAGGAAGGTCCCTACAGAGTTGTTAATTGTAAAAGACAAGGATCCTACTACTTAGAGACCCTAGACGGGAGGAAATTGAAACATCCTTGGAATGTTAAGCACCTGAGGAGGTACTACCAATAAAATGCTAGCCTGGACGAGCCTGGAAACCATTCATCTACTTGTCTATATACATAAGTTTGTTTACTTACATATCTTTAGTGTTGCTTTGTTATTGTATTAAAGTTATGGACAAAATTATGGTTTGGTTTGTATTTGTTTTCCTAAAAAGCATGAACTTCTAAGTGTATGCCCCGTCTGTGAACAATATTTATACTATGTATATGGTATTGTGTGAATTACTGATTTCCACATTACTTCTGTTCAAATCAACCCAAAAAAGAGAAGAGCTCAAGACAAAAAAAAAATTCTCTGGACGCGAAGATGTAACGTCAATGAGCATTTCTAAGGGAAAAGTATAATTAAGGCATGCACGTCCAAAGGAAGGACGAGGTAAAAGCCTACACCTTGGGCAAGCAACAAAGCCCGAGGCATATTTGTCCATACCATGGACGAGAAAATGCATAGACGAGTGTTCAAAACTTGTTAACATTGTGCATATCCAGACCATGGACAAGGAAATATATAGACAGGTGTTTATAACATTAAAAAACCTGAAACATTCCAATCCGTGGATGAGCAAAATGCAGGGTCTTATCATTATTAAACACGAAAATCAGCCATGTCTAAAGACGGGTAATGCTGATAATTACCATTTCACATTGATGAATTGTACTTAGTGAAATTCCAATGAAAATGGTAAAAGTATATATATGAAATGTAGACGAGCCAAGCATGAAATCTTGTAAAAGAAAATAAAGAACTCTCGTCCATGCATATACAAGAGAAACAACGTTCATTCAATTGTTTCAAGGCCGGACGACCAACGTCCAAACACCCTTACAAAATTAAAACTCAAGTTTTATTAAAACTCATCCTTAACCATGGATGAGCCTAATGTGCTTGGATTACATAAAAAAAAATTAAAAAAAAAATGAAATGAGAACATGAACATTGAAATGTTTTTCTAAACTAGAGCATCAACATTAGGATCGTCCTAAGGCAGGGTCGTAGCATCGTCCTCTATATTGGCGTCCTCAGAGCCGATGTGAAGGAGAGAACTAGTGGCAGCAGCATTCAGATTAAGTATTATGGAGCTAAAGTCCACGCCAGGGAACTTTTCCATAGCATCCATTCTGAAATCCTCAAAACCTATTGCATAATTATTGTCCAGAACATCAGTATATTGTTTGGACGCTTTGAATTCAGCCACTGCGTCTTCCTTCGCCTTGGAGAGAAGAATACTTTGCTCGTCATTCTTTTTTTGTAGGTCCTCAAGACGAATATCTTTCTCCGCAGCACTGGCCTTCAACTCCTCAACCAAAGTTTGTAGCTCCTTCGCCTCGTCCTTAGCTTTGGCAGCCACTTCAGCCCATTTCTTTGCCTCGTCCTTCACCTCCTGAATCCTTATTTCTAACAAGACCCTCGTCTTGTCCAATCCTGTGGCTTGCCTAGACGCTGCTATAAACTTTGACATGGCCTATAAAAACAAATAAAACAAGCAAACTACAAATGAAAGTTAAAAAAAAAAAAAAAAAAAAAAAAAAAATAGAGAAGAAGAAGAAAGAAATTTTTTAGTCAAGACAAGGTAAAGATGTTACCTTAAAAAGATCATGGACACCAGAGTGTTCAAAATCTTTAAGGGACATATCATAGCAAGTGTTTATATCTTCGTCAGAGATAGCATTCTTGAAACACTCCCAGGCCAGATCTTCATTTTCAATAATATTTGAAGGGATCTTATGGGAAGGTTGAGACGAGGTAGACATAGTCATTTTGGATGGAGGGGCCTTGGACGAGGTGGTTTCAACAGGAGGAGACGAGTCTACGTCAAAAACCTTTTTAGGCTGTTGGGACGAAGGAGGATTAGGCTTAACTACTTGGGATGAGCCATGCCTGACTTTCTTGCCTCGTCGGCTGGGGAGATTTTCCAAATCCAAGTTCTTAGATAAAGTCTTCCTTTTATCCCCAGCCGATGGACGAGCCTGAGACTCAGCCTCAAGACGAGCCCCCTCACCAGTTACTCCTTTTCCTTTGTTTCCTTTCATGGTTGTCATTCCTAAAAAAATGAATAAATAAGTAAAAAATAATAAACAGTGCAAGAAATGTTTAGAGTTTAAAACTTACTTTTTCTCACAGTAATTTCGTGTGCAAGTGCTTCGAAAGGATTAGGCCTAATCCCCACTTGGCAAGTTGTCTAAGATTAACCAAGGAATGAAAATCCCTATCTGTGTGTAGACGAGCCCTGTGGACATGGTCGCGATGCAACTTGCTCAAGGAAGGTCGTTCAATGGCTGTAAGGAAACAAGTGAAGATTTTTTTTTTTAAATAAAAAAAAAAAATATATATATATATATATATATATATATATATGTATATATGTATATAATAATAAATAGAAAGGGGGAAGGGAAAGCTAAGGGACTTACCCTCAGGACAAAGGTTCCCAAGGTCCCCAGCATAACGACCAAATGTATCCCAGCCAACGTCCATGGGATTCCCAGCTCAGAAGCCGGAGACGACGAAAAACTCCGTCTTCCATTTTCTGTCAGACGAGGCCAAGGACTTAACCAGTCTACAATCTCTAGCTCTGGCTGTGAATTGATAAAAGTCAGGGGATTGATAAATTTCCGAGGGCTTATAACAATAGTGGAACTCGTCCACAGTAAGAGGACGGTCCCCTCTAAACACTTCCCTCCACAAAATTTGTATAGAGATAATCAATCTCCATGCATTTGGATTAAATTGGCATACTCCTAAGCCTAACCTAACTAATAACTCTCTAGTAAAAGCATTTAAAGGAAACCTAAGACTCCCCAAAAGATAAGCCTCATAGACGCCTATCCCAAAATGAGGATTACAACACCATTCCCCACAGATAGGCAATCAGGGATTAAACTCGTCCAGGATTTGGTACCACTCCTTAAGATTGTTTAGTCTTTGCTCGTCCGTCTTGGAAGGAATATCTACAGCACAACTGTACACGGTTATCTCCGCCTCGTCCAAGGGACTAGACGGAGGGATAAAGGACGAGGTGCCTGCTTCGGACCCTGAGGCTTTCCTAAGCTGTTCTTGCACTACTTCCACAGGAAACCCAGGGACACCAGTGACTTACTCCTCGTCCGTGGTGTTTCCCCCACTACTATTACTAGTATCACTAGAACTAGAACTATAACTACTGTCGTCGTAATACTCGTCTATAGCTTTTTCTGTACTATTACTAGACAAGGAAATAGCTATTTCTGACATTTTGAAAAAAAATTGGAGAAACCTAAAAGACGAGGAGAGAGGGGATACCTGGCTCTAGGATGAACAGAGACTATGGACGCGAGGAAACTCCTAGACGAAGCTCTAGACGATGAATGTCAAAGAAGGAAAATCTCAGAAGTGTGAAGGGTAGTGGAGGTATTCCACTATTTATAAATTGCTGACCTGGGCACATGAAACGACACAACCAATCAGATGATGACACGTGGTACTCGTCTCGAAAAAATGAATTGACGAGACTAACCATCAATGAAACGATGACATGTGGCATATCAATTCTGACACCAAGCACCAATGTTCAGGGAAAATGATATCTAGTTACTCCTCTCCTAGGACGACCCATATGGACAAGGGGGCAACTGATAGTGTAAGAAAAATATTGTCTTATGTCGTCCAAACGAGCCGTCCATAAGAAAAAGGATAGAGGAAGGGACGAGGAAAATATGCCTAATAACCCCGCCCTTCCTATGCTCGTCCATTATAATGGACGGACAAGGTCCCTGATATGGATATCGTCCATCCTTAGTAATGGACGGACGAGATTATTGGGCCTTAAGTGTATTGGGCTTTTTGATAATTCAGGTCTTCACCAAAAGGTCCATCAGGGACAGGTTGTATCGTTACGAACCAAACCCTTTGCTAACCGTTATGGATTCTAGGCCGGCCTCCACCGGTCTCCTCTAATTCTGTTTGATTTTTCAGGACTCAGTCTTCAAGATCAACACCCAGAGATCTTCAGCCCACTGATTTCCTTAGAACCATCAATGATTCTTAATTTATTCAAAACATACATTTAGGGAGTTACTTTAAAAAAGTTATCTTCAAAACATATTCAACTTAATTCTAACACGACCCCTAAATTTGATTATGATAGTTGCCTAGCCTTTAATGCTAATGGAAAGGCAGTCTCTTGTTCATCCTTTATAGCTATTGAAAGGCAATCTTTTCATGGCCTTCTGGATTCTGGCCCTAAAGAAATGACCATTTCAAGCTGTAAAAGCCGGAAAACGTCATTCAAAGATTGTTTAAAGTTTTGATAATAGTTGCTCATCCAATATTTCTATTGGTGAAGAAAAATGAATGGCATGAATCATGAGTCATAGCATTAAAAAAAAATAGAAATGTTCAGAGTTATTCTAAAAAGTCTTCTGATGTTATTTCATTATTACAACAATTAAAAAAATGCATTGTAATTTAGTTTTTTTTTTTTCTTCTTTTTTTTCTTGCTAATGTTACTATAAAATTATAGTAATGCCAATAAACAATGAAATTTATTAGACTTTGCACTTTGGGTTTGTCGCTTTGTTAACTACCAGTCTACCACTTAGATAAATGTAATGTATATTATACTACTGCGCATCAAATTCGCTAAGAAGGGATTAAAAAAAAATCATTTAAGAGGAAATATGTAAATCTGCTGTGCGACTTAACAACAAATCAAATGATTGTATGTGGAAATCTATATGATATATGACTTCACAACAAATCAAATGGTAATAATTGAAAACCTACGATGGTATAAGAGAGATGGACTTAAAACGTACTCTTTTTTTCTAATAGATAATTGAGTGAATCTCACCAAAAAGAAAGAAAAATTGAGGTAGGTAATTGAGTAACGAGTGATACTAGGATCTTACAGTTTATTATATAAACTATTGAGTTTACAAATTAATATGTTACCAATTACAGAAAAACAATTCAATATTAATTTATTAAGTGGTTGAAGATCGCTATTTATATTCTTGCCATTTTTTTTTTTTTTTGAGAGAAAAAAAATGGGGGTCTTGCCATTTCATTGATATGAAGTTTGAAGTTTGAAGTTTGAACCATAAAAGGAATACCATAAATGATAATGTTAAGTGTTAACAATGAGTTTACAAATTAATATGTTACCAATTACAGAAAAAACAATTCAATATTAATTTATTAAGTGGTTGAAGATCGCTATTTATATTCTTGCCATATCATTGATATGAAGTTTGAATTTTGAACCATAAATGGAATACCATAAATGATGATGTTAAGTGTTAACAATGAAGCATTACTTAAAACTAATTATAATTCAATACTTATTTTCTAAAATAAAGGTCTTTTATTTTTATTATTATTATTATTTCATAAATGTAATATTATTTTAGGTTTTAACTAACGCAGCGGGTAAAAGCTCTTGTTATCGAAGAAGAGATATGAAATTCAAACCCTACTCACACCAAAAAATCAATTGGTTTTTTTAGTTTAGTGAAAATTATTCTTTATATGAACATGAGTAAAATGTTTATTGGCTCAGTTTGCTTGATTAATTCAAACAAAGTTTAAAAATTATTGTCACTAATTCTTTTAACTCATAGATTCTTTTACGAGGTTTAGATTTTTAATTTTTCCTATTTTATATGGGAAAATAAAAAATAAAAGTCATTACATCAACTTTCCTTCATGAAGCATGCTTGCCACAGGTTCCTCCATTTTATAATCATTATTATAATATTTTTATTATATAATAAAAAATCAACAATTTTTATTTTACTGGGAACAAATATTATAATTTCAAATGATTATATCTTTTGGTATTGTTATTGTTATTATACATAATAATCAATTATTAAATTTTATAATATATTTTTCATTAATTAATAGTATTATACTTTGATACGTAACAGATCTCATTTATTTGTTCATGTTTATTATTCCTTTTATTTTACTTAAAAAAAAAAAATAATAATAGCAATAGCTGTATTGGCTATTACAATGATTTATACTTCTTTTGTCAAAAAAAAAAAAATTGTCACTTCTCTCTTATTTTTGATAGTGAGCTTTTTTTTTTTTTTTTTTTTTTTAATTTCCCGAATATTCCAAATCAGAGATCCACATCCAACCTTTATGAGTTGAAAAAAAACAGTACAGAAAAATAAGTGCGCCACGTGGAATCTACCAAACCAATAACCTCAAGCTTAATCATCTACAACTAATCTTCGATTAGTGGTAACATAATATAAAACACTATTATTATTTTAAAATTTTCAAAATAATAATAGTACAATATTACATAGTACAAAAATTTAACAACCGACAACCGAACCCCAACAACAACTTGAATCGGCCAAGCAAGAGCCGATTACAATTAACCTAAAATATAAGAAGTGGCAAAAGACCCTTCCAAAATTCTACTACCTCCGTTCCATTTTTTTTGTCCTCTATTTCATTTTGAGATGTCCCAAAATATTGTCCTGTTTCTAAAAATAAAAATAATTAATTTACTAATGTTCCTATTATACCCTTATTAATTTACTAATTCAATTTTTTGATAAATTTTTTTAAGGGTAGTTTTGAAAACTTATACATTTTTAAAAGATAGACAAGACAATAAATGATGTTCCCTTAAAAAGTTTGACTTTTCAAACAGGACAAAAAAAATGGGACGGAGGGAGTATTAATTTGTCCTTATCTGTAAATCTCAATATTTACTATGTCCTTTTTAGACCTTTTACCCTCTCTCTATATTCTCTTTTTACTCCAACTTTATTTACACGTTTTACTCCATTATATATATATATATATATATATATATATATATATATATATATATATATATATATATATATGTAATGGTCATTGCATAGAACATAGTAGAGATAAAGCCACACCACACCAAAAATCAAATGAGCGTTTCAGAGAAGTTACTTTTCCCGTTGCTTCAATTCGAGGTGCAAAACAAAGGGCTTCATAATAGCGCAGTTTCTAAATGTCTAGAGGTAAATAGTTATTTGCTAAGCGAGAATTAGATTTGGAAGCTTGAATAATCTGAAAAGAAATATAATAAATAAGATAGCATTAAAGGGGGGAAAAAAAAAACTGAAAAGATAGGTAAATAATAAGATGCTGAATTTAGAAAAAGAAAACTGACAAATGCATGGACCCGAAGTAGTCAAATAAACATACATGATGATTTAACCATGAGTTAGTAATCTCCTCCTCATAGTATTCTACGGCCAGACCAGCTTCTGAACTCTTTCTTTGATTTAGACCATGGTTTTTAAAAACCGAATCGGTGATCGAATCGTTTTTTTCCTAATTTCCGGTTTTTGGCCGGTTTTCCGGTTGTTGACACGTTATTGACTAGTTTTGAGGCTTTTAACCGGACCGGATTGACTCCTGGTTCCCGATTGAACCGGTCGGACTGGCCGGTCCGGTCCCCTTTTTAAAACAGTGATTTAGACGCAGTAGCCAATTCCTTAGGAAGCTTTTTTACAACTCTTACATCATTAGCCAGAACATTAATAAATTGATCTTCATCAAAAACATTTGAGAAGTAACTGCAAATTGAACAAAATGATTTTCATTTTTGTTTTCCTTCTCACAAACCTCCAATATCAATGTTCGGTAGTTATTTTATTATTGTTATTTTTTCCTTCTTCTGCCAGCAGTCTATCCATGGAGGTGGAACAATGGTGAAGGAGAAGGAGATAGAGAGAGAAACGTAGAGAGAAAGAGTCAAATATAACACTTTTTTTGGGTTTAGAGATAGATATAAATATAATAAATGAGGAATAATTAATGAAATCCTAATCAGAATATTAGTATTATTGAGTCTTTTTTTTACCGTTAGATCTACTTAAATCTAATAGTTTAAAAAAATGTGTAATTTGAACCCATCTCATTTTTATTATATAATAAAAAATCAACAATTTTTATTTTACTGAAAACAAATATTATAATTTCAAATGATTATATCTTTTGGTATTGTTATTGTTATTATACATAATAATCAGTTATTAAATTTTATAATTTTTTTTCATTAATTAACAGTATTATACTTTGTGGATCAAAAAAACAGTATTATACTTTGATACGTAACAGATCTCATCTATTTGTTTATGTTTATTATTCCTTTTATTTTACTAAAAAAAATTTAATAGCAATAGCTATATTGGCTATTACAATAATTTATACTTCTTTTGTCAAAAAAAAAAAATTTTTGTCACTTCTCTTCTTATTTTTGATAGTGAGCTTCTTTTTTTTTTTTTTTTTGAATTTCCCGAATATTCCAAATCAGAGATTCACATCTAATCTTTATGAGTTGGAAAAAAACAGTACAGAAAAATAAGTGCGCCACGTGGAATCTTCCAAACCGATAAACTCAAGCTTAATCATCAACAACTAATCTTCGATTAGTGGTAACATAATATAAAACACTATTATTATGTAAAAATCTTCAAAATAATAATAGTACAATATTACTTAATTACAAAAATTTAACAACCGACAACCGAACCCCAACAACTTGAATCGGCCAAGCAAGAGCCGATTACAACCGATCCCTCCAAAATTCTATTAATTTGTCCTCATCTGTAAATCTCAATATCTACTATGTCCTTTTTGGACCTTTTCCCCCTCTCTCTCTATATACTTTTTTTACTCCAACTTTATTTACACGTTTTGGAATAACAAGTACATCATGATTATGATCTTGATCTTGATCCTTCATTTTCAACTGTTGATTTTTCACATGATGGAACAGGCGTTGGGATTTTCGTCGCTGAACATCTGAGGCGCGTGCATGGGGTGCTCGTGGGGGAACATTTCGTAACCCGAATTCACATACCCTTGGTTCACGTACCCGTAAGAAGTGCTAGGAGCGTTGTGATTCACGTACCCTTGATGAACTTCCACCGGGTAATGCTGACCGTCCACGTGTCCATCCCAAAACATAGGCGGTGACTGGAACGGATACCCACCGTACATCATCTTACTCACCTCCACCTTCGGTGCCTCACCGCCTTCCTCTTTCTTCTCTCCGCCGCCGCCTTCTTTCTCTTTCTCTTTCTTCTCTCCGCCGCCTCCGGCGGCTGGGGCGGCTTCCTTTTCTTTCTTGTCACCGCCGCCTTCCTTTGGCTTTTTGTCGCCGCCGCCGTCGTCTTTCTTGGGCGGCGGGACCACGTCGACGCTGCGTTTCAGCTTTTCTTTGAGGTAAGGAGTGAGTGAGTTCACTTCCATGGTTCCCTTCACCGTTACTTGCTCCTTCGTTTTGTCAACCTCCACCGACTCAACTCCTGCACACGTCACCACCACGTCAAAGTTAGTTACAGCCAAAATGACCCTTTTGCCACCATAACAAACTCGGCTCTCGAGGGCATAAATGGAATATTAAAAATATTTAAAAAGATTAAAAGAAGAAGAAGAAGAGGGGTTTGGTAATCTCACCGTCATATTTCCTAATAATCCTCTTTATTTTACTGATGCAACCATCACAATGTAGTTTGATTTTGTAAACCACCGTGGACTGAATCGCCAACAATATATCATAGTTAGTTAAAAATTCAGTTACAAAGTAAAAATAAAAAAACTGAGTAATTGACCACAAGAGAATCCAATCTCTAATCTCTAATTCCAAAATGCCACGTGTTAAGTACCTCTTTGGGTTTCTTAGGCTCTTCTTTCTTTTCAGGCTTCTTCTCTTCCGGCTTCTTATCGCCGCCGCCGCCGCCGCCGTCTTTTTTGGGCTGAGGAGAAACCAGCTCAACTTTCCTCTTGATTTTCTCTTCCAATTTCTCTTTGATTGCCGTGAAGTCCACGTTGGTCCCTTTTACCGTCACTTTGTTGGCCCCACAATCTGTCTTCACCTCTTCCACACCTACAACAATATTATCAACAGGAATCGTATTAGAATTTCCCTTCAATTTCATTGGTAAAATACTTTTGTTGAGTCAAGTCTACGTTACTGTGCTGTTCACACAAAAAGTGTATACCGTTTTTCTTAATCTAACAACCAACCTCAAATCTTATCCAAACAATTTCCTTATTCAAACTACGAAATTTTTCTGAGAGTGACCAACGGGAAACGCGGATCCCGGATTCCTCAGTTTAGTAAAACACGTTGGATTAATTAAACAAATAATAAAAATATATGCAATTTGGAAAATACAACGAAGTTGGTTGGTGTGGATTTGTATGTGAATTTTTTTACCATCGAAATGACGAACGGTTCTTTTGACTTTCTTGGCGCATCCTTCGCAATGCAAGTCGATCTTGTAAACGCCGGTGACCGAAACGTCGTCTTTCTTCTCCGTCGGCGCCGGCGCCGGCGCAACCTTGTTATCTCCACCCTTCTTTTCTCCCTCTTTCTGAATCAAACAAAAAACAAAAAAACAAAAAACCCCATTAAGTTGGGAGCAAAATTCTGCAAATTCAACACGTTAAAGAATAAGAAACAAAAGAAAAACAACGAAGACCCATTTGAGTTTTGGGAATGGAAGAGTGAGAGACTGATTGATTAAACTAACCTCGCCCATTTTTTAATACGCGAGTGAATGAGTTTTCTGTAATCTGGGAATTTGATCAAATTATACGACGTTCTGATTACTAGAACGGTTGTTTGAAGAGAGGAAATGGGAGGTGAAGTTGAAAATATATAGTGGATGAGACTTGTGTAGGTGGGAATATAATATTATTTCCATGGCATGTATGTATGTATGTGTGTGTGATGTATGGATAATTATGGACTTATGTGGTTATCAAAAAAAAAAAAAAAAAAGTTATGGACTTATGTGGGGTTTATTATAATAATAAAAAATTAATGGAGTAGTAATTAAATAATGGGTGAGGTCAGCAAGTATGTGCGCCTCATTGGGCCTGCCGTCGAATCGGACTAATAGACATTCGAGAAACGACGGCACCGTGACAAAATCATCTATTTGTGATTTGACCCCAAAACCATTGCTATTGACTATTGTACTATATTTGTTAATTGTTAATACATAGAGTAGTAGTTAGCAATAAAAAAAAGAAGTTGAGGTGTCAAAACCAAATTACCATACTAACCCTCTACCGGTTAAAATTGTTGTTTGGACTTAATTTTTATACTATGTCTGCGTTTGGATAGCACTCAAAGTTGCTGTGCATTTCCAATTTCACGTTTTGAAGCTTTTTTTTTTTTTTTTTTTCAACGCATGAACAGTAAAATTACTGTGCAAGAGATAATTATTACTGTTCATGCACTGTAGCGCACTGTTCACGTACTGTAGCAACACTGTTCACGTACTGTAGCAACACTGTTCACGCATTAAAAAAATATTAAAAATGAGTCTCACGGTACTATTCATACATTTAAAAATTATTTTGCTACAGTGTTTTCAGCAACAATTAGTTTTCAGTAACAATAAGCAACAATAAGTTGTATCCAAACGGACACTATATTGCCAAATCGGCCCATTTTCAAACTACGTAACAAAATACATACGCTTGTTTCCATACATACACTTGTTTTGGAAACGTGAAGTTCTGCTCAAAATTTTCAAAATAAATTAAGAAGTAAAATAAGCATAAAACTAAACTGTTGACATTGCTAATGTCGAGTTCTACCTCGAATTTGATATCAATAATGTTGAATTCCAAAGCAAGAGTATTTTTTGCTATATAATTTGAAAATGAGGTTGTTTGGCTACATAGGGTTTGTTTGGATACCGCTTATTGTTAAAAACTAAAAACTGGAAAAAATGTAGCAAAATAATTTTTAAATCTATGAATAGTGTCGTGGAACCTAGTTTTAAAGTTGATTTTTCTAAATTCTGTACTTGCGAATCCCGTGAACAGTACACGGGACCCACTGTTTAAAATGCAAACGCAGACGTGGTTGGATTTCAGCTGAATCCAAACCCACGCATAGTTCAAAAATTAAGGCTAAATAATCATTTTTTCTTAAGAGCACTCTAACTCTGATGTAGCAGATTGTGAGTCGACTTTCCTTTTTATATAAACTCACTATTTTTTTTTCCACCACTCATCATCTGTTACGTTAGAATTACGTAAAATTGTGACAAAAAAAAGTTTCTTACTGCTAGATTTTCTTTAAGGAAACCCTTAGTAATAATTTAGTAAAAGCGTTAGAGGAGACGTTATTATCAAAGGAAGGTAGTGCTAAACTGTATACTAGCTACTAGAGTTAGTTCTAGTTGTTGCTGGTAAGTGCCTATAAGTGGTAAGTTATATTCTTAGTAGCAATTAGTGAGCTTTGACGATTTGTGCAACAAAAAATGTGACCATATTATTTATAAAAAGTTATCTTATAAGGTTAGTGGGGTGTTACGATAGACTCCATTAGTATCTTGTTTTTTGCTCCTCCTCCATTAAACCAAATACCAGAAGATCAGTATCTAGCTAGAAGCAATATTATCCTATCGTTTTATCCATTATCTTTGTCCATTTCTTCCAGGCATATTGCATGTACCAATATTGTGATAAGATAGTGATTCTACTGCCTGGTTTTGACCATAGATTTGGCCTATATATTTATATGGCCTAATCTTAAAGGTACACTTGGCCCAGGATCATCTAGAATTGGCAGTGTTAGGCTCTACCGGTTCGAGAACTCAACCCCAGCAGAAAATATGTGATACTTTAACTAACTCAAATCTCCACCAGTGAACTTCTCCCAATTAAACAAAAAAGCTAAGAGTTGAAAAAAACAGGTTTCCTTTGCTACAAAATGATTATAGTTTTTTACACCCAGTTGCGTATTCAAATCACATTTTTGGATTCTGATCCGTGATCTCTTACTTACAATCTTCGTACTGTCGCTGTAAAAGCTACACTACAGAGATTTGGTGTTTGTTTTCATGTAAAAAAGTGCAGACTCGTACGCAATGCTCAATTATATGGATTCTCTTCGTTGTGAGAAAGGTGTATTGAATCATGACTAAGTTGGCAGCTTTCATTTCAAACTTTCCAAAGTCTTTAAATGTGTTGATGATGCTTTTGGATTAGTTGGAGGCTTCCGATTTCACTTTCGGGTCTTCAAAGTATTGATGATGTTTTTCTCCTCCATACCTTCTCAATTAAGTGTTAAGTAGAAGAGATTTTTTTTACAATTGCTGACCTGATTTATAAAAGTGATTGCTATCAAATAAGATTATATCAAAATAAGATTACTATTAATGATAAATGGAGATAAAAGTGATGTTATTTCAAATAATAGAATACTATGCAAATAATTGTGAGAAAGGTATCAAGAATATTTGAAGAAAGTATGACTCTTGTGCCATAGCCATGATGCGGTCGATTATGGGTATATTTATTTATAATACGTATATATAAAATTTCAACCTACTTTATTTATTTAATTTTGGGTGTAGGTAGAGTTTGAATTTAAATTTTTTATTTGACAACAAAAAATTTTAGTAATTGAACTAACCAAAATTCACGTCCACAATGAGTAATAGAGAAAAAGTTGGGAGACCTTGTGAAAATAATGATTCACCAACACAATCAACCGTATCATAAAATTGTGGCAAATTGTGCTATTATAGAATTAGAATTACATATTTAAGTAATATTATGAATACTCAAAATTTAACTACATAAATTTTACAAACTAATATTCCATCAAACATTAAAAAAATCAATATTTATTTATGTTGTTAAAGTGGTATCAATTATTTCATTGTCATATTCTGTATGTAATTTTTTTCTTCAATAAAATCTGTAGTAAGTTTAATTAACACCGCTCATAATTTTTCTCTAGATTTTTTTCCATAAACGTGTTGATGAAGTTGGACCCTAATAAACTGAAAACGGCAGAATCATTTGACTTTGCTGTCTATGCTTACAAAACCAGTGATGTCATCTCTCAAAACCCAGAAATTCAAACGCCCCCACAATGACCTAGATTTCGAGCTAAGGACCTTTGATTCTCCCAGGGTAGGGTGGAAGTTAGAATAGAAAATCAATTTTGACTCTCTCACTGCCTTCCTACACATTTGTCTCATTTATTTATTATCTAATAAATCTATGTGGTGGGCTCTTCAAAAAAAAAAAAATCTATGTGGTGGGGGGACCTCGCTAAATGGCTGCTATAATTTATTTTTCTCGTGGGAAAAATGCTGCCAAGTATAAAGGTTGAACATTCTCAAAAAAAAAAAAGTATAAAGGTTGAAAGGCCTTAGGCCCCTAGGGCTATTCATCAAAAAGTATCCATAAACAAAAATGCCCCAATGGTCCAATACTTAGATATGTTTAATGTCATAGACTCATAGTACTACTAGATGATAATTATTAAATTAAATTAAATGGAATATACCATTTTCCTGTCAAATATTTGTGTATGTTTTTCCTTGATTAAGTGTACATTTATATAGCGTTTTGCGCGTCTAGCGTTATGCGTTCAGTGGTTTTTGGTGGGTCCTGTGTACTATTTACGAGACCGTAAGTACTTTTTTTTTTTTTTATTATAGAAAAACAACTTTAAAACTGAGTCCTATGATATTATTCACACATTTAAAAATTATTTTATTACAATATTTTCAGTAATAAGCTGTATCCAAACAGACCCTAAACATCAATGTAATAAATGTTAAGACCAAATAAGGTCTGCATTACTACCCTTTACCCTGTCAAATCCATTTCTAGTATTTTCTACACAGTTTTATTCCCTAGACTAAGGCTTTATTTGGTTGGAGGAGTAGAAAAGTGGAAGGATGGAAAATTAGTGGGAAGATGGAAATTTGAGAGGATAAAAAAGTTTTGGTTTTCCCTTGTGTGTGTTTGGTTGGAGTGGTGGAAAAGTGGGAGAGTGGAAAATTCTTTTATTTGGTTAGAGAGAAAAGTGCGAGGATGGAAAATACAGTTTATATGAATTGACTATTATGTGAAGAGATGGAAAAGTGAAGGGTAGGTGAGTGCAACAAAGGCGAGAATATTTGTGTAATTTATTACCCACATCATCTTTTCTTCTTAGTTTTCCTCTCAAAGTGGGGGGACAAAATTATGTGGGTCCAGAGGGATTATTTTCCACACCATTTTCTTTCTCTCTTGTTTTCTTTCCTGAACCAAATAAAAGAAAAATTCATTTTCCACCTTATTTTCCTCTTCTTGTCCATCCTCCATGTTTTCACCCCAACCAAACGAGGCCTAAGCTCAATTATTTCAATAGTTATGAGAGAGAAGGTTTGAATATTGGTGCCCTCATAAAGATGAGGAAGCAATACCACAAATCTATAAGACTTTTTTGGCAAATAAGCTTTTGCAAAAAGGCTATTTGGCAACTAATCTATAAGGCTATTGACAACTATTGTTGTAGAATTTTAACTATAAAGTTTTTGTAATTATGATATATTTTTTATAAATAATTTTAACTGATTTTAATAATTGTTCTTTATTACCATGCTAAGACATGAATTGATTTCCTTTTATGTAGTTGTGTAAGTAGAGATTGAATCCTATATCTTTTATTTGGCGATATGAGATTTTATTAGTTTAGTTAATTAGAAGATGAAGAAAAAAGTAGTATTTGTTCATTATAGTTTTTGATAAATTAAAGTGATGATGTAATTTGAAGTTATTACACATCGATTGATAATCAATAATCAAATTAATCAAAATAATAAAAGAGAACATAGTAAAAGTACTTTATATTTAAATATTCGAACCCAATTAGTTGAATTAATGACCAATGTTTATTTAATCTATATTTATATCTTATCTCTATCTATTTAATTTAAAATATATTTATGCAAAAAAATATCTTGTCTTCTCTATATATTATTGGAACAGAATACCTTGATCTCCAATTGTTGAAAGTTCCCAAAATATCCAATAAACTATTATAAATAAAATGAAAAGGAAGTAAATGATCATAAACATATAAAATAATCAAAACATTTTTCTCTTTCATTAACTTTTATTCAAAGTCTTAAATTCAAAATTATGTTATGAGGAAGAATCTAAAGTCTCTAAATACGAACTTTGTGCATGAGAGAAGATTAGTGATATATTATATTAAATTATTAGAATAGAACATCTTGGTATCCATCTTCTCAAAAAAAAATTCTTGGTATCCACCTTTTTAAAGTTCCCAGAATATCCAATAATCTATCACAATCTTTGGTTATTGATAAATTGTGTCTAATGCAATGTGCATTTGTAACGTAGTTTTAAGTAATTTTTGTTCTTTTATTTTTACCATCTATTCCATTAAATGATTTTAATTATAGTTTTGAAAATTTTTTGAAAGAATAAAAACTCTTAAAAAAAAAATTTAATGCAAATTTTGATGCCCAACTGAAAAACCCCAATGTTATATGAAAATTGAAACTAATAAGTTTCAAACCATTTAACAAGGACAGAAACCTCGTGAGTAGTCACAAAGAGAAGAATCCTCTTGGGAGTAACCTCAAGATTTTGGTTTTGAATTTAAACTTTAAACCCAGAACTTTATGGATCTCATGAGGCATTAGAAGGTCTCATTAGGCATGAGAAACACTAAACCAATCTCTATCTCTCTCTCTCTCTCTCTCTCTCTCTCTCTTATATAAGATAGAAATTCTTCTCTAGGCTAATCTAAGTGTATATGTGTGTGAAGCTCTCTCCTAGAGAGATTTGAAACTCGGCCCTTACCCCCACACTCCACAAGCACTTATACTTGTAAAGTGACCATCATACCAAGAGTGTGCAGTGGTCTCTCTCTCTCTTAATTTGTGCATATACTATATTCCTACTATTTATAATAAACAATTACTATAAATCAGTTTGAAATATAAAATAAATACACCCTCTATATATACTACAAAAAAAAAAAATTTATTATTAAAGTTGATACATTGTGTCAATATTTGCAAAAATATGTGATATTTTTAAATTAAATGGAATATACCATTTTCCTGTCAAATATTTTTTTTGAGGAAAAGGTAAAGAAACTTTATTTTCCTGTCAAATATTTATGTGTGTTTTTTCTTGATCAAGCATCAATGTAATAAATGTTAGGACCAAATAAGGCATGCATTAGCCTTTACCCCCTCAAATCCATATCTAGTATATTCTACACAGTTATATTCCCTTGACCAAGCTCAATTATTTTAATAGTTATGAGAGAGAAGATTTGTAATTATGATATATATATATATATATATATTTTATAAATAATTTTAACGCATTTTCTTTTGATAATTGTTCTTTATTACCATACTAAGACATTAATTGATTTCTTTTTATGTAGTTGTATAAGTAGAGATCGAACTTTATATATTTTATTTGACGACAAGAGATTTTACTAGTCTAGTTAATTAAGAAAAAAAATTAATTTTTGTACTTTATATTTTTTGATAAATTAAAGTGATAATGTAATTTGAAGTTATTACATATCGATTGATAATCAATAATCAAATTAATCAAAATAATAAAAGAGAACATAATAAAAGTACATAATATTTCTATATTCAAACCCAATTATTTTAAATAATGAGCAATGTTTATTTAATTTATATTTATGTCTTATCTCTATCTATTTAATTTAAAATATATTTATGCAAAAAAAAAAAAATCTTGTCTTCTCTATATATTATTGGAATAGAATATCTTGATCTCTAAGCCTGTTTGTTGTGTAATTCCAAATAACAGTTTTCAGTGTTTAAACACTGAAAACTGTGGTTCTAACAAAAAAAAAAAAAAAAACGCGTTTGGTAAGGGTGTTTTTTTAGAAATGTTTGAGTTACATTGCTTATTTTAGGGTATTTAAACAATGAATTTGGAAAACTCCTCTTACTCGTTTTCAGATTTTAAACAACAATTACTCAATGGCATTTTTGTAAATATTTTGAAAAACATGGGGTTCACTTGATTAGACAACACATAAAGTTTCATTCTTTAATTCAAACCAAGGAGCCCACTTGTCAACTTTAAGAAAAAAATTATACAAATACCAAACACACAATTATGTTTTTGCTTTATAAATACTGTAAACATGTATTTTCACAACACTTTTTAAACTACAGTTTTTACATCATTTTAAACAATGATATTAGAAATCCCCAAAATATCCAATAAACTATTATAAATAAAACAAAAAAGAAGTAATTGACCATAAACGTATAAAATTGTCAAAACATTTTTTTTATTCACTTTTATTCAAAGTTTTAAATTCAAAATTATATTACGAGAGAGAGAAGAATCTTTTCTTTTAGGAACAGAGAGAGAAGAATCTAAAGTCTCTAAATATGAACTTTGTGCATGTGAGGAGATTAGTGATATTTATACTATTATTTAAGGGGCTTCCCCTATTTGGAGTTCTCAATTTAGATACCCAAAATACCTTCAAATTTATCCGTTTTTAAGAATTAAATTATAAGGTTAGACATGTAAAATTAATAATTCAAAAACTCCTAATTTTTAGCTAAATTATATATATATATATATATTAAAACTGTTTTTTCTCCCACCTCCACATTTCTCTTTCACGTTCTTCTTCTTTTTGAAAAAATATAAAAAATAAAATTGCTCTTTTTTTCCACAAACATACCATTTTTTTTTTATCACTAAACTGTTTTTTTTTGTTTTCCCCACCTCCATATTTTTCACTCACACTAGTAGTCAAGTATTAATACAACTTCTTTTTAAAATAAAAAAATAAAATAAAGCTTCCATGAGTAAAATGTATAAACCTAAAAAATAAAAAATAAAAAGCCTCATCGCACATGCGAAGCACATGTGACGAGGCTAGTATTAAATTATTAGAATAGAACATCTTGGTATCCACCTTTTTAAACTTCCTAGAATATCCAATAATTTATTACAATCTTTCGTTTTTGATAAATTTTGTCGAATGCAATGTGCATTTGCAACATAGTTTAAAGTAATTTTTGTTATTTTTACAATCTATTCCCTTAATCAATTTTAATTATAGTTTTGAAAAATTTATGAAAGAAGAGAAAACTCTTTAACAAAATTACTTAATGCAAATTTCGATGCCCAACCGTAAAACCCCAGTGTTATATGAAAATTGAAACTAATGGGTTTCAAACCATTTAACAAGGACAGAAACCTCGTGAGTAGTCACAGAGAGAAGAATCCTCTTGGAAGCAACTTCAAGATTTTGGTTTTGAATTTAAACTTTAAACCCAAGATTTTATGGATCTCACGAGGCATTAGAAGGTCTCATTAGGCATGAGAACCACTAAACCAGTCTCATGGAGTCATAGATCTCTCTTTTCTTTTCTTTTCTTTTTTCCTTTCAATTTGTGTATATACTATATTCCTACTATGTATAATAAACAATTACTATAAATCAGTTTGAAATATAAAATAAATACACCCTATATATATAATACAAAAAAAAAAAAAAATTATTAAGATTGATACATTGTGTCAATATTTGCAAAAATATGTAATATTTCTAATTACCTTTTATCAATAATCATTTAAGTATCATAGAAGTAGAAAATAAACAACAATACCAAATTTAAGCATCTTTATTTTGATATAAAAAGTGTAAAGACTAAAACCTTTTTCCCTTATTATTTTGATATATATATGATAGATCCTTGGAAATCAGTGGGCTGAAAGTCTCCGGGCATTGATGATCTTGAAGGCTAAGTCCTGTAAAATCAAATAAAATCAGAGAAGACCGGTGGTGGCTGGTCCAGAATCCTCCGATGGTAAAGTCAGTGGGTTGAAGTAAAAAGGAAAATACTTCTTACGACTTTACTATTTTGTTTGAAAAATGTCTGAATGAATTACCTCTACGTAGAGAAGTGCTTATATAGGGTACATTGAGCGGTTATTTGTCATAATAACCTCTCCTATTGTTGAGGAGTCCAGAGAATTCAAAGATAACTTCCCTAACTTCCGTGGAAGTTACCTTGTTTGGACCGGTGCTTCATTATAGTTAATGGAGGCTTTGGTTCGTTTGGCATGTTAAGTTCAAAATGATCGTCCGTCCGTTATTATGGACAGACGAGGTCACGCCCTTCCATCATGAGGGACGGATAAGGTCACGTTTGTCCATTACTAAGGATGGACAAGATTCGCTTCTGGGACCAGCATAGGGTGGACGAGTAAAAGAGGGATGAGTGTAAGAACCCCTCGTCTCCTACTTTACACTTTGTCATGGACGGCCCATATGGATGAGACGAAACTAAGCGCGTTTTCTTTACACCATGAATATATATATATATATATATTCATTATAATTCTATATAAATATTAAATTAATTTAAATAACTGGTACTATACATACAAGTATAACTGATGAGATAAAAAGTTGCTTTTGCAGTGGATGTGAGTCGTTTTACACAAATAAGCCTAGCCCATGACCCTTTTGCAAGTTTCAAAACGAAATTTATATTAAGGTCTGGAAAGGAGGCAGGTGTGCAAGTCGATTATCAACTACTCTCTTGGAAACAAGTACACAAAACCACCAGCACTCCTTAGTTCAGAGGCACGTCTTGCTCCCTTGACGAAAGCTATAGGGGGACCCAAAAAAAGCCTAGATGCAAAAAATTCCAGTATGGGGTGCAACTGTTTGAGTTAGTTTCAGTTGAATTGACAATTAAGACTAAAGACGGAAAAATCACTTAATATTCTTAATATGATCACGTGATTTTTCCATCCATAAGAGCTAATGTAAGTTAATCCCAGGGATCAATTTGGACGAAAAAAAGTTTCTTTCGTAGTGGATATGAGTCGTTTTACACAATTAATCCTAGCCCATGACCCTTTTGCAAGTTTGAAAACTAAATTTATATTAAGGTCCGGAAAGGAGGCGGGTATGCAAGTCAGTTATCAACTACTCTCTTGGAAACAAGTACACAAAACCACGAGCACTCCTTAGTTCAGAGGCACATCCTACTCCCTTGACGAAAGCTATAGGGGGACCCAAAAAAAGCCTAGATGCAAAAAATTCCAGTATGGGGTGCTGCTGTTTGAGTCAGTTTCAGTTGAATTGACAATTAGGACTAAAGACGAAAAAATCACTTAATGTTCTTAATAAGATCACATGATTTATCCATCCATAAGAGCTAATGTAAGTTAATCCCAGAGATCAATTTAAAGGAAAAAAAGTTGCTTTCGTAGTGGATATGAATCATTTTACACAATTAATCCTAGCCCATGACCCTTTTGCAAGTTTCAAAACGAAATTTATATTAAGGTCTGGAAAGGAGGCGAATATGCAAGTCGGTTATCAACTACTCTCTTGGAAACAAGTACACAAAACCACAAGCACTCCTTAGTTCAGAGGCACATCCTGCTCCCTTGACAAAAGCTATAGAGAGACCCAAAAAAGCCTAGATGCAAAAAATTCTAGTATGCGGTATAGCTGTTTGAGTCAGTTTCAGCTGAATTAACAAGTAGGACTAGAGACAGAAAAACCATTTAATATTCTTAATATGATCACGTGATTTTTCCATCCATAAGAGCTAATGTAAGTTAATCCCAAGGATCAATTTGGAGTAAATAAAATTAACATGAAGTTATAAAAGTAATTGAAATCTTGTGGGGTTGTTTTTGCATTTTGGCAAAAAAAAAAAAAAAAAAAAAAAAAAAAAAACACTACTCTTTTGGATTCAATCTCTAAGCCCAATTTCGTAGTTCGAGTGTTCAACCAACAAGAAGCCCAAACGTAAGGGCTAGGCCTAAAGAAAAAAACAACTCACATGGCAAAGAATCGAAGAGGCCGAGCAAAGCGTGTGTGTGTATATGCGCTACCCACTTAAACAATCTCTCTTCCTCCCACACACTCTCATAGTCTCAAACAACCATGCCTGCAAACCCTTCATAGCTCCACCATCTGCAGAAAATCGACGTCAATCCTCCCAAGGGCACCAGAGACTTCCCCCCCGAGGAAATGCGCCTCCGCACTTGGCTCTTTCACAATTTCCGAGAGGTATAAATATATAATATCTATGTGTATATACATGGATATGTATATGCGTATGTTGATTCCTGAAAGATTTTGGTCTCTCTTTTTAAACCCATGTTAGCTAATCAATATTTCTCATTTAGAAGCGAAACTAAACTCTCACGCAAATTTACTTCTACATTTGCTTTATTCTCTTTCATTGTGCAGATATACTAGTGTTTTGAAGATCGAGGGAATCGTCGAGTTGCATTGAGGCCCGAGCTCACTCCTTCGTTGGCGAGGCTAGCTTGTGATACAGAAAGGGTACTAATCCTGAATCTGCCGCTGCTTTTGCAATGAAAACAATACATAGGGTCCGTTTGGATAGCACTTAATGTTGCTGAAAGTTGCTAAAAACTGATTGTTGCTGAAAACACTGTACAAAAATAATTTTTAAATGTGTGAATAGTGTTGTGAGACCTACTTTTAATATTAAATATTGCGTAAACAGTACACGCACAGTATGTGAACAGTAAATTTTGTCCCCTGTCAAAAAAGCCGGCCAAAAAAAAAAAAAAAAAAAAAGGGAGAAACCGCACAGCCTAAAACGCGCCGCAACTAACCATTGTATCCAAACCCATTCATAGTCTTCTTCGTCTTTATTTTGTTATCTTTATTGTTAGTACATATAGTAGTAGTTAGCAATAAAAAAAAGAATTTTAGGTGTCAAACCCAAATTACCATACTAACCCTCTACCGGTTAAAATTTTTGTTTAGACTTAATTTTTATACTATATTGCCAAATCGTCCCATTTTCAAACTACATAACAAAATACACTTGTTTTGGAAACGTCAACTTCTGCGCAAAATTTTCAAAATAAATTAAGAAGTAAAATAAGCGTAAAACTTAACAGTTGACATTGCTAATTGCTAATATTGAGTTCCACCTCGAACTCGATATCAATAATGTTGAATTCAAAAGCAAGTGTATTTTTTGCTACATAATTCGAAAATAAGGATGTTTGGCTACATAATTCAAAAATTAAGGCTAAATAATCATTTTTTCTTGAGAGCACCCTAACTCTGATGCAGCAAATTATGAGTCGACTTTCTTTTTTATATAAACTCACTATATTTTTTTTTTTTCTACCACTCGCTATCTATTACGTTAGAGTTACGATAACTTGTGACCAAAAAAAAAAAAAATAGTTTCATTACTGCTAGATTTTCTTTAAGGAACCCTTAGTAATAATTTAGTAAAAGCGTTAGAGGAGACGTTATTATCATAGGAAGGTAGTTTTAAACTATTTACTACTCTAGGTAGTCTAGTTGTTGCTGGTAGTGCCTATAAGGTGTAAGTTAAATTCTTAGTAGCAATTAGTGAGCTTTGACGATCTGTGCAACCAAAAATGCGACGATATTATTTATAAAAAGTTATCTGATAAGGTTAGTGGGGGTGTTACGATAGACTCCATTAGTATCTAGGTTTTTGTTCCTCCATTAAACAAAATACCGGAAGATCACATTTTGGATTCTGATCCGTGATCTCTTACTTACAATCTTCGTACTGTTGGGATAAGCTACACTACAGTGTTTTGGTGTTTGTTTTCATGTAAAAAAGTGCAGACTCGTACGCAATGCTCAATTATATGGATTCTCTTTGTTGTGAGAAATGTGTATTGAATCATGACTAAGTTGGCAGCTTTCATTTCAAACTTTCCAGAGTCTTTAAATGTGTTGATGATTGTGACTTTGTTGGAGGCTTCCGATTTCACTTTTGGGTCTTCAAATTATTGATGATATTTGTCTCCCCCATACCTTCTCAATTAGGTGCAAGTACAAGACATTTCTTTTACAATTGCTGATCTGATTTATAAAAGTGATTGCTATCAAATAAGATTTCTATCAAAATAAGATTACCATTAATGACGAATGGAAATTAAAGTGATGTTATTTCAAATAATAGAATACTATGCTAATAATTGTGAGAAAGGTATCAAGAATATTTGAAGAAGGTATGACTTTTGTGCCTCGGTGATGATGTCAAAGGTGGTTTCATGAATTTTTTTCATGACGTTCTTTAAGGAGCGTAACTTATACCATCTAATAAAAAAAAAAATTTATATATTAACAACAATATCAATAAAAAAATATGTAAATACATAAAATTTATAATTGCCTTTTACGAGTTTTCATATTTTGAAATCGGTATATGATAATCTCATTATCAATATTACAAGTTACATTTCTTTCAATGTACACAACCAAGTAATCATTCATCTACTGACTGTAGAACAAATTATAGAGCAAAATTTAATTTTATTGGCATAAAAAAAAACGGAGGGTGTTCCCAATTTATTTTTGAAGGGTAGACAAATAAAATTTTTAAAATTATTATATATATATATATATTAAAAAAAAAAAATTCAGGTCAGTGTTGTCCTGAGACCATCCTTACCTTAAGGTGGCACCACCCCTGGATGATGCGGTCGATTATGGGTATATTTATTTATAATATGTATATATAAAATTTCAACCTACTATATTTATTTAATTTTGGGTGTAGGTAGAGTTCGAACTTAAATTTTTTATTTGACAATAAAAAATTTTAGTAGATGAACTAACCAAAACCCACGTCCACAATGAGTAATAGAAAAAAAGTTAGGAGACTTTGTAAAAGTAATAGTTCACCAATCACAATCAACCATATCATAAAGTTGTGGCAAATTGTGTGATCATAGACTAAGAATTACATATTTGAGTAATATTGTGAATACTAAAAATTTAATTACATAAATTTTATAAATTAATATGCCATCAATCATTAAAAAAAAAAAATCAATATTTATTTATGTTGTTAAAGTGGTATCAATTATTTCATTGTCATATTCAATATGTAATTTTTTTTCTTCAATAAAATTTGTAGTAAGTTTAATTAACACCATTCATAGTTTTTCTCTAGAATTTTTTTTTCCATAATCGTAACTGAAAAAGGCAGAATCATTTGACTTTACTGTCTATGCTTACAAAACCAGTGATGTTATCTTATCTCTCAAAATCCAGAAATTCAAACGCCCCCACCCTAGATCTCGAGCGAAGGACCTTTGATTGAATGGCAAGGAAACTAGAGAGAGTGACTCCCAGGGTAGGGTGGAAGTTAGGAATAGAACATCAATTTTGACTCTCTCTCTCTCTCTCTCTCTCTCTCTCTCTCTCTCTCTCTCTCTCTCAGCAAAAAAAAAGTATAAAGGTTGAAAGGCCCTAGGCCCCTAGGGCTATTCATCGTAAAGTATTCATATAAAAAAATGCCCCAATTGGTCCAATACTCAGATATGTTTAATGTCATAGACTCATAGTACTACTAGTTGACAATAATTAAATTAAATTAAATGGAATATACTATTTTCCTGTCAAGTATTTGTGTGTGTTTTTTTCTTGATTAAACATCAATGTAATAAATGTTAGGACCAAATAAGGTATGCATTACCCTTTACTCCGTCAAATCCATTTCTAGTATTTTCTACACGGTTCTATTCCCTAGACTAAACTCAATTATTTTAATAGTAATGAAGATGGAGAGAAGATTTGAATATTGGTGCACTCGTAAAGATGAGAAAGCAATACCACAAAATCTATAAGACTTTTTGGCAAATAAGCTTTTGCAAAAAGGCTATTTGGCAGCTAATCTATAAGGCTATTGACAACTATCGTGGTAGAATTTTAACTATAAAGTTTTTGTAATTATAATTTTTTTTTATAAATAATTTTAACGCTTTTGATTATTGTTTTTTAGTACCATACTAAGATATTAATTGATTTTTTTTATGTAGTCGTGTAAGTAGAGATCAAACTCTATATCTTTTTTATTTATTTATTTTTTTTTTGCGATAAAAGATTTTACTAGTTTAGTTAATTAGGAAAAAAAAGGTAGTGTTTGTACTTTATAGTTTTTGATGCATTAAAGTGATAACGTAATTAGAAAAACGAGTGTGAGTTAAAGAGGTTTAAAATTTATGCTGTAAATATCTCCTCATGTGTGCTAAAATATTTAGTATTCTCAAAAAAAAAAAAAAAAAGTGATAACGTAATTCGAAGCTATTACATCTTGATTGATAATCAATAATAAGTTTAATCAAAATAATAAAAGAGAACATAATAAAGGTACTTTATATTTCTATATTCAAACCCAATTATTTTAATTAATGACCAATGTTTATTTAATCTATATCTATATCTATATCTTCTCTCTATCTATTTAATTTAAAATATATTTATGGGAAAAATATCTTGTCTTCTCTATATATTATTGGAATAGAATATCTTGATCTCAATGTGTTTGAACTTGGTGAGAAAGTGTAATTAAGTGTGTGTGTGTTTATCAGTTAGTTTGTTTTTCAAAAAAAAAAAAAAAAGCATATCTCGGTCTCCAATTGTTGAAAGTTCCCAAAATATCCAATAAACTATTATAAAAAAATAAAAAATAAGTAAATGATCATAAACATATAAAATTGTCAAAACATTTTTCTCTTTCATTCACTTTTATTCAAAGTCTTAAATTCAAAATTATGTTATGAGAGAGAGAGGAAGAGAGAGAGAGAGAGGAATCTAAAATCTCTAAATACGAACTTAATTTGTGCATGTGAGGAGACTAGTGATATATTATATTAGATTATTAGAATAAAACATCTTGGTATCCATCTTTTTAAAGTTTCAGAATATCCAATAATCTATTACAATTTTTGGTTTTTGATAAACTTTTTTTAATGCAATGTGCATTTGTAATGTAGTTTAAAGTAATTTTTGTTCTTTTATTTTTACAATCTATTCCATTGAACAATTTTAACTATAGTTTTGAAAATTTTATGAAAGAAGGAAAAACTCTTTGACAAAATTACTTAATGGATAGCAAATTTTGATCTCCAACTGAAAAACCCCAATGTTATATGAAAATTTAAAAAAAAAAAAAAAACAAACAAACAAACAATTTAACAGGTACAAAAATCTCATGATTAGTCACACAGAGAAGAATCCTCTTGAGAGTAACCTCAAGATTATGGTTTTGAATTAATACTTTAAATCCAGGACTTCATAGATTTCACGAGGCATTGGAAGGTCTTATGAGGCATGAGAATCAATCCCATGGATTTTTATTTTTTTTCTTTCATTTTGTGTAAAGTGTAAACCCTATATATGTACTATATTCCTCCCATATAAAATAAATAAACCCTATATATATACTACAAAAAATATACTTATTAAAGTTGATACATTGTGTCAATATTTGCAAAAAATATGTGATATTTTTAACTACCTTTTCTCAATAATCATTTTTAAGTATTATACAAGTAGAAAATAAACAACAATACCAAATTTGAGCATCTTTAATTTGATATAAAAAGTGTAAAGACTAAAACCTTTTCTCCCTATTATTTTGATATATATATATATATATATTCATTATAATTCTATAAATATTAAATTAATTACATACAAGTATAACTGATGAGATAAAAAATTGCTTTTGTAGTGGATATGAGTTATTTTACACAATTAATCCTAGTCCATGACCCTTTTGCAAGTTTCAAAACCAAATTTATATTAGGGTCCGTAAAGGAGGCGGGTATACAAGTTGGTTATCAACTACTCTCTTGGAGACAAGTACACAAAACCAAGAGCACTCCTTAGTTCAGAGGCATGTCTAGCTCTCTTGACAGGGACGGAACTAGGATTCAAACTTAGGAAGTATAACTAATGAGATAAAAAATTCCTTTCGTAGTGGATATGAGTCGTTTTACACAATTAATCCTAGTCCATGACCCTTTTGCAAGTTTCAAAACCAAATTTATATTAAGGTCCGTAAAGGAGGCAGGTATACAAGTTGGTTATCAACTACTCTCTTGGAGGCAAGTACACAAAACCAAGAGCACTCCTTAGTTCAGAGGCACGTCCAACTTCCTTGACAGTGACAGAACTAGGGTTCAAACTTAGGAAGTATAATTGATGAGATAAAAAATTGCTTTCGTACTGGATATGAGTCGTTTTACACAATTAATCCTAGTCCATGACCCTTTTGCAAGTTTCAAAACCAAATTTATATTAAGGTCCATAAAGGAGGCGAGTATACAAGTTGGTTATCAACTACTCTCTTGGAGACAAATACACAAAACCAAGAGCGCTCCTTAGTTCAGAGGCACGTTCAACTCCCTTGACAGGGACGGAACTAGGATTCAAACTTAGGGGGGCCAAAGTTCTTTGTTCAAAAATTTTATAAAGTCGGAATATTAATACTAGAGGTTGATGACGATACTTTATTAGCATTAATTTTTTAATTTTTTTGTTTTTTGTTTTTAAATCAATAATAGATATTTATAATTAAGAGTTCTGTAAGTCAATTGGCACGTTTTGATATTTTCAAGGTTTGACAGAGATTAGACCAATTCTTTATTCTATCCACATTATAATTTTTTTTTTAACAATCTATTTATTCTTTTCACATAATACTATACCTAATAACTTCATTATGCTATATATAAAAGATTCTTAGAAAAAAAAACAAAAACTATAGTTAAAAGTTCAAATCCATGTCTAGTATTACAATAATAAAACAACTAAAATAATGGTTAATCAACATCATGCACTAATATTCAACGAAAAAAAGGGTGAGACAATTATTGGTGTCTTGGTTAAGGATTTTTTATTTTATATATATATATATATATATATATAATTACTTGGTTAAGGTTGAGGTAGTATAAAGATGTGAGATCTTTTCCTTTGAAAATTTGCCATTTTGAAAAAATAGTAAAAAAAAAAGAAAAAAAAAAAGAGATCTCTTAAACAATCACATGATAATGAACGATAACTTTGAGTCTTCTACTATGTAAATAATAAAGCTTTTCCCATCACTACATTAATTTAGCTAAAGCACAAAGTTTATTACCAATAAACTAATCACACACATGAGTTGGTGGCAGTTTAAGTAAAGCACAAAACAGTAAATTGTTGTTGTTTTACATGTGTATTACATTTATGCATACATGCCAAGTGTGTCCCAAAGTTGTCTTTGTGACTATAGGGACACTAATTGGTGTGTGGATGGAGTGACACTAAATATTGGTGTGTGGATGGAGTGATTAGCAGCATAAGAATTGTCTTTGTGACTAAAGGATTGAGTCATTTGAGAGAGGGACAATGAGCTCTCAAATGAGAGGTAGAAATTAGGTAAAAATTATTGGGTTTTTGTGATTTGTTTTGCTAGGATTTATAATTGATTTGTTATAATTTTTTTTTTACTTAGACTGTCTCCAAAGATTTTTTATTTTTATTTTATTATCTGAATATCTGAATATGTGAATTGTTTTGAAGATTTTCCTTTTTGTCCGGATTTGTAAATTGTCCAAATGTTTAGCTAAATGTTTTTCTTGATATTCTTGGGACAACTAGACAAGGGATGATTTGATAATTTTTTTCATTTTTGGTTTCATGAGTCAGCTTGTAAATTTTTTAGGAGAGGGGGGCCAAATATATTAATTTTAGAGCCAAAAGTAAAATTTTTATGCTAATATATGTACTAGGGAATTTTTTTCAAAGGCTGGGGAGGGGGGGGGGGGCAGCCTCAAGGTAGTTCCATCCCTATCCCTTGACGTGAGCTATAGGGGGACCAAGAAAAACCTAGATGCAAAAATGTCTGTATGGGGTTTAGTTGTTTAAGTCTATTTCTGCTGAATTGACAATTAGAACTGAGGGTCTATTTGGATACCGCTTATTTTGCTGAAACTGAAAACTTATTGCTAAAAGTACTGTAGATAAAGGTAAAAGTTAACTGAAATAGTACAGTGTGGCTCATGAATAGTACCAAAAAGTGCAGTGGGGCTCATAAATAGTACAAAAAATAAGCTAAATAGTGAAATAATTTTCATTTTTCATTGGTATCCAAACTCACACTAAGATGGAAAAATCACTTAACCCTCGCGTGTCTAATGGTGCAAATCAATTGTTTAATATTCTTAATGTGATCACGTGATTTTTCCATCCATAAGAGCTAATGTAGGTTAATTCTGGGGATTAATTTGGAGGAAATAAAAACCACGTGGAGTTATAAAAATAATTGAAATCTTGTGCGGTGTTTTAGCATTTTGGCAAAAAAAAAAAAAAAAAACTCTGGTCTTTTGGACTCAATCTCTAAGCTCAATTTCATAGTATGAATGTTCAACCAACACGAAGTCCAAACTCAAGGGCCAGGTCCAAAGAACATAATGAACCTGCATGGCAAAAAATCGAAGATGCGAGCAAAGCTTGCGTGTGTGCCACCCTCTCACTCCCTCTCTCTCTCTCTCCCACACACTCTCACAGTCTCAAACCACCATCCTGCAAACCCTTCATCACTTCTTCACCTGCAAAGAACCATCCACATAATTTTTTCATCCATAAGAGCTAAACGAAATTGATCCTCAATTTCGTGAAAATAGAAGCCTCATAAAGCTATTAAAAAAAATTGAAACCTTGTGGGCTGTTTATGCATTTTGGCAACCAAAAAAAAAAACACTACTCCTTTGGACTCAATCTCTAAAAGTCCAATTTTCGTTGTTCGACCAACAAGTCCAACAAATAGCCCAAACTCCAGGCCCAATCAACACAACAACCCGCGTGGCAAAGAACCGAAGAGGTCGAGCAAAGGGTGCCACGTCCTCACTCTCTCACTCTCTCTCTCCCACAGTCTCGCACCACCACCATGCCTGCAATCCCTTCATCGCTTCTTCACCTGAAGCCTTTATTCTTCTCTCTCCCTCGCTTCTCATCTCCGTCACTCGCTCTCAATCGCGCTCGCAAATTCCCAATCCCTACAATAAACCCTAGAGGCCTCTCTTCTCTATCGTCCTCCGCCGCCGCAGCACAGTCCACCGGCGATAATGGCAGTGGCGGAGGTAGGTCCGGTGCGCTCGCTCCACCTCCAATCACCGAGGAGTTGCAGAAAATCGACGTCAATCCTCCCAAGGGCACCCGAGACTTTCCCCCCGAGGAAATGCGCCTCCGCACTTGGCTCTTTCACAATTTCCGAGAGGTATATATATAAAAAATATTTATGTATATATATGCGTATGTATGTATGCATGTATGTAATGGTATGTGTATGTTGTGTGCAATTGATTGGTTGTGGAATTTAGGTTTCGCGGTTGTTTGGATTCGAGGAGGTTGATTTTCCGGTGTTGGAGTCGGAGGCATTGTACATTAGAAAAGCCGGCGAGGAGATTAGGGACCAGGTATACGTATAAACTAAGCTACATTTTTGTACCATTTGATTTGCTTTATATACATGCTACACATTGAGCTCAAAATTTTAGTGGCTGTTTAAACACTTAGCTTTACTTGGATTGTGGCATTTAGCTTTGCGAGTAAATTAATTGAATTTTGGGTTGAAGTGATTTATTAAGTTGTAGTAATATATAGTTATATACATACATTGTGATTGTCTGTGATAATCGACACGGGAGTTTTTAAAGGTTTTTAAAAAAAAGAGAGAAATGGTAATGGTAAATGATATTGATAGTTTCTGAATTTAGTGGAGTAGGTTGTTTTTGAATTGAGGCCCGGGAGAGTAATCTAATGCCAGAAAATTTTCTAAAGATAAGCACCATGGCAGTGATGGCACAATATGTGTGTATAACATTTGGTGATGATTGCACGACCGTGGTCATTTGCTTATTATGAACTAATGCTATAGTTGATTCCTGAAAGATATTGGTCTATCTTTTTAAACCCATGTTAGCTAATCAATATTTCTCATTTAGAAGCGAAACTAAACTCCCATGCAAATTTACTTCTACATTTGCTTTATTCTCTTTCATTGTGCAGCTATACTGTTTTGAAGATCGGGGGAATCGTCGAGTTGCATTGAGGCCCGAGCTCACTCCTTCGTTGGCGAGGCTTGTGATACAGAAAGGGTACTAATCCTGAATCTGCAGCTGCTTTTGCAATGAAAACAATGCATAGTCTTCTTTGTCTTTATTTTGTTATATTTTTCTCAGTATTTGCTCTGTTGGTTTTCAAGTTTGATGTCTGTAAACTCATAAGTCTTCTGTATTTATTTACTTATGATTTTTGTATCCAGGTACAGATGCCAGAATTTGATCTCCATGTTTTTTCTTGTCCAGAAAATCTGTATCCCTCCCATTGAAATGGTTTGCTGTAGGACAGTGTTGGCGTTATGAGAGAATGACAAGAGGTCGGCGCCGTGAACACTACCAGTGGAACATGGATATCATTGGTGTACCTGAGGTTACGGTATGAGCTGCCAACTTGAAATAATTTAGTACTTCTGTGCAGTTTTGGTTTTTGTTCCTGTTCTGACTGAACTAATAATGGCCTTTTTGTGCTTGTTGTGGAAGTTTTTTTACCATTTTAATTCCTACATTAGTTGTAACTTCTTTAAAATTAAAATCTTAAATTATGCCTCAAATACTGTCTCTCTCTCTCTCTCACACACACACAGTGATACTGCCTCATTTGTCCAATTTCAGAAAGACAAATTAACTTTAAAATCTGAATATGCTTCTTATGGTCACTCCATACCAATGTGATGGATGATGATCCTAATATTCGTCCTACCTTTTTGAGTTTTCAATCTGGTTATGATGTATTATAGATTGCATTTGGATGCAAGTATTTTGGGGGGAATGAATTTGGATTTCAATACTAGAGATTAGTTTCTTTGAATCAGTTATAGAAAATACCAAGTTTTTATGTTAGTGAATGTTATGGATGGATTGGAACACTAGTAGGTCATGGATGGATTGAGGGGAGGAATTTGGAATTCAATACTAAAAGATTAATTTCTTTGAATCAGTTTTTTTAATTATTTTTAAAGGTTAGTCAATGTCTTGAATGTATTGGAAATCTCTTTTTCTTTTTCTTTTTTCCTTTTTTTTTTTTTTTTTTTTTTTTTTTTGGAGTTTGACACTTGTATGTGGAGGCTGTTATTCCAAATTCACTCTCTAAGCGACAATGTTGGAGAAAGATGTCCTCTGTTTTTTATTCATTGCATTCCCTGTATAATTTTAAACCTCTTTCGTGCTATTTTAAGCCAAATAAGGTTGTTCATACAAGATATTGTCATCCAAATCTCCAAATCCAAACTCAGCTTTAGATTCATTTCTTGTCAAGATTAAAATGTGCACTTGTTATTTTTTAATCTAGGCTGAAGCAGAACTTATTTCGTCTATCGTCACTTTTTTCAAGCGAGTTGGAATTACAGCATCAGATGTTGGATTCAAGGTTTCTAGCCGAAAGGTGTGAACAATTCTTCCTTGTATGAAAATAGAGTATGATGGATCTTTCGTAATGACATTATTTGTATGGTATTTATCATTATTTAAGAATTCCGTGTGCAAAGCCTTTGTATCATTGAATGCTTGTGAAGACATGTTAAGTATCCAATTTGTGTTAATATGAATCGCTCCTATGAAGTGATTGCCTTTCTGGAATGAGTTCTCAACTTCAGTTGTAAGGAACTAATTTAAGTTCGATGAAAATATATTTTTCGTGAAGAGAAATGCAGTTATAAGTGTATTAACAACTCACTTACTTACTTATATAACAAAGTATTAGCTTGTGAACTCTTATAAATATTTTATTGAGGAAAGACATAATGACAGAGCTGATGAAGGTTTGCTATATTTGTGATCTCCAAAGGTACTTCTAATTAATTTGAAAGTACCCTTTGTTTGGCAAAACTTGGACCCATAGACTAAGCAAGGTTCATAGGAATTACATTATTCTATTATTACATGCATTCTTAACTTTTCTAATCACATAAACAATTCTTTGTGTTTGTTTCTGTGGATTCTTGTATGCACACAATGCTGTTGTTTTATTAGTAATAAACTTTATTAATAACATAGATTACTTCATGATTACAATGATGAGCACTCCATAACCCAAAAGAATTACAAAAAAATTATGCTCAAAATAGAAGTGATTCTGTGAAATTTATAAGAGTGTTACTATTTGTAAGACAGGATGCATGGGACCAATCAAACAGAGTTTGAATCAATACTTTTTCATTATGCAATAATGTGACTGTCTTCAACTTTTGGATGAAGTGGCAATAAGAGTTACATTGTTGACTTGAGCCTTTAAACTAAAAATTTACATGCAATTTCGTCCACCATTATAGGCAAATCCAATTTGCTCGTACTCAGTTTTGGTATATAAATCTAAACACTACTATTTTCCTTGATCCCTTAATTGAATAGTGCTTTTGCAATTTTTCTACACCCTTTTGTGAACAAATTTGTCTGGTTTGTGTAGTTTTTTTGGGGGAGGGGGAGGAGGACTGAAGCATGATTTTATTTTGAGTCTTTTCTGCTTTATCACAGGTTCTACAAGAAGTATTGAGGTGCTACTCTGTTCCTGAAAGTTTATTCAGCAAGGTTTGCATAATCATAGACAAGGTGAGCTGTGCAAGGTTGCAAGTTTTTTTGAGATGTGATTGCTCTTTTGGAAAACCAGATAGTGTTAATATTCTTGGTCTTTTAGTATCCTGCTCATAATGTCATAACTCATTCTAGTCACTGATATTCAGCTCCCAAAAAAAAAAATCTAGTCCTTTATAGTTTCCATTCTTTATAAGTTTATTAAAAGTTTCTTTGTTTTAAGATATTCTAATTTATTCTGTAAAACTTTGTTAAATCCATCCTGTCGTTCAGACACATAAGCTACTAATCTCTTTGCCAATCTATATGAATGGTATTTTGAGTCACATTATCCGTATATCATGTTCTTGAATATTTGCTTCTCAGCTGTTTAAAGATATGGGGTCGTTGACCTTGTCCTTTACTAGAATTTAGAGATCCAATATCACTACCAGTTGCTCTTATACCCTGTTGCTTGTACACGGCCATACACATGTCACTTGAATTTTAGATGCTTTCTTCTATGAAACTCAAGTTTTTTTTTTTTTTTGGGGGGTGCATCTTTTTGTGGAAACAGATAGGGAAGATTCCAGTGGATGAGATAAAGAAAGATTTGAAGTCTGCTGGTGTATCAGAAGAGGCTGTTGAAGAGCTGTTGCAAGTTCTTTCCATAAAGTCATTGACGAAGTTGGAAGGTTGAATTTTTTGACATTGTCACTGAGAAGTTATTTTGTACTATTTTTGGCCAAATTAGGTTAAATTAGTTGTCATAATCCTTCTTTTTTCCCCTTTAATTCAAAATGTACATTCTAGAAACTCAACTCGATAATTCTTTTGTTCCAACTATATTGGGTTGCCCGCATAAATTCTGTTTGGCCTTTTTTTGACATATATTCTGTAGTTATCAGGTCTTCTCTGCCTTCCCTGTGTCCTCAAAGATAGAAAGATTTCATGTTGTGTGCAAGCATGCTGCTAATCTGTCATAAGTTCTAGGGGTGTTAATGGGTCAATCAACAGTTAATTGAAGGCACTGTTCCCTATTTTTGGGTGAGGGATTTGGCTGGGGGTGATGATGATGAGCAAGCGGTGATGATCAAGGAAAGATTTGGACAGTTTTGGCTGTTAAGATAACAAAGTGGGGCTGGGACAAGATGATAGAGGGAGAGCATTGGTGATTTGGGGAGAAGATTTTGAGGTGTAGGGGGCTTTGGGGTCTTTGAACAGCCCTGGTCATAACTTTGCAATGGGTTAGAAATGATAAATAATTTAATGTAAATATCTTTTATATCTGTTCAAACCTTTAGGATAAACTTAGCAATTGAGTTAGTCTTTCATTGGTTTCTGTAAATGCATCAGTTTCTCTGAACAGAAATGAAACATAGACTAATTCTAAATAGGTGTTGCATATTTATGTGTATGTAGAGATACTTGGAGGTGCTGGGGAAGCTGTTGCTGATCTGAAGCAGCTGTTCTCCCTTGCTGAAAAGTTTGGTTATGCTGAATGGATTGAATTTGATGCATCAATTGTCCGTGGGCTTGCATACTACACTGGTATTGTGTTTGAGGTGAGATTTTGTGTGTTGTTTTTCCTTCTTTATGTTTTGATAAGAACGTCACTGTAGAGTAAACTGGAGTTAAAATCAAAATACTTCAATCCACTTATAATGTGCTTCATTTCTTGGGAACAGCATTCTTATCTGTGGCTTGCATTGCTTGATAATCTCAGACAAAATAAAGAAAGTATTGCCTTCAAATTTAATGAGTAATGGCCTGGAAATTGCAATGAGTTTTTGTAAACAAGACTGCTTTAGGGGCAATTGTCCAGGCTGTGAGGGCTAAAAGTTGCAGGCATCATCACATTGACCATAAATAATTTTCTGAGTTTTTTGGGTGCTGAAACATGTAAAGAAATATAATAAAAAAAATATGAGTATGAGTGAATGTGTTAATTTTTATTTTTTAGCTTTATTATTTTACACCCAAACACTGCACTAGAATATTTTAAAGTTCTTTCAGGTGTATATTTACTTGTGCTGGTAACGTTGCGACATAATTATGACTTGTGAGAATATTAATCATTTAATTGTTGCTAGATTTTGCATGAAGCCAGTGGTGTATAGCATGAGTCCTGGTGAAATATTAAAATTCCAGATGTGGCAAACTGATGAAACTCTCTAAGATAGAGATGCACTGAAAAACCATTTAATTTATAGATACAAAGTACTATATTTTTAAGGATGAAATACTTTTACCCACATGGAATGGTCCCAAATTCTTTGTAGTACTTGATCTTAGAGATTAGTCTTCATTTCGGGATTGTTTTGGTGAAGCTATTCTTTAACTGATGTGTATGCTTCCTTTCATTGAATTGGAGACAAGCACATTGTATAACATGACCAAACTAAATATATTATTGTTTTTTCCCTCTTCCAAATGGAGCTCTAACTTTTTCTTCGCAGGGTTTTGATAGGGAAGGAAAGTTGCGAGCCATTTGTGGTGGTGGGCGATATGACCGGTTACTCTCAACTTTTGGGGGCGATGACCTTCCTGCATGTGGCTTTGGTTTTGGTGATGCTGTTATAGTTGAAGTAAGTGCATCCTTTCATTATTTTCTGCTATACTGAGTAGTGCTTAATGAGGTGAATTTTGGCCACTTCTGAATTACATGAGGTAATTCTCATGCAAACAGAATTTATTGCACTTAACAAAAGTCTCTCTCTCTCTCTCTCTCTCTCTCTATCTCCCCCACCGGCGGGCACTCATGCAACACCAACACACACACACACACAAGGTCTCTCCCCAAGTCAACCAAAACAGTGGATTCTACCTTTGCCAAGCCCATTACACATAGTTCTTATATTGTCAAATAATTTATGCAGTAACAGGAGAATGTAGACAATAGACTGCAATATGTATCCCACATCTTACATATTTTTGTCCAACGGACATGGCTTGATTTAATATATCTAGTTATGAAGTGAATCATTTTTTATGATTACTGCCATTTTTCCTGGCTTTCTATTCTGTTGACCTTGGTTAAGAGTGTTCAATGGTCACTGAAGATGAAGTCTACCCACTAAAGCAAATTGAGCTTGTAGGTTTCTTTAGGAGTGAGCATGTGCCTTATGTTTGAGTTTCATTTACTCAATCTCCTTCTCTTAATTTATAAAAAATAAAATAAAGAGCTTGTAGTCGTCTAAAATTTGTAGTGGACAGCAGTAGCATAAACTACAAAAAGTAATGCACTCTATTGTCTCTAATATCTTGAATGTAGTAGGTTGTCATGAAAAATTTTCTTTTTAGTCGATGACCTCAGTACTGTCTTCTAGGGACTGGAATATCTACAGTTATGTATTCTGCCTTATTATTTTGAACCTTATTTTGATGTTTTTGTTTACTTCTATTTTTATCCTGAAATGATTATTGTTTTGTGTATACTAGTTTCTCCTCTCTCTTTTGGTTAACTTTTTTTTTTTTTTTTTTTGATAAGTAACATAAAAATATTATTAATAATAAAAAAAGTGCCAAACCAAGTACATTGGGGATGTACTATGGGGGCACAAATCAGGAACCGAAAATACAACGATCAAGAAAAATAGGAATGGAAGAACAAGAAAAATGAGAAAAGACCACGCTCCAATCATAGAGTGCGGACAAGAAAAAAGACCTAATCTCTAACAAAGAACGTTCACAACCCTCAAAGCTTCTAGCATTCCTTTCACGCCAAATGCACCAGATCAAACAATGAGGCACTATTCTCCAAACATCTATGTTACAATGTCGCCCAAACTTTCCCTGCCAAGACTCAAACAACTCAATAATTGTATGAGGCATAACCCAGTGAATACCAAACAAGCAGAAAACCAAAGACCACAACTCCCAAGCTATGGGGCAATGAAGCAAAAGATGATCCACTGACTCCCCACATCTCTTGCACATATAGCACCAATCAAGCACAAATACACGTCTTTTACGAAGGTTGTCTGTTGTTAAAATCTTACCTAAGGAAGCAAACCAAGCAAAGAAAGTTACCCTTGGAGGAACCTTCGATTGCCATATCATTCTCCAAGGGAAGGATACAAGAGTAGGAGTGTAGAAGGAACGATAAAATCCTCTAACCTCAAAACGTCTACTCCTTGCTGGTTTCCAACGAACCTTATTAGGACCAAACCCCCACATAGTCGAAAAATAGACCATCCCCATAAACTGATCAAAAGCTTCTTGTTCCCAATCTTGTGGTGGACGATGAAATTACACATGCCAGTAAAACCTCCTAGCAGACCAACCCATAACTTCAGCCACTGAGGTATTCTTAGACCTACTAAGACAATAAAGCTCCAGAAAAGCCTCTTGGAAAGTACAATCCCCACACCACACATGCTTCCAAAACTTCACTCTAGTACCATCCCCCACATCATACACAAGGAGTTTAGAAAAGTTCAACCAACCACTTCTAATGAATATCCACAGGCTGACCCCATAAGGACTCGTCGCCTTTTTCGTACACCGACCACCCTAAATATTCCCATATTTTGGCTCTATAACTCTCCTCCATAAAGCATCGGTCTCCATGCCATACCTCCATAACCATTTTCCTAGCAAGGCAGAACTAAAGCTCCCCAAACATCTTATACCTAGCCCCCCAACCTGCAAAGGCTTACAAACCTTGGCCCATTTAAACAGATGTATTATAGATTCGCCACCAATTCCTCTCCACAGAAAATCTTTCTGTAATTTCTCCATTCGCTTTGCCACCTTTCCCGGTAAAGGAAGAAGGGAAAGGAAGTATGTAGGTAAAGATGAGAGTGTGCTTTTAATGAGAGTTACCTTACCCCTTTTAGATAGATACAATCTCAACCAACTTGCTAAGCTCCACTCCATCTTCGCTAAGATAGGATTCTAGATAGATTAGTCCTTAAACTAAGCATCTAATGGAAGGCCCAAATATTTCAAGGGAAGCGAAGACTACCCACACCCCAACAGTCCCACCAGAGCCTCCAAATTGTGCACCACACCAACAAGTACCAACTCAGATTTTCCTAAATTAATACTTAACCCTGATGCCTCCTCAAATTTAACAAGAATCGCCCTCAAATTAGCAATCTGAGTAGGTTCAGCATCACAAAATATAAGAGTGTCATTTGCAAATAAATGATGAGACACCATCAATGATATACCAGCCATACTGCCCACAGAAAAACCTGAGAATTGCCCAGCAAAGGCAGCCACATCCAACATACGACTCAACGCCTCCATAACAATATCAAAAAGGGACGGAGATAATGGGTCCCCTTGCTGAATCCCCCTAGAACTTCCAAAGAAATCAGATGAACTACCATTGAGCAAAATGGAAAATTTTACAGTTGAAATGCAGTACATTATCCATTTTCTCCATTTATCTGAAAACCCACAGCGCCAAAGCATATACATTAAAAAATCCCAGCTCACATGATCCTTCTCCACATCCAACTTACACAACACACCTAGAATTCTTGACTCCAATCTACTATTGCAGTTGCTCAAGGATAGAGGACTTCTACCAGAACTCAGCCTCCAAATTGAGAATATTGTGTGCGCTCTAGATGTTGATCTTCAAGGAGCAGCTGCCAGAGTCGCTAGTATACTCAGAGAAAAAAGCCAGACTGTTGATTTGGTTTTGGAAAGTAAACCACTTAAATGGTACTAATTCCTTTATTTTGCATGTTACATGTTTCGAAATCAATTGCTAATCTTTTTGTGATAAGTTGTTATTGTATTTATCCTACTTTAGGGTGTTCAAACGAGCTGCAAGGATAAATGCGCAGAGGCTGATATTAGTTGGGAATTCAGAGTGGCAAAGGGGTATGGTGGTTGTTAAAATCCTTTCTTCTGGTGAACAGTATGAAGTCAAACTTGATGAACTAGTGTGATAAGATTTGATTGTTTTTGCATTTTGTGCTCTTTGATTTATCCTTGATAGTTAGATTCAACCTTTGTCAATTCAATTCTTATCTGAAATTAGGTACTTCCATTTGTATTTTCGGTATACACATCAATGAAATTAATTCTTTTTTTTTTTTTTTTTGTGGCATCTGTTGCATGATTTAATGATGGTAATATGGTATACACAATAGCATACCTTGGTATACTCAGGCTAAACAGCATTAGAGAACTTATAGAAAAGTTGCCGGGATCTGATTGCTGCAAAAACAGCTATGGCAGCTACAGGAACAGAGAGTAACCATCTTGACAAAACAAAACCTTATAGTGAGAGTTTAGAAACTAATGACTCCAAAAGTTTGGATTAGCCTGCAAGCTGGTTAATTTCTATGTTGACTGATTGAAAGTTGGATTAGCACGAGAGGTTGATATCAATGAAAGTTGGGTTCCAATGCACTCTGACTTTTTTTTTAATATGAAGTTCTTTCTTCCTTATATGTTGTTCACTTTATATTAGTCAATGCACTCATCTGTTAATGCCCTATTCACATATAATCTGTGTAAATTCCTTAATAAATGAAACATGAAATTGGCATGAAACTCAAAGAAAAATTTTAAAGTCCATTACAAACTGAAAAGCTTAACATTACTTAACCATCTCATCAAGATCTGGCAATGGAAACCTCAACATTGCCGCAATGCCTGTCAACTTCGCGAGCTCCTCACCAGACACATGCATTGATGAAAACACAAACACCTTACCTCCAGCTTTCTTCACTGACTTAACCAACCCAACATACTTATGCCTTGTCTCAATCTCAGCCCTCCTGAAAAGATCATTGGTGATCAAAAAGGTCTCAATCGCCAGCATCTCATGTGTAGTTTCCACACTCTTGGGACCGTAACATGCACGATTAGAGTTACTCATTACCATGTCTAAGAACTCCTTAAACACCTTAATCTCCGGCACAACATTTGTTTCTCTGATCAAATTTATGACTGCATTGTCGTTCAAAACCTCGCTCAAATTATGTGTATTATTCGGACTTGTAGTGGTAACAACAATGCGTGACTTCTTGTCTTCAATAGACTTCAGCTTCAGCCTCTGTGCTTCTGAGAGTAAATAACCTCGAAACTCATCTTTTACACAACCAGGACTTCCTATTACGACACACCGTATGGTACTAAAATCCACATGCTTCACAAAAGCGCGAAAAACATTCTCAAAAAACTTGTCAGAATTAGAAGAAGAAGTAGAACCATTAATCTTAGCACAAAGCGTGGTGACCCTTTTCCCAACCAAGAACACGTGAGCCAAACCTTGTTGCATGAGAACCACTGCCAGGTCAGCACTCGAAGCCATGCTATAACCTTCACGTAATGTGTCGACTGCAACCGAGAGCAACCGAGTCCCAAACCTTCTTGGTGAGAACAAACTCCTTGTTCTTCTCGAGAGTTAACGTATGAAATGACCCAGTTGGGATGTGTTCGTTGGCTGTGATGTTCTTGCCCTGGACTCGCGCTGTGGATGAAACCTTGTCGTAATCGACGGCTGTGATTGTGATTTCGAGGCTGAGTTTGACACGAACGGTGGTGATCTTGCCTGAGTCGTGGTGGATTTTGCGGGAAGAGGTGGAGGTGATAGAGTCATCGGGCAGGACGAGATTGTATAGTAACCATAGGTCGTCTGGTTCTTCAGGGATGATCTTGACTGTTCCTGGTTTGTCAAGAACAATGTTTTTCTTTACCACGAGCTTCATTGTTTTTTTATTTTATTGGAATGATGTTGTGAAATCTCTGACTATTTATATATAATTGGACTTTCCTTGTATGGATCGGACTGTGTTTTTTCCTAGTCTGGTTTGGATGTAGGTCTTAGGTTCGGTTTGTTTGTTTTAAGGAATTGAAATTGCACTTATGAATTCAATTACAATTCCGATTCTGAATCTGATGCGAATTTGAGCTAGAATCATGTTATATTGTCCGGATGGCATGGCATAGAAGGAAAAGGAGAGCTGGAGGGATTGATTCTTAAATTCCTCATTTGATTATTCTTTCGTGATTTTTTTTTTTTTTTTTTTTTGGTAGTACCTCTTTTAACTTTGCTCAAACTTCAATTTAGACCTATAAATTTTTTTTTATTCATTTCAATCCCATAAGTTTTAATCGTGTTCAATGTAGTCCACTTTTTTAAGTAGTGAGTTGCCGTTAAGTGCCCTTAAAGCGATGTAGTTTTGTTATTTTTGAAAATCTTGAATTAAAAAAAAAAAAAAAACTAAAATAATAATAAAAGTCAGGATTTTTTTTTTTTTTTTTAAAAAGTGATTTTTTTTTTCTTCTCTAAATTGAAGGAAGAAAAAAAATAAGGGAAAAATATCCACAAAAAAAAAAAAAAAAAAAAAAGTTCTAGGACTCTTGCGGCCTTGACCACATTTTTAAAGATTTTCTCCTCTATAACATCCGAATATTTGTTGAACATCTTTTTTAAAATATTTGATTTTCTTTTTTGATAGGAATCTAAATTTTTGTTGAGTCTATTTAATTTCTTGGATTTCTTTTTGAGATTAAAATATATATGAAAGGAGCTTCAATTTAAGGCGAAAGAAAAGTCAAACCTAAATTCAAAAAAAGATTCAAACTCTATTAACAAAAAATTCTGTTTGAATACAAAATTTCTACGCATAATCCAATCTCTAAAATTCAGAGAGAGAGAGAGAGAGAGAGAGATTCAACTCAAAACCCAAGTATAGAGATTCAACCAAAAATTTATATACACAAACTCAACCAATTTTTTTATTAGATTATAAAATTTTATGCACAAATTAAAACCAAAATTTTATTCATGAAAAAAAAATTGTGAAATTTATTGTGTATCTAGACTTACTATTCTCTAAGGTTCTAAGGAATGTTTTGTGTTATATTTTGATCCTTAAAGCGATGTAGTTAAGTGCCTTTAAATGATGTAGTTTTGTTATTTTGAAAATCTTGAATTAAAAAAAACTAAAAAAAAATAATAAAAGTCAGGATTTAAAAAAAAAATGTTTTTTTTTTCTTTCCTAAATTGGAGGAAGAAAAAAAAAACAAGGGAAAAAATATCCCAAAAAAAAAAAAATTCTAAGACTCTTGCGGCCTTAACCACATAATATCTGAATATTTGTTGAACATCTTTTTTAAAATATCTTTTTTTTTTTTTGGATAGGAATCTAAATTTTTGTTGAGTCTGTTTAATTTCTTGGATTTCTTTTTAAGATTAAAATATATGGAAGGAGATTCAATTTTAGGCGAAAGAAAACTCAAACCTAAATTCAAAAAAAGATTCAAACTCTATTAACAAAAAATTCTACGCACAATCCAATCTCTAAAATTCCCAGAGAGAGAGAGAGAGAGAGAGATTCAACTCAAAAACCAAGTATACAGATTCAACCAAAAATTTATATACACAAATTCAACCAATTTTTTTATTAGATTATAAAATTTTATGCACAAATTAAAACCAAAATTTTATTCATGAAAAAAAAAATTGTGAAATTTATTGTGTATCTAGACTTACTATTCTCTTAAGGTTCTAAGGAATGTTTTGTGTTATATTTTGATTCTTCGGTTCTTTCTATATTACAAACCATTTGTTTTGTTAGCATATATTTGGGGTCTTTTACCTTATATTTTATATTTTCTTTTCTTATAGATATGATAGAATTTTAAACATGTGGTATCCGCTTTATTATAATTGTTCTTTATCATTGAAACAAGACACTAACTGGTTTTTTGGTATATGCAGGATTTAATTCTCAAACATCTCTTATTCAACGACAAGAGACTTTACTAATTTTTTTTTTCAACTTATGGCATCCGCTATTGATAGTTACTTTTTATTATCAGACTAAGACACCAATTTTCTGATGTAGGCAAGATCGAACCCTAAGTCTTTTATTCGACGACAATAAATTATATTAATTGAGTTAACTAGAACTCACATACTTTGTAGTTTTTTAATTCTCATATTTTAATGATTTTTTATTTCTATGGGTAACAAAATTTCACAATATTCTTAGTTGTAGTGAGTTTTTTTTTTGCTATTCTACTTGTAATGAGTTTTAATCTAATATCTTATGATTTTATTTTGACCTATGAGGTAATGACACCTCATCTATTATAATAATATTGTAACAATTTGTTCTGCAAAACATTTCTTGTCATTTACATAAAAATAAAGAGTTCTTTGGAGTGGTCCTCTCCTAGTGGTTGCAATAAGCCCACGTGACCCAAACGCATTCGTCAGTCCGAGTTGTGGTGGTCCCTATTACGTAGGGAAATCCTTAGGTGTCACCATTTCATTGGCTTAAACTTGATCTCCCCACGTGCTTGGGCTTTTGCGTCACGTGGCCTCCAGAGACCACTATTTCAGAAGGTAATCAAAGCAGCAATATAGCTCAGTTTTTTAAATTTTAGTGTCCAAATTATATATAGCACTGGCACAAGTAATAAGTTGCCGTGTACTACCAAAATAAAATAAAAAAAGTTGCCGTGTACTGTGACACTCTCTCTCTTTAAAGGTGTCATGTCTTTTTTCTCTTTTCATATCTATATATATGTACTTACCCAGAATCGAATTCAGAGTGTGCAACAATGACCATGAGTCACACTCTCTCCTTATATGCGGAGGAAAAGAAAAAAGATTTTTTTTTGGGGATTAGTGAGCTTTATGTGCATGTTTGGAAGGAAGGAAAGCAAGGTGATTTCATTTCTTTGCATTTGCACCTGCACCTCTCTCTGTATCGTCTAATTTTCTGTAGTGTTTTCTCGAGTCTTAATGGTCTGTTTGGATCGAGAGGAAGTAAAGTAAGTTTTGCTTAAAATTAATATATTTTCAGCAAACTCTACTTTACTTTCTTCTACTTCTCTTCCTTTCCTCTTAATCCAAACGGTTCCTAAGAGCGTAGAGCGCTACCCTAGATGGACGTAAGAGGTAGGTGCAGTTGTAAGTGCAAACAAATGGGTCATCTTTCCACTTTTAACGGTGTTTTTCCTATGTCTCAAGCTCTGTGATCAGTGATCATTACCATAGATCAGCTTAGAGATAGGTTTGTTTTCTAATCAAGGTAAGAAATAAAGCTTGAAAGTTTCAACTGATTTCAACTCTGTGTTTCCTATGATTTTTCTTTTGGCTTTTTTTTGGGGTGGGGTAGTCTTTTTTTTTTTTTAATTGGTTGTTTATGCTTATGTTGATAACCTAAAGAAAATTCTTCTTTCTATGATATCTTTTTTGTTATTATCGAAATTCTAATAGTTCTTGTTTTGTTGTCATAGGCGAAAAGAAAAGAATATTATTTTTGTCGAATTGATGCCAAGAATATAGCTAGGAGTAATGCTATATAAGCAAAAAAATATATATATATATATATATTGATAATATTTTTCGCTGTTGTTGAGTTGACAAACTTTTTACTGGTTCTTGTATAGGTTGGCCGTTAATATTCTTACTATTAACAATATGACGTTGAATGACAATTTTTGTGTGTTAATAGACTCTTTGTATAGCTAAAATAAGAGTGCCCTCACGATCTATTAATGAGCTCTCCTTAGGCAATCTTTCTGTAGAGACGCACTAAATTATTCCCAACAATGCTATATATGAAATGTCTTGATCTTAATATGAAGTGTTTTACTGGTTTTCTAGTGTGGATGGATATATATGAAATGTTTTGATCTAAATATAAAGTGTTTTATTAGTTTTCTAGTGTGGATGGAGGCCTTTTAGCTGAAATCCAAGTCGACACCGACTTTTCTGTAATGGAACTATCAGCTTTCTGCTCCAAAAAGATAATATGAAGCGTCACGATCAGGCACATAAAAAATTGGATGTGATTTCTTAGCTATCTCACCTAAAAATGCCAACGGATTGGGCCTATATAGCATTAAACTATTAATTTCATGCCATCAAATTATAAAGTGATACATTATTTCTGCACCTCTTCACTCATTATAAAAATCCTATGCGATAATTTGTGTTCCCTATTATTAAAATCATTAAAATTATATGGGTTTTATTTTGGTTCTTAAGAGTAAAATAAATTCTTAAGAGGATTTCAAAGTGACTCTTTTTTAATCAAGAATTCAAAAAAGAAAAAAATTATGTCTTTCGGTCTATTTGAAAATAAAAAATTCTGATTTTTTTCCTTTCTTCAACTTTATGAGAGAGATCTAAATATATATATATATATATATATAGTTCAACTTACGACATTCGTTCCATAGTGATTGTTCTATATTATTAAACTAAAGCACCAATTAGTTTTTAATTTGCATAGACAAAGTTCAATCCCTAAATCTCTTATTCATCAATAAAAAAAATTTATTAGTTAAGTTAAGAAGAACTCACAAAATATAACACTTTTATAATTTTTTATTTTTATTTTTTGTTATTTCTCACAAGTCACGTCTAAATGATATTTATTAGTTTCTTCTCAATTTATAGTCACTTCGATTTTTGTCATTTAGTACTATGGAAGTAAAAATATAAAATGATTATGTACTAGGAAGTAATAGTGCTGATTTGCAAAAAAAAAGAAGAAGAAGGAAGTAATAGTATTACAATTATTTATTCTTGAAAGAGACCAGAGAAGAGAGACAGAAAACTCACCCAAATAAACTGATTAGAAATAATGACGATGATGATAGTATAGAGAGTAATGTTAGTATCATAATTTTTGCCACAACCTGCTCAAGTGACAAGTTGTCAATGACAGAGTAAAAGTGGTGAGTCTATGTAAGTCCACAACTCCACCACTCACGATATTTATTAGTTTCTTCTTAATTTATAGTCACTTCGACTTTTGTCATTTAGTAATATGGAAGTAAAAATATAAAATGATTATGTACTGGGAAGTAATAGTCAAAAATAAAAAATAAAAAAAGGAAGTAATAGTACTACAATCATTTACTCTTGAAAGAGACTAGAGAAGAGAGACAAAAAACTCACCCAAATGAACTGATCAGAAATAATGACGATGATCATAATATAAAGAGTAATGCTAGTATTACAAGTAGTATTATAATTTTTGCCATAACTTACTCAAGTGATAAGTTGTGAATGCTATAGAGTAAAAGTGGTGGGTGTGTATGGGTCCACAACTTCACAATTTGACCACTCACGATTTACCATATGAGCAAATTGTGATAAAAACTGTGTAAAAAATTGTGGTACATTTTCCTAATATGAAGCATTCATGCCATTGCCACGCAAACAAACAAACAAACAAATATCCAGGGGGAAAAAAATCAATCAAACAAACAAAAAATAAATAAAATAAAAGCCACGTCAGAATCTTCATCAATTAATGAGTACTTATATATAATATAGCACAATTAAATCTGAACCCTTCATTATTAGCAAGTAAAATAAATTCTTGATTCATAAAAAAAAAGTCACTTTGAATTTACATTATTATTTTTTTTTTTTGAGAATAAAAAAAAAAGGGGGTCTTTATTGAATTAGCTCTTAAGAGTTCTTTAAGTGGTTTAAATTTCTTTAACAAGTTTTGCGACTTGTTTCATATCCTCCACCATCCCAAATTATTGAATTATTAAAAAAAATAAAAAAATAAAAATTTGCTACTTGTTTCGCCAATTTTGAAAAGAGTTCTGTAGAGCCTATTAAAAAAAAATAGAAATGTCATACATTTCTAATATAAAACACTCTTTTATAATGTTTTTTTTTTCGTCCTTTCTCATATCTTAAAAAGATGTTTGCTAGTTTGGTTACTAAATTGATATAACAATTTCAAAAACACTTTAAAATTGTAGTTTAGCTTTTCAATTTAAGTTTTTTTTTTTCATCGCTAGAACTTTAATAAATTAAAGTTCTACTTCCTCTGTAAATCCCAAACAAACTCTTTCTCGTGAAATAATAGGTGGGGATGAATTCACATAACGAATAAGGGGTTTATTTGGAAAATTATATCATGTTTATAATAATTATTTAAATTTGTTTTATTATTTAGGAATCTAGATTTTTCTCAAAATTGTGTTTTTAAAATATGAATTCAACACTTAAAATCATGTTTTGAAAACATGATTTTACTTAAATGTCTCAATTTTCTATGAAATTGTGTTTTAAAAACAGGATTTTGACATTTAAAGTCTGTTTTGGAAATACAATTTTTTTTAAAGGCTATATTTTCAAATAACTTCAAAATAGTGTTAAATTAAATAATAATTATTAAAACAATATTATTTTACAAAATTTTCCGCATAGTGAATCAGTTTAAGGGTCTGTTCGGTTGGGGGAGTGGAAAAGTGGGAAGATGGAAAATTGTGGGAGGATGGAAAAATGGGAGGATGGAAAATATTTAGTTTTCCCTCTTGTGTGTTCGTTTGAAGGGGTGGAAAAGTGGGAGGGTGGAAAACTCTTTTGTTTGGTTAGAGAGAAAAAGGGAAGGATGGAAAATGTAATTTATATAAATTGACTATTATACCCTTATTACATATTATGTAAGAAATAGATTTATTTGTACCCATTAAATAATATAAAATTTACAACATCATATATATAAATTTAAATTTAAAATTTTATTATTATAATGTAAAAATTAATGTCATAAGAAAAAAAAAACCAAAAAAAGAAGAAGAAGAGAACATCACGTTGAAAAAAAAAAGAAAAAAAAAAAAGGAAAAGCATGTCACGTTGAAAAAAAAAGAGCAGGTCACGTTGAAATAAAAAAAGGAAAAAAAAAAAGAGCACATCAGGTTGGAAAAAAAAAAGGAAAAAAAAATACACAGAACATCACGTTGAAAAAAAAAAAAAAAAAAGAAAGAGAGAGAGAGAGAGAGAAAAGAACCTGGGAAGGGCATTTGTGGAAAAGTGCTACACTAGCACTTTTCTCCCCCAAGTTTTCCTCCCAATTTGGGAGGAAAAAAAATGTGGGCCCGGAGAGAAAACTTTTTCTCCAGTTTTCCATCCTTCCTATTTTCCTTCCTCAAACGAACAGTGGAAAACAGCATTTTCCACCCCATTTTCCTCTCTCTATTTTCTATCCTCCCTATTTTCACCCCAAACGAACGGGGCCTAAGAGCAAAAGGTTGACGAAGGCTGCAACTTTGGGCAAGTTGGATCGCATTCGAATGGACTTAAAAACAAGCTCCTTTCAATTGATAATAGCAGCCCACCCAAGCCCAAGCCATATTAATGAAACCATGCCTAGCAGCCAGCTTGAGTTAAATTGTATATATATATATATATATATTTTTTTTTTTTTGCCCTCCTGATAATACCTCTTTATTATCAGATGAAAGCACCAGTTGGTTTTTTGTGTAGGCAGAAATTGAATCTCGGATCTCTTATTCAATCATTAGAGACTTTACCAATTGAGTTAATTGAAACTTTTTTTTTTCTTGAGAGAAGGTTAGCTTCTAAATTGCAACCTTAGGTTGACCTTTGTTGGGCCGTACTAGTCTGTAAATAGTTTATATATATATAAGAATTGATTTTAGTTATATAAATAAAGAAATAAATTTTATGACAATGTTAAAGATCTTATTGGAAAACTATGTATGATATCTATATATCTATATATATAATAATAGGTGAAGCAGAGAGAGTGTGAAATTAAATTTCAAATTAGAACTCTAATTGTGTGCCACGTGTACACACCAAATTAGAATTTCTAATTAGAGTTCTAATTTTGTGTCATGTGTCTAGAATCTGAAATTGAAGTTAAATTTTGCATCATGTGGCTAAATGTATGTGGGCTCATTCTCATTAAAACAACCTCTATGTATCGGGTCAAGTGAGTTACTGTGCTAATTAAGTTTTTTTTTGATTTTGCAGTCAAACGTGAAAACTAAAGAGATTAATATTGGTGAAATTGAAGTTGAATTTTACATCATGTGGCTAAATGTATGTGGGCTCATTCTCATTAAAACCACTTCTATGTATCGGGTCAAGTGAGTTACTGTGCTAATTAAATTTTTTCTTGATTTTACAGTCAAACATGAAAACCAAAGAGATTAATATCGGTGATAAGAACTTGGTTTGGGTACATTGCATAATTTCCAAAAAGATAGCAAAGCCAGAGTTTGCATCTTTGTTATAAATTGCTTACAAAGTTTGCATCTTTACATTTGCACTGAGTTTCGGATTAAAGTCATTTCTTCTTGGTTCTGACATTGAGTTTTGTTTACTATTCACTTACAAAGTTTGCATCTTTACATTTGTTATAAATTGCTAATATGTGATTAGATGCACATTATGCCTAAAATTCATTATCCTTATATTTGACTTTTTGTTCAGGTTTGGCACTTATAACAATGAAGAAAGCACTATTGTGGACCGATGGATGATATTTTTTGCAGGCTGCAAAGGAACTTAGTGATCAATGGAATCTCACGCGAATTGGAGAGGACCTGGCTGTAGATGTCTAGATGGCAGATGTGAGTCACTATGTTTTTAAAATTTTCAATGAAAGTAAAGGTTATGAACAATGTAAATTTTTCGAAAAGGGATTTATTATTCTATATTTACGCAAGTTTGGTCGCCTTCTTGGAGTGGATCACTCCACCCTATCTTTCTACTAGAATTTTTTATTCAGATTGTTACAATTTAATCCGAAATTTTATTTGAATTTTCCTATTGTTGTTACTATCATATATTATCATTCCAATTGTTCAATTAAAATATGAAATTAGAGTCCAATTTTACTATATACGTGTACAATCTAATTATTTTTAATTTTGCTGTCATGTGTAGAAGCCAATGAGACGAAATTAAAAACACATTAAACACTCATGTTTTGGGAATTGGTAGTACCAATCTAAATCCATTGGACCTGCTTCGTGATAATACAATTATGAAGGATGTATAAAAACACGCACAAACCCATCTCTTTATAAAAAGAGATTGGAGAGAATTTCTTTTATCAGCCATGGAACTTCAGAGGTTTTTTCTTCACACAAATGCTCATCATGTTACAAAATGACCCATCGTAAAACTACAAAATGAGTACAACTCTGAGAGTTTTTTTTTTTTTTTTTTTTTTTTTTTTTTAATTTTAGAATTTTTAAGCTACGAAAATTTCAATCACCAATAGAGATTGAATATTCAAAAGCGTGAATGGATCTTTTGGATAAACATTGTCACCAAGGTTCATCTTTCTGTGTAAAATATATATACTGCTAAGTTTTGTTAATGAAATTTTCTGGTTAATAATATGAATTTAGACTTAACTGAGCCTTTTAAACATTAATAAACTCATGATTAATAATAGGCGTAAATACACTTTTGGTCCCTACATTTTGGGTCATTTCTCGATTTGATCCCTAAACTGATTTTGCTCCTAAGTCAGTCCCTGAAATCAGAAAATCAATTCTATTTTGGTCCCTGCCGTCAACCCTGTAACAGAAAAATCTGACGCGGCAAACGGAGTATCTTGTTGGCACATTAAATGCTAACGTGGCTATTAAAATAATAATAAAATATTTTATTTGACATTTTTTAAATGCCACATCAGCATTTTAATTTTTTTTAAAAGCCAACACATAAAATTTTAAAAAAAAATTAAAGAAAAACCTTTAATTTAATTTAATTTTTTTTTTTCATAATGTTGTTCATATTCTTCAGCTTCAACTTGTTCTTCATGTTTTTCACAAACCAAACCCAGCAACCAAGACTTCAAACCCATCACAAGAACACAAACCCAGCAACCAAGAACTCAAATCACAAGAACACAAACCAGGAACTCACCCATCACAAGAACATGAACCCATAAACCAAGAACTCAAATCATAATAACACAAACCTAGCTACCAAGAACTCAAACCCATATTAGAAGAACACAAATGAAAAGAAGAAAAAATTAAATTAAATACTAACTAGAAATATTCTTCATGTTCTTCCCAAGTCCAAGAAGCAACCAAACCAATCTCTAACAAACCCCAAATTCAATCTCCATCAAATCCAGAAAAACAAAAAATAAATTCAAGAAACCAAACCATAAATAAACCTGAGAAACAAACCCATAAACACAGTAACCAACCTAATCTCCAATAACCCATAAACCCATAAATTTTCTTGGGAAACAAACACACAAAAAACCCATAAAATCAAACAACCCAATCGCGAGTTCTCTGCTCTCGCTCACCAAATCATGGACCTCAACTCCCAAATCTTACTCCCAGGTACTTCCTTCTCTTTCTAGCTAAGCTAAAATTTCTTTTACCCAACAAAAAAGGAGAGGAAAATCGGACCACATGTGAAGCCGTAGGCGGAGGAGATAAGGCTTGGGGTGGCTCGTCCATGGCAGATCGGGAATAGGTGTGCTGCTACCTCCACCAACGAGCCTCCCACGTGAAAACCCTCAAGGGAAACTCTACCTGGGTCTCGTCGATTTCAATCGTGGGCATCGACTTGATCGCCGACTTCGAAGCCGACGGATTCTCGTACCTCATGACCACGCCGTTCAATTCGATCTGCGACAGTTGCTCCAAAAGTCGATCGAACTCGGACCCCAACAAAAAATCCGACATGCTTGGCAGCAACGGCCTAATACCAGACTCGCTTCCGTCGTCATAAAAGAGCTCGAACCCACGCGCCTCTCTGCCATTAGAAGCGCTACCGCGGAGAAAGATGACCGGGTTGAAAGGAGATCGATCCGGCCTGGTTCTCCTCAGCAGGCGAAGCGTTGGGCCGAAACTGTTGCTTTGGTTGTGGTGGCTGCTATTGTTGCTGCCGTGGTGGTGGGGGTGGGGGTGGGAGTTTTCTGGGAAAGATGTTGAATGCCCAGTGTTCTTGAGTTCTATGTATTTTTATGTTTTTAATTTTTTTTTATGATTTTTTTTAATTTTGTTAAAATTGATAATTTTTTTAAAATTATATGCTGACGTGGCATGCTGATGTGATTTTTTATTATTATTTTAATAGCCACGTCAGCATTTAATGTGTCAACAAGGCACTCCGTTTGCCATGTCAGATTTTTCTGTTACGGGGTTGACGGTAGGGACCAAAACAGAATTGATTTTCTGATTTCAGGGACTGACCTAGGAGCAAAATCAGTTTAGGGACCAAATCGAGAAATGGCCTAAAATGTAGGGACCAAAAGTGTATTTACGCCTTAATAATATATCCATTCCCGTGCGGTAGTACGGGGCTACATACTAGTTATTATAATTACTTAGTCTTATACATATTTGCAACAACTTGAAAAAAAATGATAGACTAAATTGCAATCACACACACACACACACACACACACACACACACACACACACGTAAAATTTTATAATGGTTAGAAATCTCTATTGCCCTCCCCTCTCCCGCAACCCCTAAGTACTTAGTACATCGAAAGATGCCATCAGACCAATCGGATCATTAGCTAGATTCCTGAAGTATGGGGTAATTTTTTGTTTTGTGTCTTAAAGTTTCAAATTTTAAATTTGTACTGCTAACATTACATAGCAATTCTAATAATAATAATAACTCTCTTCAATTTCCATTAATGACTTGTCTGTTAAATGCCACAATATCTTTAAAATACTTTAAAATTTTAAAACATTTCTCTAAAAATTAAAATAAATTTCTCATTCTCAACATTTTCTCAGCATTCATACAGAAGCCAAGAATCCATTCACAAAACTATAAAATTCATTCACAAATTGCCTTTCCAAAAAGTCAACTCCACCACCACACCACAAAACTTACAAAATCAACAAACCATGATACAGTTTTGATCTAGGAGTTTAGGTGTGAATGTTTAATTTAGTGTTGCATCTTCATGTTTGGGTTCATTCCCTAACATACATTCAATCTGTTTTGAATGTAAGAACAACTCTCTCTCTCTCTCTCTCTCTCTCTCTCCCCCCACCCCTCCTACCATGACTCATATCCTAATCTCTTTTGTATCTATTTGGTTTTTACATAAGAAACAAACAATGCATTTTTAAAATTTTTTTACATAAGAAACAAACAATGCAATTTTTAAGTAAAATTTTTGTTAATTTTCCTTGATTGTGGAGAGATGTCCATACATAAACCAAAAGGAGTGAGATTGTGAAGGGATTAAGCTCGGGATAGTAACAAGGCAAGCAAGTCTAAAGATGATTGCTTGACCAAGGGGTTTTCATGGCTAGGTTTAGATTGCAAAATATCCAAGCGAGGAATTGGTTGGGTGTGAATATTAGATTTGGTGCTAGGTTTTTATGGTTAAATCCAATGTATGGGTTTTCGTGGCTAGGTTTTGATAACAAGGGATTCATTGGGGGGGGGGGGGGGGGGTGCGTCAATTGGGTATGAGCATTTGATTTGGTGTTGGGTTTTCATGGTTGGGTTTTCGAGGTATTTTCATGATTGGGTTTCGATTAAGTATGCTAGGTCAAAAGGTTTGATTTGGGAACGGTGGCTAAGCTAGTATAGGTTCTAGGGTTTTATGCATTAGAATGGACCTTATGGTATGTAAAGGTGCTTGTATTTTCATGAATTACCATATGTGGCGGTTCACCTGAGTTTGAGGATGGAATCTTTGAGTTGGTAGATCTACAATGGTGGCTTCAAATTTGTGGGTTTTTGTGTGCGGCTAAATTAGAGGGTTTGGTTGGTGTGCTAACATAGTGTGTTGTGATGGTGGCACAAGAATGTTGAATAGAGATGAGATTCATGAGACAAACCTCGTTTGACTAACTTTAAAGTATGAGGGAATGTTTAGTGCGAATGAGATTCATGGAAGTAAATGATTTTTATTTATTTATTTAAGTTTTGTATGTGTTTTTTTTTTTTTTTTTCCAAAATTTTGAATTTATGCGAAAATGAGAAAGTCCTAGCAAGAAAAAAAAAAAAAAAAGGTTATAAGGAACAAGATAGAAAAGAAACTCAGAAAATAAAATAAAGTGTATATATATGTGTGTGTGTGTGTGTGTGTGTGTGTATTGTAGTGGGTAAAAATATGGTACTATTGACTTTCCTACAATAAATTAGTTATTTGAAAGAAGCTTTACTGAAACTAAGTACATCATGAGTCACAAAGGTGTCCTCGATAGAAGATGCCTGAAAGGGTTAGAGTGTATACCTAATAAAATCAAAGAATGTATACCTGTCAAAGGGAGTCCTTGGTCTAATGCAACTCAGCCAAGTCAGAGGGAGTACTTATGAAGGTATGAGATAGTACTCCGGAAGGTCTCCTTGGCTAAAGGGCCAAGTCAAAGGGAGTACCTAGAAACGTCTAAGGGAGTACCTCGAAAGGTCTAAGAGAGTGCTCCAGAAGGTCACCTTGGCTAATAAGAGTCCTCAGCCCACTGCACCTTGGCCAAGTCTGAAGGAGTACTTGGGAAGGTCTGAGAAAGTACTCTGGAAGGTGTCCTCGGCCAAAGGGAGTCCTTGATCCAATGCACCTTGGCCATGTCAAAGGGAGTACCGGAAAGGTCCGAGAAAGTACTTGAGAAGGTCTCCTCGGCCAAAAGGATATAGTCTATCAAAGGGCTAGAGCTCTAAGAGAATTAAAAAGTAGGAGAAAGTGAGAGAGAGAGAGTCTATCCCTTGTTCCAAATGGTCTTTATTTATAATGAAAAACTTTGCATGGTCGGCTATATTGCGAATTTAGCTTAATGTATAGAACATGTGTCACCATACATGGCTCTTAGGTATTACGTGTGCCTAATTTTTATAGGTTGCATATGCTTAAGGGAATACGTAGTGGTTGCATTCACTTTTGTTAAAAATGGGACCCCACATATATATATATATATACATATATATATATATATATTTATTTATTTATTTATTGTTGTGAAAAAAAATGACGTAGTTTTTAAGATGATTTGGTATTTAACAAACATTTTATCAATGTATCTCTATATATTAAGAGGATTAAGAAAGTTAGTTATGTTAAGATTAGTACTCTTAAATCTTATTGTATGATGCTATGTATGATATTAAGTATGACATTATGTATGACTTAATATTGTGATTGATAAAATTGTTTTATTATTATCTAAAATAATGGTAACATGAATATTCGAACATTATTATATAATCTATGAGATGCATAATATGTGATTTATGTGAAAAGTTACAGAAGATATAAATCACAAGTTCTTTGTAAACTCAGAATTTTAGTTCGTAGTCGGTGATGAAATTGGGCATTTCATCTGCGAAGACTATAACATATCAACTAAGATGATTTGTTTTGATCATGGAAGTGGAGACTTCTAATTGATATGTTGATATGTTTTAAGAGTTAAGACATATTGAACTAGATCGCTGTGAGATTTATTATTCTCCCAACGACTGTCAATTGAATAATAAATCTCACACCTTATATTTACATGAACTCTTAATCCTGAGAAAATAATGGATCTGATCATGAAATGTAGGTTGCTTTGATATATCAGGAGTGAGATCTAAAGTAACGGTCAAAATCTCAGTATATTGGGCAGCCCCATTTAGTGTTGATGGAACATATATTCTTAAGATGGAATTCATAATCTCTTAATAGAGATACAAAATATTCCTTTGAGATAAGTTTAATCGATTTGTTATTCAGAATGTTAAGCCTAACTACTTTAGTAAATAGTTACTAAAGTATATATTTACGAAATTGGATTTCATAAATATATGATGAATAACTTAAAGGATTAAACCGGGAACTCAAGGATTAAGATGTAGTAATCTATAAAGTGATAGTCTACATTTATGACTTTGTGTTACTACAAATATTTTATGAATGGATTACATGTATAATAAAGTCTTGGAATATAATTTATTAATAAAACCTAGAGTGCAATTATATTTATATAGTGGTATTAAATATAATTAATGGTAACATTGGACTTGTCAAGAGTTGACAAAAAAGCCAAAGGCTGATTGGAGCTAGTGTCTGATTTGTTCCCTTTTGGTCCCACTCCAAGCCACATACTAGAGCCCAATTGGAAATGCTCAAAAGGCTAGCCCAATTTGATAATCAGTTATAAGGATAGAAACATACCGAATTTAGTAACAACAAGAACACGAAATGGTTTTTATGTGAGGGTTAGACACTCTTTCATTCTCCCTTGAACAAATTCATAGAAACTGATTGAGAAACCACACTTCTTGGGCACAAATGGAATTGGAGTGAAGATTAAAAGTGTTCTCAAGAACTTTTGATCTTTGGTTTTGAAATTCACCATATCAAGGTACACTCTCTTATTCTTAAATTCTGAAATTTACATAGTACATGTTATCAATTGCGAATGAAGTAGATTCGTTAATTTTCCGCTGCATATGTTTTATATGCGATACAATTATATATTTTTCCAACAAGTTATTGCATTTTTGACTTACAAAAATACTCCTAATTTTATTAACTTATTCTTATTCCTAAAAAATAAAAAATTGGGAAAGAACTGTAAATTGAATAAAAAAGTGAAAAAGTAAAAACTTTCCACAATCCCCACCTTCTCCTAAAAAAAACCATCCCACCTTCTATCCCAAAAAAAAAAAAAAAAAAAACACTGCCTCACCTTCTTAAAAAAAAATACCCACCCACGGTTTCCTATTAAAAATTAACTGCCCCGTATCACTAAAATATATATATATATATATATATATATATATATAAACCATTCAGAAATCAATTGCAACTTCAAGAATAAATAAATAAATAAATAAATTCAGAAATCAATTGCAACTTCAAGAATAAATAAATAAATATATATATATATATATATATATATATATATATATATATATCTTCCTTCATTTGTTCCTCTCTTCCCCTTTATGACGTTGTGGTCTTTCAAACTGCAAATCCACAATATTCTTTCAATTTTTTCTTATTCTTTCTATTTCATATACTGAATTCTTCTCAATGGTCAAACATTTTTTTGTCAAAATTGGTAAGTCTCTTAGCAAAATTAATATTTTACTTTCTCGACTACATATATTGTGAATGGATAATTCTATGACCTTTGTAGAAAATTTGGTTATGAATATAAAATTATGAGACTAAACCTCAAAAAAAAAGAAAAAAAAAAAGAGCCTCATCACACCCACGAAACGTGTGTAATGAGGCTAGTATAAACTAAAAGATTTTTTAAATATATTTTTTGCTAAACGCTATATAATGTTAGGGATACATATTTAAATTTGAAATTTTATGAGACAAAATCAAAATATTCTAAACTTGATGGGTGTAAAATAAAATTTAGGAAAATAAACAAAGAGGCTTAAGACTCGTTTAGTTTGGCCATGACTCAATTTTTATAAGTTAATACCACTCATAATTCAAATTTAAAACTCATAACTCATAATTCAAACCTCACTATCTCTCAAAAACTCCAAAATTCTTGTTTGGTTACGTACCCAGTCACATAACTCAAAATTTAAGTTGACTTTTTGCCAAAATGGTAGGGCCCACCCACTGACACCACACAGTTTGCTTATGGTTTTCACCCACGTGGATTTTCTCTTACCTCTCAAAGGAAATTTTCTCCCATCAGAACACGCCTCTCTTCCCTGAAAAGCAGACCCTAACCCCATAAACCAAAAGCATGGCACACAACTCCCAGTCCGACACAGGTTCGGGTCTTCTTTAATCTTCTTTATTTTTCTATTTCTTTATGCTTTTCATCAATACCCATTTAACACATCTCTTCCCAAAAACCCATTTCACGTCTCTCCCTCGTCTGACCTCAGATCGTCGACTGGGCCCGGTGAAGATTAATTTGGAGCTCACTACAATTATCGCTGCACTTGCTGAACCACCGTTTAAGGTAATTTGCTCATGACCCTTTTGCTCTTGTGATCACAAAGCTTTAACAATCTGCCAAATAGTATACTATTCTAAGAGAATGAAAATTAATATCATACATTTTTGGATTATACTTGGTGGTAATTAACAGTTTGTACAACGTATATGCTTATAAAAGGAATTATATGCCAAACAGTATCATATGCTTATAAAGGAATTATATGAAGTCATTCATCTTTGGACAAACATATATAAGAACCACACTGGCATAGAGTAATTACATGGAATCTATGTTATCAGTAATGTAAAGCAAGCACTTTGAGTTTTCGCAGTTTTTCTAACTTGTCTCAGTATAGCGGAAGCACACAAACTACAGCATAAGCACACAAAATTTTTTTATAAAATTTTATGGAGCACGCAAACTAACATATATCCAAATCCACAGCTTCACATATCCTTATCCGAACACTCAAGGCATGTGTATAAGCAGAGCAACTGATGCAAAGCAGTTGATGCAATGACAAGAGCAGTGCGAAGTTAAAAGGGTCCACTTTAGTCAATTGAAAGAGGAAAACAGCCACTTTTTGCAGTAGTTTTTCAATTCTATAGAGTCAAACAAAGGATATGTAAGGACATATATATATATAAGTTGGACTGATTTGAGTTTATTTTCCTTCTATTTTCACATGGAGCAAGTAATTACTAGTAAAAACTTGGATTCTCATTAACATCAGTCCACGGGGAAAACCCATTTTAACATCCAAAGTATAATACCAGCAAAAATTAATAAAACAGAAATTAAAAAACTACTCAAATCTAACAATATGGACATGGAAAATGGAGAGGGAGAGAGAGATATACGTTTGAACCTGAGAGAAGATCACAAAAATAGAGCTCGGTATGAAAAAACTGATGGTGAATTGGTGATAGATAGAGCCCAGTCCGATGCTAGTGAAGATTCTGCCACGCCTCGGTTGTTTGTCTTCGATCATGGAGTGTTCATCTCAGGTGGGTTCAGCAGCGTCGGTTCATCATCTCAAATGCCGCTAGGAATGAAGTGTAGACGAAATGTGAGAGGAGGTGGTGAGAGGGAAGTGGGAAAGAGGGTAAAGTGATGATGTTGAAAAGTTTGGGGGAAGAAATGAACTGAAATGAAGCCACCCCAACGGTAATATCAAAGGATTGAAACTGATTTGACAATTCACTGCAAGTGGGTTCCACGAAGTCATAATATTTACCACTCTGCCACTAAAACTCAATTTTCAGTTTTTTATTTTTGAAAACACAATTTTTTTTTGTTCACGATTTTCATTACTCTCACTTAAAATTTTTGAGTTTTGAGTGATGAAAATAACACTAAGAAACCAAATTAAACACACTTTCTTTTTGTATGAGTCCCACGATATTTGGATTATGAGTGATAGAAGCTGAGTTATCCATAGTATCCAAACAACCTCTTAGGCTTTTAAAGTTTTTATTTTTGATAATTTGATATATATTTTTTGATAATTTAGTATTTACACAACGATAAACGATTCAATCTAGGCTATGATATTGACTGTAGAGTGTAGACCTCTTGAAGTTCACCTTAGTTCAAGGTCCTACAACCAAGCCCAAGCCAGACCTAAAACCCACTTGATGTGCAAAAATCTTAGCCCAAAATATTAATGGGCCTTATCAACCCATTTAATCGTCACATCCACACAAAAAAAAAAAAAAAAAAAACCCTAAATCGACGTCGTTTTAATACAAAGAAACCCTTTGTGGTGTCAATAACATTTTAGGGTTTTTCCTAGATAGAAATCACAGATACCCAGAAACCCTAACATACAGTTACAGACAAAGAGAGAAAGAGAGAGAGAGAAAAAATGGGAGGAAAGTGCCCCCACAGAAATGTCAAGAAGAGACGCTACTCTCACAAAACTCATCGTCGCGACAAATTCCTCGTCAAAGATATCCTTTTTTTTCATTCTGAAATTTCAATTTTTGTATATATTTCTTTTACAGCATAAATGTTAATTTTAGGGTTTCCTTGACTCGATGAAATTGAGCACGCGACGATATGGTTTATGATCAGCTGAAGAAGCCTGATGAGGAAAAGAAGCCTTTGCCTGTTGATGAAGACTTGCCTGGAATGGGCCAGTATTATTGCTTGCACTGCGAGTATGTAATTTATTTATTTATTTTTCTAAAATTGAAGCTCAATTATGCTTAATTTATGAACAATATGGATGTTTTAGATGCAAGATAAAAAGCATTGAACTTGGAATTTTTATTTTATTTTATTTATTTATTGGGGTTTATTTGCCTTTTGTACTAGTTGAAGAATTGGGTTTTTTGTTGTTGTTATTATTGCTCAATTCTTGTTTTTTTAGCAAAAATTTGATTGTGGGTTTTGTTGTTATGTTCCATTGTTGAATTGGGTTTGTGTTAAATTTATGTTTTGTTTTGTTATTCAATGCAGCCGATACTTTGCGAACGTGGCGGTGAGGGATGAGCATTTCAAGACGAAACGACACAAGAAGCGGTAAGCTTTTTTCCAAGTTTATTTAGTGGCTGTGCTTTGAATGGAAGACATGGGTGTAGTAATGAGTTCAATTTGTCATATTAGAGTAAATTATTTGCAGGGAGTTTCTGGTTAGAATCAAGCTGTGACATTGTTATTTGCGATATTTTAGAGTCACTGTTTTTACTGAATAATAGGAAATATTTTCCTAATTGCACTTGTTTAGTCTATGCTGCACCTTTACTGTGTAGTCATATTCAGAAGACTCTATAAACAATGTAATATTCTCAGCCTTTACCATCTTCAATTTTGAACTTAAGTAGAACTCTTAGAGAAGTGCATCAATGTCTTCTAGTTAGTGATACAATAAGTTGTGAGCGGTTGTGAAGATGTTTCAATAACCTTTAATTTTTATTGCTAAATGAGTATTAAGTTGTTACCAAAATGCTTAGGTTGCTTTCTTCCCTGAGAACTTAAGCATAGTTTGGTTACCCTGATCTTTTATAGATTGATTAAACCATGTTACCAAACATGATTTTACATTCATGTTTGGTGGTGCCTCTTGGAGTTGTTGAAGCTACTAGAAGTTTGAGGATCTGGTAAGCTTCTAGGTTGGTTGGGCCTAAGCACCTAGATTATGTGCATGTATTATTATTGTAATTAGTGTATATAACAGTAAAGGGCCATACAAATTTTCTATCTTTTCAACACGAATATGCTTTTATATTTCAATTAGACCCTTAAAGAGCTTTGTTCATTATGTAGATGACTCTAGTGAGTTTTGGTTGTAGAGTTTTTCCATATTCGATCAACCAATATGGATGCTATCATTTGCTTATTCTATGATTCTAACAACTTGAGACTAATGCTGTACAACTTTATATGCTGTACCCGTTTGGATTGCGCGTTTTGCGTCCACGTTTTGCACCCAGACGCGTTTCAGCTCTTTTTTTTTTTTTTTTGCTTTCAGCCGCAAAGGTTGACTAGTCAACCGTGAACAGTGCATTCGTTCACTGTTCATGGACTCACAAATCTCACTTTTTAGCAACTTTTTCATTAAAAAGAGGTCCCACGGCACTATTCACACATTTAAAAATTATTTTGCTACAGTGTTTTCAGTTTTCAGTTTTCAACTAAATCCAAACAGACCCGCTATATCTTATAGTCACTGGAGAGGATATTATATCTCACATGACTCTTGTTGATGCAGTGTTAAGCAGATGATGGGGCCTGCACCTCATACTCAACTTGATGCTGACATAGCTTCTGGGATGGGTATGCCAGATAATGGTCCAAAGCTAATGTCGATGTGAGATTTCTATTTTTGATAATGTTGTTAGGTAATGAGGGGGCTGAGTATGATAGGTTGAAGATATTCGTTGTAAAAGTGTCCTTTTTTCTTAAAGTTGCAAGCACTAATGAGAATGTAACGATAAATCAATTTTCCTGTCAATTTTCTCTGTCATATCATATGTTATATATGCAGCCTAGTTAATTCAAGATTTTTTGATTCAATGTTTTAGTAATTGCAGCTGATCTTTTACTTATAATTCATTGTTTGACTTATAAAAAAGGTTATAATTGTGACTACTACCTTGGGTTGATTATGTTATATTAGTATCATCATTTGGTCATGCAATGTTTTTTTTAGCTCAAATGGCACCTCATGTCCTTTTTAAAGCAAGGTGTAGGGTGAGATCATGGTTCAATACCCATTGGGTGTGTGTATAATTACCAATAAAAGAAAAAAAATCTTCAATTGTGTGCTCTTTTTTATTTTATTTTATTGGTAAGTTGTACATTCACCCAATGGTTTTTGAACCCATAACCCCACCCTCCACCTAGCTCCTAAAAGGGAAGGAGTTGAGCTTGAACTCATTGACTACTGTCACTGTGTGCACATAGGAATTGATCACATACTAGGTGCATCATAAGTTGAATGTTTGTCTGTAAGAAACTGTGCTACTTATTATGGAAGTCCTCTTTGTCAACTAGACATTAATATTTTTACCGAGGTTGAATCTAAAATCTGGCATGTCTTCATCATGGATTATTTCTTCAAACATAGCTAAGAATGACAGATTTTATTTCTGTGAGAACTGGATGACAAGGGGAGGTGTTCACATCTATAATAATGTGCTGGATTGGTCCATATAATCTTTTACTGAGCACTTGACAAATAGATTTTGCCGTTTCTCAAAAAAAAAAAGACATAGATTTTGCTGGTTTAAATTAATTTATTAATGTGTATTTTTCTTCTTTCATAGTCTTAAGTTTAATATCTTAGTGGAAGATGAAAATAATGAGTGAAGGATGTATGTTTAATCAGGTTAAGCTGAAAAAGGGATGTTTTAGAAGTAAAGTTGATGTAATTTTCAAAATGCAGTAAGTTAATGTATAAAATCCCATTACATTAACATAACCTCAAGCATCAAACGGAGAAAATATAAATATTATAAAATAAACATCACTTAAATAAGGATTTAAGAAAAAAAAAATCATAGAATAAGAGAATGAAATAGGGGAGTGGTGGATAAACTCGTAAGTCCTACCTGCCAAAACAGAATGGTATTGAGCTAAGTATGGAATTTGGGGTGGGGTTATTAAGTGTACCAGTTTAGTGACTTGAACAAAATATGTTGCCCATTTATTTAAGAAAGAAACAGAATTCACAACATTGGTTGAAAGTGCTATCAAAATTATGATGCTGTCATTGGACTTTAAGCAAAGGGGTCCAGAAAGTTTGGGTTGTGTAGGACTAGCTTCGCTCTCATTCTTACTAGGGGCGAGCCCAAGCCGGAAAATGAGATGAGTGCAAGTTAGGGACTTTGGATCTGCTTTGCTTTTATTTGGTCTGGTTCGATAGGGCTTTGGATGAGGCCCTTACTTGAAAGGGCTGAATCCCCAGCTGATCTACCATTTTTGCCAACCGCAATGTTATATGAACTCTCAGCATCGATGATCATCTTCGCTCTGGCCTGTTCCGACAGATTTGGAATTGTAATTACTGGAAACAAAATACACAAATTATGTTGGAAAGAAATTGTGGGCTTACTAGTCTCAGCTGCATGAAACAACATCGCCTAATATTATTATAATGACTAATGAGTATCAAACATGCATTATTTTCATTCTTTATCTTTGGTTGTGTGAGAAGATAAGGGCACATGAGGATGCCAGGGAAGTGGGATAGTCAAAGTCGTTATGATGTCCAATTTTAATCTATGCTCTTGCATTTGATAGGTTAAGCAGCTTAGAAGATGTTGATTTAGCCAGCATTGCTATAAATTAATCAAGGCCCGTCATTATCTTTAGATATAGAAGATTTTTTTCTTGTTTTTGTTTTTAGTATCTTTTAAAAACAAAAATAAAAATGCCAAAGGCCTTGTAGCTGAATTAGCACATTGCCATGCACAAAGTGCTTGGGGGTCTAGGGAGGAAAGGGTTCGAGCTGCAGGGTTAGTAGCATGTTGTAATTATTTCTAAAAAAAAAAAAAAAAAAAAACTATATCTTGTTTTGGATTTAGTGTTTATTTCTTTTCACTTTATCCAAAGGCCCACTGTGGTTGGAGGGTTGCTTTTGTTTTTAAATGAGCAGAGGTAAAGTCACTTGTTACAACCATATCAAGCTGAAGATCATGATCTAAAATTTGGATTTGAAGCGGAAAGTTCATCTTTTGATTGCTTCTTCAAAAGCTTTTTGTCTAAAGTGATAAATGGTACTACACGACCATGGGGTCAAATTTCAGGGCATGAAAGGGAAGTATCACCCAATTTTGAATCTCTTCACCTCTTGATCAAGAACAAAACTTTGTAAAGAAAGAAGATAATCACGTGTTGCAGATTTTCTTCTCCCTCAATTTGTTTATGATCAATGCCATGTCCGTTATAGACAGTAATCTACTGTTTTTTGGTCAGTGACAAAGCAGTAACAAAGCAAGTTTCCAAAACACATAAAAACAGGACGTGGCTCTCACAAGTTGTCATTGCATCAAACCCATCTGTAGCCACAAACACTCATTTGTATTTCTTTACAAGAAAGAGATCACATGAGGCCCACTCAAACACCATCATGACCTTGTCATTTTCCAATTCCATAACTTCTCTCCTTTTCTCTTTCACGCCTGTCCTCAATGAGCTACTGGTTAACATTGTAATTCAATTTCCTCCTCTCTCTCTCTCTCTCTCTCTTTTTGAGTCTTTATCCATTTTCTTCTTTACTAGGGTGGCCTGGCCTCCAATTGCTATCTATCTTTAAACTCATGCACATGTACAACCACTGTGTGAATTCTCAATAATGTTGTTCCCCACAACCCCCTTTCATAAATATATGCAAAAACCAAAATGGATCTAGATATAGGATGACCTCAAATTTCCAACAGGTTGTATAAAAATTCAATTGGACTCAACCCCTCACCCCCCAAAAAAGAAAAAGAAAAAAAAAGTTATGATTGTGATAGGTGATGATTTAAGGAGGCTTACATGTCTCATTAATCACAGGTTTACCATTATACCATTACTATGAGATCAGGAATAAGTCTTGTGTCACATAAAGTGGCACAACAAATGCCACAACTCGCTCATGTGGCGAGTTGTGGTTGGTAGAGGGGTGGTGGTAGGTCCATGTGAGGACACTCCTCCACCAACCACAACTCGCCACATGAGAGAGTTGTGGCATTTGTTGCGCCACTTTATGTGGTACTAGAAGGACTCTAAGATCAGTGTTGGAAAGTGAAGGAATTCTAACACAATTTACTAGCCATCACTCTCAACCTACATGGCCTACATTTAACATATGTCATTGTTATGAATATCTAATGGATTTCTATGCATGACATCGTGGGCACTACAAGTTTGGACACATTTATTTTAGTAAATGTTAAATTATGCTGCATCACGTTGTAGGGCCTGGCTTCACACCAATGACCAATCCTTCTCACTTATCTAAAACGTTGGGTATATTTCCTCCCACATCAATATATCAAACTCTCTTTGAAACAGACATGACAAAAGAAGTGCACGAGGGTTGCCTCTATAAATGCATATAGATGGATACAGAATTATCTCTTTCAATCTCAAGGATGTATTTGTCTTTATAATTTTCTTAGGAAGATTCATTAAGACAAGGACATATATTGGTAAAGGAAAAAAATATATAGTTATATAGATAATACACATACTATACTATACCAAAACAGATAAACCGAAATAAAACCCAAAAAATCACAAGGGGTACATTGAATATACTCCTCTTTTAGTCGTATTCATTTTCTTTCTTCACTTACACTAAGCTTCCTTCTCCTCATCTTCTCTGGGTCTTGCTGAAGATGTTGAACCTGATGCCATTCCAATGACTTGGCTGTGACTGAATCTTTGTAACTGTATCATGCGTGCATAGCACCCATCAGGGTGATTTTTGAGTAGTTGAGAGTGTGAACCTTGTTCTGCCACTTTCCCATCATCAATCACAGCAATGACATGTGCATTTCTAATAGTTGAAAGCCTATGTGCAACAACAATAGTTGTTTTTCCCGAGCAAGCACGCTCTAGAGCCTCTTGGACAGATCTCTCAGACTCGGCATCAAGTGCACTTGTTGCCTCATCCAGCAGCATAAGTTCTGCTTTCCTCACAAATGCCCGAGCAATTGCAATTCTCTGCTTCTGTCCCCCAGAAAGTTGAACTCCTCTTTCCCCGACAAATGTTTTGTATCCATCTGGCAATCCAGATATGAACTCGTGTGCATTGGCCAGAGTTGCAGCTTCAATGATCTCAGCCTCAGTTGCTGACTCATGCCCATAAGCAATGTTTTCAGAAATGGTAGTAGCGAAGAGGCATGGCTCTTGAGGAACGAATGCAATGTGTCGTCTTAAGGACTTTAGATTGTATTTTCGAATGTCCTTTCCATCAATCAAAACCCGTCCAGATGTTGGATCATAGAATCGCTGTATAAGTGCAATGACCGAGCTCTTACCACATCCACTAGGACCCACTAGTGCAAGAGTTTTCCCTGCTCGGGCACGGAGAGTGAGGTCACGGAAAATTGGCACATCAGGACGAGTGGGATAAGAGAAGTCTACATGCTTTAATTCAACTTCTCCACGAAGGCGGTCTGGAACTGGGGTGGCATCTTGATCATCAGGCTCAATTTCAGTTCTACGGTCAAGGAGATCAAAGACTGACCGCATGGCCCGACCACCCTTAATGAAGTCAGGAGCCAAGGTTAGAGTTTCAGCTGCACCATTGGCGGATACCATGAGGACCATGAAAACTCGGATTGTCTTTGAGAAATCAGATATCCCATGCTTGACAAGCCAGGAAGCATACCAGAGTCCTAGGGCATATGAAGCATATAGTGCAAACTGAGCAATCCCAAATCCACTTCCAGAAATCTGCCCTTTCCAAAAGCATCGTCGTAGTGGAGTTCGGAGGCTGGTGGAGAAAAGATTAACAATTTTTGCCTCTGAATTGAAGGCAGCAACAGTCCTTACATTGGCTATGGCCTCCCCTGCTAGTTGTGTGGCCTTGGCATGGGCAGCTTCTAGGTCTCCAGAGAAACCAGTCATGAACATTTTCTGTTGAAAATTTAAAAAACTTTCAATAACTGATTTTCACACGTGAAGAATTCCATATGTGCCAATGGATGGTGCATTACATTTTGGGATTATCTGCAGAAGTATCAAATTAATGTAATTTATCATAACAAGATTAAATGGGCCTTCTAAAATGTAGTGCATTTACCATACTACATGCTTGTGCATATTGTTGAACTTGTCTTGAACAGTTGCCAAATTTCAACCATATGTCCTTAACAGTTCATGCCCAGGCCTAGCTTCTCAGTATAGTTCATTATATAAGACCAATAAACACCAGATCTAAACTTCATTATCGAAGCTTGAGGTATCAGTTGAAAAAACTAACCTGCAAAACAGTGGCTGCAACAACAACAGGGAAGACAGCTATGAGGACAAGGGCAAGGCGCCACTGCAAAACAAACCCTGCAGTGCAGGCAACCAGCATGAGTGCTGTGTTCTGCACAATCACTGAAATTCGGTCTCCAATTGCTGATCTCACATTGTTGGCGTCAAGAGCCAGCCTAGCTGCAATCCTAGCACTCTCATTTTCCTCCTGATCAAACCATGCCAATTCATTTTTGAGTACGGCAGACAGCATTTTCTCCCTTACCCGTTTCGTGAGATTTTCTCCCACTATATCCCAGAAGAAATGCTGTAGTGTGTTGAAGAGAAGTGCAGCCGATGAAAGCCCAATTAACAGATAGCAGTATTTCTCGATTTCTCTGCTCATGAAAGCATGATTTTGATTGTAGTAGACGCTGAGGACAGCGCTTAGAACATATGCAAAGAAGGCACTAAGTGAGCCGCAAACAACAGAGCCTATAGAGCCAACTAAAGCATACACCCATTCCGGTGAATTCATTTTGACAAGGCGCCAGAAAGAACTGGCTTGCTCCTTGAATGCAAGCTTTTCTAACCGGTAGTTGGGGTGTGAGGCATCTAGGGAGAGACTAAAATCAGACGTAGAGAAGTCAGATAGTCTACGTGAGTATGGTGACCGGCCATAGGAAGAATTTCGGGCAATTATAGGTGAGCTTACTGAGTTCCTGGCACTAGAAGGCCTGCAAATTGAAAACAACAGATTCTTGGCTTAGTAGATATTGTTACACCGGCACTTCAAGACCACAAAAAATAACACTTAGAACCAGAATTTTCTTTTACTAGTATAGATTTAGAATATGATCCAAACTTGGTGAAAGGTACCTTGCACTACTCTTTCTTGCATTGTTGAGAGCAGTTTCATGGGCCATTTCCTGCATTCGAATGAGCTTGGCATAGACACCATTTTCTCCTTTGGCAAAAAGCTCATCATGAGTTCCAATTTCGGAGACACTACCCTGCTGGAGTACAGCAACAAGGTCAGCCTTGCGAATGGTGGAGAGGCGATGGGCAATGACAAGAGTTGTTCTTCCAATCATGAACCGGTCAAGGGCCTCTTGCACCAGCTTTTCTGACTCTGAGTCCAACGCACTTGTTGCTTCGTCTAAAAGCAGAATAGCTGGGTTTTTCAGCATTGCCCTAGCTATAGCTATCCTCTGCTTCTGCCCCCCTGAGAGCTGCAATCCTCTTTCTCCTACCTGTCATTTTCAGGTTATTGCCTTTTAATTTGATCATTAACCTGCTATTATGTTCACTTGTCCCTTTCCTCATGAATGTTTTGATTCACCATTATTTCCAAGAAACCATAGGAAAATGGTAAAATTTAGGAATCCGGTATAGAATTGAATTGGAGTGAGATTCTAAGTTTCCTTTATCATTGTACAATTTCATATCAAGCATGATGTAAGTCTCATCTATTATGGAACTTGTGACAATAGTAATTTATTTTGTTATCTTCACTTATCTTGTGAACCTTTTTAGCAAATTAGTTATCCATCTATGTTGTGAACTTCATATGGCAAGTTGGTTGTCTAATTAAGCAACTGCTCTTTATTATCTTATGTATGATTCAAGTACACTCTGTGAAACACAAACATTTACTTTATTTTGTGGTCCAGTCATTCTTCCCTTATAAGTTTATTAAGTCCTTGTATCTGTTTTATTTTTGCACATGCATTGTTGACTATGGCATGTTACCTTCTCTCAGATGCATGCATGACCAAACACTTCCTGCATTGACTTTCAATAATGGAATTAAATAACATACAGGTTTTGTTTGTTGACGAGAAATAAAATTAGAAATTATAAGCCATAGAAAATCTAAATAAATAGGACCACCTCTTGTCAAGATTCTCAATTAAATTTCACCTTCCAAAATGACCAACTTCACCCCACCGCTTACCCCTCTCAACACCCACAGAGAATACGGCATATGATAGTACATACCTACATACTGTAATTATTATGCTTAAATATCAAACCATACCATTTATTTTCCTTCATTTATTCTGGGGATCGCATATTCAGAGACTTAAAAGCATTGGGGTACTAGAACAGGATAAAATGTTTTTTTTAGACCTACTAAACAAACAATTTTAATTATCTCATATAATTACAACAGAGAAAATGGTTAAGAAAAATAAGCTGCTTACTAATCTACACTCTGGTGCCAAAATTTTCAAGCAATAATTATACAATAATGCCATAAAGTAACTAACCTGAGTCTCAAAGCCTTCAGGAAGCTTGATTATGAATGAATGGGCATTAGCAACTCTTGCAGCCTCTTCAATCTCAACTTGATTTGCATCAGGCCTACCCAAGAGTATGTTTTCCTTAATGGTGGTAGCAAACAGAGCCGGCTCTTGGCTTACAAGCCCTATTTGCTGCCTCAACCACCTCAGCTTTAGAGTCTTTATGTCATGACCGTCCAGCAGAACTTGTCCTGCACAAGTTCATTCAATTCATTGACAAACATGTCTTATCTACAACCACAGTTCTCCACAAAATGTACAAACACACACGAACTAAATCAACTAGCGAGCTAAAATAACTTGCATTTGGTACAACACATTAAGTCATCCAGGAAAACACATACACATGCGCACAAGTTTTCAAGTGCATTCAGCTCCGTTAAATCAATTAGTAGCATGAGGTTACTGCATTATTTACCTGAGGTGGGATCGTAGAATCTCTCAATGAGGGACACCACAGTGCTCTTACCAGAGCCACTACTGCCAACCAAAGCTATGGTCTTGCCAGCTGGGACATTTAGGGAGAAATTATTAAGGACCAGAACATCTGGCCTAGATGGGTAGGAGAAATCCACATTTTTCAGCTCCACCAGACCTGTAACTGACTCAAATTCCAAACCCGACTCACTGTTTCGATCTATACTTGGTTTGTGATCAATTATGCGATAAATTTTTGCAGCAGCAACTTTAGCCTTTACAAATGCAGCCATGCTTGGTGCAGACTGGCCCAAAGCCCTGCCAACCAAAACACAATTTAAGCATACAGGATGTGATTTTTTTTTTTTTTTTTTTTTTAAACTATTCAAAAGAATGAGAATATGTAAATTAGTACTTACAGTCCACCAATCATAACAGCAAACATGGTGGCAATGGCAAGTCCTCCATTGGTATAGTGGTGCCTAACAAGATAACCGCCATACCAGAGCAAAAGCGCATAGCAGCAGAAAACAACAAAGTAAGTTGCACCCAATCCCAATCCCTTTGCAAATCCACTCTTGTAACCGAGCCTTTGCGCAACCCTTAGCGCAGACGAGTAGCTTTGTAACGCTCTGGATTCCCCAACAAATGCAAAAACAACCCGAATTTGAACAATTGTCTGTAAATTTTATTGAAATCAGAATTACCCAGATGCAAAAACAGAGAAAATTACCGGAAAATCAACCAGGTATTTAATGTCTGTCTCTAAAACAAGTTGATTCTCAGAGGAAATATGCAAACAATGAACAAAATGCCTTCTTTTAGTTTACCTGTTCTACTATGTTTCCTGCCTGTGACAGAGCTTCCTGGCTTTTACCAGAGAGCTTGGCTAACGTGGTGGTGTGGATACCACCAATTATAGCTATGAGAGGCACCACAGCAAGAGTGACCAAACCCAATTGCCAAACAGCAGTGAAACCCACCACAAATCCAGACACAAACGTTGCCATATAGTGGATAAAATTCCCGAACTACACAAACCAAAACAAAAAAAATCAGGTTTTATCCAAAGCCTAATTTAGAAGCAAAGTAGCAAAAAGTCGGCCTTTTGATTCACCTTCTCGCTAATGGCGTCTTGGACCATCACTGCATCACTGTTAATGGCAAAAACCACGTCTGAGGTCCGAACCTCTGTGTCAAAGAACTGAATGTCTTGGTTCAAAGCGGCCTCTAAGTACTTGATTCTCATCTTCGTCGATTGCCTCTCTCCAGTCCACATCCAACATGATATCTCTGCAACCAAAATTCAAGCTCTCTCATTTACATTAACCAAAAAAACCAGAGAGACTTAAGTGAGTGTAACAGAGAATTCTCACCTGCCCAAGAAGAAGCCCATATTGCAGCACCCACTACAAGAAAATACAATGCATACTGCAACAACAAGAAAAACCCACAAAGCTTAGAGCCTTCAATCATATTTTGATTACTATGTGAATAAAGTTAATACCTTGAGAACTTCCTGCATCATCTTGTCCATGTTATTGGCATTGGAGCCGAAAGAATTGACAAGATCCGCAAAGAACCTGAGAAACACTGGCAAAGAGCAACCATGTACTACAGCTCCAACAGACCCAATTGCCATAAGAATGTAATCCAACCCATCAGCAAACCTGAAGAGTTCCTTAAACCCAACACTAGGTACAGCCTCAGGCTTCTCTCCACTACTACTACCACCACTTGAATCCTTCTTGGGCTCAGAGCTCTCCATTCCTTTTGTCTCCTGAGCTGCTGCTGCTACTGATGATGCTTCTTGTCCTAATGCTTGAGGCTCTATGTGTGGGTGTGTTGGTGTTAGTGTTGGTGTTGGTGGGTTGGTTTTAAAAGGGTCAGGAGGAGCAGAGGAAACAAGCTCAAGACCTTGCATTTCGGACCATCTCCACTGCTCAATCGTCTTTATCTCCTCAGAATCTTGTGACATTTGCAAAATTCCCTTATTAGCTTTTATCAAACAAACCCACCTCCCAAAAAAACTCACCTTCTCTCTTTCTCTATTACTCTCTCTTTATTATCCCACTCTTGACTCTACCTGCCTTTTCATGTTCCTACTACCACCTTTTCCTTCTTCTTTTTTGTTTTAACTCTTTGCTAATAGTATTTTTTTTTTTAGGGGACCTTTTTATTTTTTGCTTTTTTCCTTATAGACTAAATTTCGAGTCTCATTTTCTGTTCTGGTTGCTTGTTAGTGTTGTTGCCATGATTCACTGTCTCTTGAATATTACCTGCAAGAGAAAAAAACTAGTGCTTGTGGGGGTTTTAAGGTTATAGCCTTATAGGTGGGTTTTCTTCAGTTTGCTTATTCCGTAAAACACATAGAAAGTGACAGATATGAGCAGAGCCTAGAGCGAGAGAGATTTTCCACCCGACAGAGAACACTGTGTCAAAACTTGGAGGTGGGTTTTTGACTGAAACATGTTCAAAGTGGAAAACCCAAATATCCAATAGAAAATTCTTTATTTTATTTTTTTTGGTGGGTATTTACTTTACTTTAATCAGGGACCGTTCATTTCAATTCTTAAGCTTTGGCTTCTTCCATAAGATTAATGGTAAAATGCTTTTAGCTTTGTACAAGAAAATTTCATGTTCAAAGGTTCAGAGTTCAGACCATGCACTCTCTGTCTGTCTCCTATAAATCCGGCGTTTTTGGCTACTCACTGTCACCATAGCATTAAATAGAAACTCTTTATACTATTATTTTGAACCACACAAACAGCCACTTTGTTGAAAAACAAAATACTACAAGTAATGAGATAATATAAAACATCTCTGGTCCAAATTTCATTTGGGCACCTAAGTTTGAATGTTTGACTTCATACTTAAAATGTAAACACATGAATGAAAACTCGGCTATATTGTCAGAAAGTACCTGCGCCTTGTCCCTAAGATGATTTTTTTTTTCTCTCTATTTTTTATTTTTCTGGATGAATTCCCTAAGATGTCAAAGAAACCCAGATTTGAATTCCACAATTTCGAGAACACAGCTATTATTAAATTCCAAATTTGCAATATTATTTGTCCCAGCCAATTTTAGCAGTAAAATCAATAGGGCATAGTAATGTGGATATATTATTGTTAGTATTATTAGTACCACTATTCTATTACTATAGTATAGTATATATCACTGAAATTCTTCAAAACTCCAAAGTAGGATTCCAAGAAATTGTCAGGAAATCGTGGACAAATCCTGGGACTCCTCCACATTTGATTCTTTAAAGCATATGACAGCCAATTTTGGAGTTGTTTAGGTGCAACCATCTTTGGCTTCAAATTTTCAGTGGTTTTCATTGTGGAGGTCAGAGTATTATTCTGATAAAGATTCATTAAAAATTTAAGCTAAAATATAGGATTAAACCTCTATTTCAGAGAAGAGAAAGAAGCTGCTTTGCTTACTTTTAGTCACGCTTTTGGAGTTTAATAACTTAGGTGAGTCATCAGTTGCTCTTTTTTTAATCTAAAATACAACAAAGTGGCTGGGAACTGACTTTATAAGTTCCTTGAAGTTTGATATTAATATAATTTTTAGTGGGATTATGTTAAAAAAATGAATAAAAATGTTGGACCTTCTGGAAATATAGCTCATATTCAGGAATTTAGTTTAATTTTTGACATTTTTTTTTTGCTAACAAATTTGACAAGTGAGAAAACTTGTATACCAGTGAATATATATAATGATAATTTGTTATGGTCAAGGCTCCCAATCCCATATAACAAACTCTGTCTAGATTTATAATATTAGATTCTCCATCTGATTATCTTATTCCTCTGTTTGTGTTTCATACTTTCATGTGTCAAACTTGTATAATTTTTTATTTTATTTTTTATAATGCTTAATACAAATGAAATGAGTAAGCAGAAATCAGTAAATAACTCAGTTATTATTATGTATGTATAGTAGTTTTTAGAGAATTTCAATTTTACTTGGGGGGGGTGGGTGGGAAAGAAACGGTTCAAGTATTACTTGTAAGAAATCTGTGAAAACAATTATTATTCAAAAAAAAAAATATATATATATATATATATATGGAAAAAAAAAAAAAAAAGGTTGGTCAGATATCTTTCTCTCTTTTCACGCATACCGTGCAGTTTCTGCAAGTCCTCTTTGGCAAGGCTCTATTCTGCTTCCTCCCACGAAAGTTTGTCGAGTACTGTAAGATCTGGCTTGTAGAAAGGGTAGTACTTTTGTTGTTAGCTTTGGCAATGCCACTGTTATATTTCTTTGCATATATAGTAAAATTTGTGTCGATCATAAGGTTAAGGTGATTATTTACCATTTAGCAAAGAAAAAAAGGTTTAATGTGATTACCGCACATCGTGGTCCAAAGTGGTAAGTCCTGGAGGTTGAAGGGAGGAAGGGGGTTTGATAGTAGGTTCATTTCTAATCAATATATATATATATAAATAAATAAAGGTTATGGTGATTAAAGCAACACCGTTTTTATATAAATTTTTTTTTTCCTCTTTCTAACCGAAAAAAATCCGTGCAAGATAGAAGTGAAATAGGTCAAGTTCAGGATGAATTGTAGATATTTTTCACTTTTACTATAACAAGAATAATGAGATAAAGATAAAATATAAAAGAAAATTGTGGTCACGGAAACAATAAGAGAGAAAGAAAAGTATCTTAGTAAGAGAATAAATTCGGTTTGGATGTGGCATAAAATGCCACTTTTACACTCTCCAATAATGATGTGCCACGTCATATTTTTGCAAATAAAAGACTAAGCACTTCTGCACTAAATCAAACCCTCTTCAATACAGAAAACCAAATCCACATTTCTTCTTCTTCTTCTTCCCCAAAAAGAGATGCTGCCGAGAATCTCCAGTTATGGCCATCGGAGGTGGAGGGCAACTAGCGGTGGAGGAAGTGGACCACAAAGGAGCCTTCGGGGGTGCCGCCGACTACCCTCCAAACCCAAGGTAGACGCTGCCCAAGACAATATCGATCTCTCGATCCGTAAGAATAGAAGCCATCAATCTTTCTGTGGTGGAATTTCACCACCAATTACATGAAAAAAAGTTGGAAAGAACGAAACCCACAAAACTAAATCTAAAAAAAGCTACTCCAACAATAAGATTTTAAAAAAAAATTTCTTAGATTTTTTAGTTGGGTTTTATCTGGTTTGGCAACTCAGGGAGTGGTTGTTGAAGTTAGCTTATATGGGCTGGTGTTATGGTGCCATTTGGTTGTTGAAGTAGGCTCATGTGAATCGGAGAGAAAGGGAGCTAGTGAGAGAGAGAGAGAAGTGAGTTTCTAAGCCATTAACAGTGGTTGTGGGCAGTAGGAGTTGTGGAACTTGGCTGGCAACAGGAGATAAGGGAGCTTGAGAAGATCGGCTATGGGGCTGGTTCGATTAGAGAAAGAGCTGAAGCAGATGGTTGTTGCCTTGTTGGCGAGCCTTGCAAAAATATAATGTGGCACATCATTATTGGAGGGCGTAAAAGTGGCCTTTTGCACCACATCTGGATAGAATTTATTCTCTTTTGGTAATATATATATATATATAGAGGAGAGAGAGAGAGAGAGAGGTTATATGGTAAAATAATTCAAAAATTGTAATAGATTAAGTATTAAAAAAATTATTATTAGGATTTTCATAAAATATTTGATTAGAGAAAGAGCTGAAGCAAATGGTTGTTGCCTTGTTGGTGAGCCTTGCAAAAATATAACGTGGCACATCATTATTGGAGGGTGTAAAAGTGGCCTTTTATGCCACATCTGGATCGAATTTATTCTCTTTTGGTTATATATACATGTATATATATATATATATATATATATAGAGAGAGAGAGAGAGAGAGAGAGAGAGAGAGAGAGAGAGAGAGAGAGAGAGAGAGAGAGAGAGAGAGAGAGAGAGAGTAAAATAATTCAAAAATTGTAATAGATTAAGTATTTAAAAAAATTATTATTAGAATTTTCATAAAATATATGAATAAATAATTTGAATACTATGACACCCTATTTATTTTCAATCTCTCACAAATACATATTAAATAATGACATATAAGTATAATGGGTCAGATTTAGGGGTGGCAATGCATGTTCGCGTGTCGGGTTCATGTTGTGTCAACTCATGAATATTCGACTATATAGGTTAACACTAACCCGACCTGTTTATTAAATGGGTCAAGATTCATCAACCCTAACACGACTTATTTATTAAACGGGTTGGTCGTGTCAACCTATTTATCAGATTTTATCAAAATGAAAAAAAAATTATGAAAAAACAAATAAATAAATATCTTTAATATAAAATTCAGAATTAACGAGTAACTGCATTACAAATAATCATTCAAAACTAAACTATATTCCAATATTACAAATAATCCATCACAATATGTCAAAAAAAAAATAATAAACCACAACAACTAATAAGTTTATATACCTAAAGTTTTAAGGGTATATTGGTAAATGTTATTTAATTAAACGGGTTAAATGGGTCAAACGGGTTCTATGTGTTGCACACTAATTCAACCCGTTTATTAAACATGTCAGTCGTGTCAACCTAAATATGACACGAACCCATTAAGTCTCAACTCATAACTTACTAATTTTGTGTTGTATTGTTTCGGGTTTGTGGACTGTGTCTAATTTTTCCACCCCCAGTCAGATTTATAAATACCCTTAAGGTACATATTAGTCATCTATTTTAGAAAACCTTTTATAAAGAATTAAAAAACTATTAAAAAAGTAGGTAATTTTATTATTTTTTCATAAAACGTTTCTTAAAATAGTTTTATTAATATATGCTCTAAGAGTATACGTTAATAAAACCTTAGTATAATTACAAAAATAGTTTTACTAATGTATGCCCTAAGACATATGTTAGTAAACTATTTTTGAAAATTTTATATCAAGAATTGAAAAAACTATCAAACTTTTTGATAGCCTTTTCAATTTCTAATAAATTTTTAAAAAAAACAAATTATTAATGTACACTCTAAAAACATATATTAACCGGTCATTGAGTGAGCAAAGCAAAACTCTATGTTACCCCGGCCCATCACCTCGCTATAAAAATCTCGTGCAAGGTGGATTAGGACGTGACGGGGCAAAGTTGGACTGTTTTTAGTTTTTACCATCTTTACAATTGAAAGACTTCATTAAAGAAAATGCATAGATAAATAATTGAAGAAGGAAAGCCCAGTAGAAAAAGGTTAGGATCCCATTGATGTGATGTAATGGAAAGGATTGATCAACAACTGATGTCTCTAACATGGGATTACAGATTTTTTCTTTTTCTTTCTTTGGGTTTTACCTAAAAACTAGAATACGGACTTGCACTGAATAATCATAAAGGAAATAGGTGAAAATTTATGGAGAAAGACATGTCTGACTCAAGCTTATTTCGGTTCTTACAGTTCCAGTTGAGGGGTCAAAGATGAAATGCACTGATGCACCGTCCAATGAGTTAACGACCCGATATGGTTCATAACTTTGGTGGGTCATATCATCACGTAAATGATCTCAAACTCTCATTTCAATTGCATGGAACTTGGTACAGTTTTTTTTTTTTTAGTTCTCTAAATAATATTCATTATTTAGGAACAAATATATTTTTATAGAGTTTTTTAAAACAAAATAAAGCTCATTCAAACAGCTTTTAACATATTAATCATAATAATGATTTAGAGTATTTAGATTCATACATTTTGAACATGTATCATATTTGTTTATTCCATTAGTTTAAAAAAAAAAAAATTGTTTATTTTATATTGAATCAAGAACCCCTAGAGTCCTTAGGAAATTTTATTTAATAGAATTCTTTTAATCTTGACCTTCTATTTCATAATAAACAATTCAGAGCATATTATATCATTAATTTATTAAAAATATTAAAAAATGTCGTATCACCTATTCAAAATTGATACATCAAATTTTATGTTTTCAAATTCATATTTAATTTTAAAAACTTGGATCTTTTTGTTCGTTTCCCTTTCTGATCTGTTCTCACGGCCAACGGCACCATGCTTGTCTCATCATGCGAGATCTCAGCGCTGGCAACGAAAGAAATAGGCAGCTCTATCTGACTTGAACTTGACAAAATCGAAGTTGGATCCAAATTCATCTCTTGGGTTTAAGCTAGATTAATGGAAATGTAGATATCGGCATATCGCTTTCTTCGGCAATATTTGAAAGTAATACCTATCCAAATTTATTTACTTTATTTTCTTTGGATGGACCCAAATTTTAAACAAACAAAGTGAGATAGTACCAAAACTAAAAATAAAAAATATTATGTAACAAAATACAAACAGCTAAAACTACATACAAAAACACTATAATTATGATTATTTTTTGGACAAAATTTGGTTACAAACTTAGTTGTAACCTAAAGCAACAAAAAATATAATGAATTGAAAAAATATTTTAATAAATAAAAAAATAATAGAGAGTTCGTGAAAAAATATATTTGAAAAAGTGAGTAAGTAAATTTTTTTTAAATTATTTTTTTCTTCATTTGGGTAAAAATAAAAATAAAGGGATTTTTTGGAGACTTGTCAAGAGTTTTATAGTTTAATAATATTAAAATTCTTCTATTTTGAGAGGAATTAGGGTTTAAATCCCTCATTCCTCATTATTATAAGGCACATGTGTCTTGGGCTCAAGCTTATAAGGCACATGTGGGAGGCGTCTCTTGTCTCAGCCCCCAATTAGTAAGTATTGTCCTCTTTGAATTTTTTACTCAAGGATTTGCTCAATCCCACATCGGTGAGAGATACCTCCCACATGTGGGTTATAAGCTTGAACCAAGACACATGTGTACACATGTGTAGTAGTACACCGTACACATGTGTCTTGGTCTCAAACTTATAAGGCACATGTGGGAGGCGTTTCTCCACGATGTGAGATTGAGAAAATCCTAATTGGGGGCTGACCCTCCCATAGGATGAAATTCCTAAGAGGTTTAGAGTGGGAAAATTTATATTTTAAATCTTATAATAAATTAGGTTTGTAACAAATTAAATATTTAAGTTTCAAAAAAAGCAAATTAAATCTTAAGTTTTAAAAAATTAACAAATCAAATTTCAACTCATTTAAGTGGAATTATATGCATTGTGTCAAGGATTTTTTTGTTCCTCGAGAAAAGTGTAAAGGATTTAATTAATATGAGTTGAGGGTTTAGTTTCTTACATTTTTAGTCTTGGTGTTTAATTCATTACACTTAAAATTAAAGGATTTAATTTGTTAAAATATAATGTTGCCAAAATAAAATGAACGAAATATACTATGAGCACTATTGCACACCTTCATAGGAAATCATACTGGAAAAGTTTTTTATGTTGGGGGTTAATTAACAAAAGATAAAGAAATAAGGGGTTGATTACATAGGCATGGCCATCTCATCAATTAGAGACTGTACAACATCCAATAAGATCTTGATTTATATAAACAAATGTTAACAATTAATAAATAAACATCCAGTAAGTTTAACAAAGATTGGTGTAAACTGTAAAGTCAGGGGGGTCGGTGATCAAACTTATATAAAGAAGTTGAATTAAGTTGTAATTTTTTTATACAGTATTTTATAGGTAAGTTCTCTGCTAAATCTGGGGGGAAGAGACTGACTTTGAAGAAGTCAAAAAGGGTAACCCGAAACCTCTCTGTCTCTCTCTCTCTCATGTTGAGAGGTTATTATTGCTGTTATTATAAAGGGGGTGCCCATTTTCATTTCTTCCTTCCTTTTCCAATGGGAAAGGGGATTGTGTCTATTAATCCAAAATTAAGCATAACTATAATACTCAAGTGCCCACTCAAATGCTTATCTCAAAAGTGGTGCATGTGACGCTCAATTATGACATCCCATTGTCTTTCTTGTGGTTAAGTGTGCATTATTTTAGTAAAGATTGTGTGATCTTAATTTTTAAGTTATTATGATTGTGGGTTGTAGATACAATCATATACAATTGCAACCACAGGATAGTTGTCTTGGCATCCTAAGAGCTAGAGACACGTGGGAAAAAAGTACTCCACTCTCTGCATTTTTGTATCTCTATTCTTGGAATTTTTAGTGTAGACTCATTGACACCAAGTCACATGACAGTAATGAGTAATACCATGTATACTATAAGGGCATTGATGGAGCTGTACATGTTATTGTGGATACTACGTACACATTCGTTGAAACACTGCAAATCGCTTAACTCCTCTCAAGTATCATGTGAAATAATACGAGAACTCCTACCACCAAACTACACCCCGTGGGTGGTAGTCATCTCTAGTTATTAAGCCCCGACTTCTTGCAATATTCTTGACCCCATCAAATATAATTAGGTTTGTACAAAGATATATAGACATATCTTTCCTATTTTTAACCAACAATTAATGAAGATTGAAAAACAAGCAAAGTTTACATTATGCTTCATAATTTGAAAAAAAAGAAAATTGTGGCCATTCTTATAGATACAGTTTAAACCTTGCATTAGTCTCAGATTTACTTTAAAAACTCAGAAAGTAGATATATAGTAATATCTCTAGCAAACTTCTAAAAAATTACTTAAAGATAAAATTTATTATTAAATTTTGCTTCTATTAGTATTAATAAGAACAAAACTTTAAAACATCACATGAAAGTCATGATTTATAAAAGTGTATTAAGTAATTAAATAATTAATTAAAAAGACAATGATCAAGAGAGAAGGGTATTTTATAAGGATATCTATAGAAAAAGATAGAATGAAAGAGAGGAGGGCAAATAACTCACATTGCACTTTAGTAAAGTTTATTTTTCTTGAGCAGTGCAAATTGCAAAGCGCAAAGCTCTTGAGGGTACTATATAGCCCTCCGAGATCTGGTATTGGTAGGGTACTTCTTACTTCTTATAGGGATGTGATTAAAAAGTGGGACAGTTTTTATTTTTCTCTTTAGAATTTAGGTAAAATTTGTGGTGAGGACTATAAAGTTTTGGAAGGAAGATTGGTCGGGTCCACTTACCTTAGACTCACCAATTCCTAAGTATGACTTCCAATATAATACACATTTTTCTAAGAACCTATAATATAATAAACATTTTTGACATGCCAAGTTTCTTAATTCAAGTTTGACTTGATGATTAAAATTAGAAATACCCAGCTGAGTAGAGTGCCAGATTTTCCCATGGGTGCATATTGCCTTTCTTCTTCTTCTTTTATTTTTTTATTTTTATTGTTTTTTAAATTTCCAAAGCACCCATGGAAGGCATGGGCATCTGATTCTGAGGGCAGTTGCAAAGTTTGAACTCAAATATTAAACTAAGAGGTCAGTTTTCACTAGTGAAGTGTCTTTTGTAATCAATTTTAATGAATTTATATTTTTGGAGTAACATTAAGTTGGAATTAGAGGATTAAAACCAGGACTTCACCATCTCATCAAGAGAGACCAACTCAACCAATGGATCATCCTCTATAGATAATGTTTGTCGAGCCTTAATTAGGGTTGATTTCTATGTAAAAATGGCTAGGCCATATTGCTCTTTCTTTCAAACCATTCTAGCCACTCAGTCCCGGTAGCCCTGAGTAGTGAAAACACAATCCAATCATAGGATCAAAGTTTTTCTCTGATTGTGCTCACTCAAGTCAAAGTATCCCCATTCCCCACACAAAGACTTTTTAGCCCCATGAGTTCCCATCATTTTACGTAGTACGTACGTAGTGCTCTATATGTATCTTTTCCATTTTGAATCCACTGGTCATGTCTTGAGAAATTCTACCTTAATCATGGTGTTCTAGAATAAGCTTTGTATACCTCCTAATTATGTTCAATCCTAACGTAGTAGTGCACTATGTACCGTTGAATTTTGCACCATCGTCATCTCGATGTCCATTCCAAAATCCTTGGTTGAAAACTGGTAAATTGAAATAAATCTCACTATAGTTGGTTTAAGGTTAACACTTAACACATGGTTCCTCACTTGAGAACCTAGGCTTAGCAGGAGGTAGTGGGTAATCTAGAATTACCAGGGTTTTTATATTTGGGCCGGGTTGAGGGATGTGTTAGGTGCTTTCATGAATAATCATGGTTTTAAAAATTAGCCCACTTAAGATCGGAAAATGGAGGAGGTTTAAGGTTTTTTTTTTTTTTTTTATTATTATTTAATAGGACTAAGGTTTGATTGAGGTTGAATCATGATAATGTTATAATTAATTAAAATATAAATAAATGCATTAAATTTGTAAATATTATAAAGTTTACTAGAAAAATGTGAGCACTTTTAAATAACTTTGAAATGAATTTTCATGATTTTATAAGGTTTATAGAAAATAATAATATATAAACATGCATAAAAAAATTGTTTGATGATGATTCAAGTAGAAAGCAATTTAATATAGAATAGGACAATTTAAAAAAAAAATTATAAACTGTACATTCATATGTAAAAGCACATTTCTTAAATCACAAATAAATTCAACAGAAAATCAATGATATTTTAATACATTGAGAAAAATGTCATATAATAAAATGAAAAACTATGAATCATTTAAAAAAAAAAAGAATTTAATAATTATTCAATACAAATCACAACAAAGGCTGACGATCTATTGGTTATCATGCTGGATAATAGCGTTTAGGGGCTGATGTATGTGAAATTTAATTAGATCTGAAAATTTTTCACAAAAAGCCCTTTGAATTGAACTGAAAATGGTTACGATTCATGGGATTCACTTAGTTTCTTTGAAAATCATGACTTTCAAATGTAAAAAATTGGCTTGGCAATCAGTTCATAGTTAACCTGATCAGATTAGATAGTTTGGTTTCGGTTTTCAAACCATGTATATATAATCTTAAGGGTGTCATCCAAAACAAGAGAACTTGATGCCATTTGGTGGACTCCTTTTGTATATATTAAAAATGTCTGCCAATAAATAACTCTCCAATGTAGTGTTTAACAGAATAAAATTATTTGACACCATTAAGGTGACCTTGTTCCTTTATCTTGAGACCTTGAAAATGACCATGAAATCCCTTTTCCTACACACTTGAAGGTATGAGACTAGGGAAGTAGACTTAGGCCATCTAGGTGTAAAGTACGATCCAAGTAGAGACATGCATGCTAGCTTGACCTTAGACCGGGATCAACCGATCAGCGCACCAAATTCTTATGATTAGGTATGGCATGCTAAGGGAATGACATTAGGACAGCAGTTTGGAGGGATTATGAAGGCAAAATATATGTGCACAAGGAAAGCCAATTTGTACAACGACCTATACCTTGATAGAATGATCAATATGCCATGTGAAACATGGCCCTTTGAATCTAGTGACATTTGTCATTAGATATAATAGGTATGTCCCTAATTATTCATGCTTGTACGTAGTGAAACACAACCCTTAAGAAGAGGATTTACGTCCCTAATTATTCATGCTTATATGTAGAAGTAAATTCTTCATTTTGAGGCCAAAAGAAGGAAGAGGATATAGGAGGTAACAAACATGACAATCTCTAGAGAAATTAAGTTTTTAAGATTTAGACTTAAGTAGGTTAATTAATCCTAGCATTAAGGTGGGCGTGTTCATCTTCATCCCATTGACCTAGGCATCCCCACTTGGGAAAGATAAATTGTAGTGTCACGTTAAAGATTGAACTCTTTCTAACCCGGCACAAATCACAATGCTTGGAGCTTAGTCTTAGTTCCTGTTTTGTATCAGTCTTGTTTGGCTTCATTTGCCTTATTTCTCTCCTCTACACACCACCCTCATGGCACACTATATAGCCATTCGTGATTCGGTTTATATCTACTAAATTCATGGCCGAGCATTGAGTTTTACACCTAAGAGCTGTTGTCAAGCTAGGACATCTAGATTAAGCTCTATCTGTAAGTTATCCTCTGTAGGAAAGTTCAGTCAATTTTCCTTAGGAAAAATGGTAGGTATATGTTATTGCCCTCACCGTCACTCTCTAAGAAAAGTCACCCTTCTGCCCTACACCACTGGGACAGTGGACGTACAGTAGGATTTTCCACTAGCGTGGTGGTTGAGTCATGGGCACTGATCAGAGATGGTCTCACGCTACAGCTAACGTGAGTAGAAAAAGGCTGTGAGGACTGAGTAACCTAGTCAACCAAGCGATTGAAAAAAGTTCCAATATTTCACACTAATGCAATGGCCACTGCATTAACTATTTTGTATTTTTGTGTAGGGTTATCATAACTTTTAAAATCACAGTGGGAATAGAATAACATTGATACTGCTGAATTTTTTTTAAAACTAACCTAGACATGCTTTGCTGAAATTAAAACTCATAACAAAAATCAAGCATTAACGAACATGTTGCTTGTTCAAGTCCCAACTTCCAAGCATGGTTTAAAGCCTTTGATTATTGAAAATTTGAAACTTATTGACACATTTATCTAATAAACTAGAGGCAACTTTTGGCTTCAATGATTCAAAATTGTAACTTTTCTATAAATTATAATAGTAATCATTAATGAGAAGTAATATCAAAATCCTAACAGTTCAAAGTGGCATATCTTACCAACAAGATTCGGATTTTATTAGGAAAAATTATACCAGCACACACTGACAACCAACGGGAGTAGATAAGCATCAAATATGGTTGTAATTAAGGGAGAGTGAAGAAAAAGCCGGAATAAAAGTCAATGTAGAAAATGAAGCCCTTTTCATGTCATAACTAGAAAGCAAGAATAGTTGGGTCCCTTAAGCACCTATTCCAGGATAATAATTAAAGCAGATAGAACCCCCTTCGTCTCAGGACCAGATGCGACTTCCAGGTCTACACTGTACTAATAATTTACGTATACAACTCTTGCTTGAGTTGGGTTTTCAACAAAAAAATTATAACAAAATTTTTTTTGCAAAAGGAGAACAAGAAGTTTTGTCAAACATGCTTCTCCTTTTTTATTATGTGCATGATTGTTATTTATGGAGTCAGTTTCGAGCCCTCAACCTCAAAGATTGTTTGTCAGTGACATTTGAAATTACAAAAAGTTCCTATAGTTGGTACCAAAGATTTAATCAAAAGGGTTAAAATAATACTAATATTTGAGCAAAATTAGATAGTTATGTGCCATAAGTTTCTTAATTAAATTCAACTATATGCTTTATTAGCCAATATGACACAACTATGTGCTGAGTAGCTTCTTAGCCAATACACCTTTTTATGTATAGTTAGAATATTCTTAAGTTATATGATTGAATTCCATTTGAAATCTAAAATACAACATATAAGAAACTATAATGAAACTTTATTCATTATATTAAATCAATAAGACAGAATGTCAATGAGAAAAAAATTCTATAATAATATATATTTTTTCTATCATTCCTCTTGTATGACAATAATTTCCTCTTTTATAATTTCCTTAATTAATAATAAGGTCCTGAATTTAGAACCCAACTATAATTACCAGTTAAATAAAAGAATCACCAATGACTTGTGGCTCTCTTTGTCGATAAGGAAGATCCATTATTCCATTAGGAGAAATCTATAGGCAAAGGGATCCTACCCACACAGTGAGACAAGCAAAGCAAGGAAATATTTAGAGGTTTTGGTCCACGGCTGAGCTGTATCTCGAGCAAGCCCACCATGGCCTAACTCAAATTAATGGGGAAAAATTAAGAAAATAGAAAATAGAGATCTCAATCTTATTAATATATTAAGATTGCCATGCTATCCAAACCCCACATTTCAATAATGCAAAGATTAAGAAACTTCATGACAAGAGAATCCACATTATTACCAACTCATATTGATTAATTTGTCAGGATTTGGGAGTTGATAGTTGTGATAGTATGAACCACTCTTAGCTAAATGTTAATGCCCTCAGTGGGTAGAGCAAAAAATGACAATCAACATGACTAATTAATAATGCAATACAATCGTACTATATACTTATCCCTTTTTATTATTATTATTATATTTCCTTCGTTTATTATTTGTGTAAACTGGCCACTTGAGCTTTTGATTTGAAGTTAATATTATTCTAGAGTACAATTTCTTTATCAATATTTCATTAAGTCTTAGTGGAAATCCTACTGGGAAGTATCCTATAAAAAAAAGTCTTTCTTTATTTAAAAACAGGTATCCTTAACGGTAGCAAACCTACACCAACTGAAACTTTAATTTTTTTAATTAAGGAAAAATTCATATTCCATTATCTTAAGTGGTTTTTTTCCCCCTCTTTCGCATGCTTTATTTATAGCTGGTTTTGGGACATTAAAAGTGTCCTAGCCCACATGCTTTAAGCATCTAAATCAAGCTTTTTACACGTCCTGTTGATATAATTGATTTAAGTGGATGGTTCTTTTAGTTATTCTGTTTTGCACAATTGGATGCGCAAAACTGTCTTTGTAATTTATCAATGCAAAATTTAAAATTTATTATAGACAAAGACTTAAATTTGCATATTCTAGTATTCTTAACCAGTTCTTTATTTTAAAATTTTGCAACCAAATGCATTTTGAAAGTTTCTTTAAAAAAGCATATAATCCGCTACTAGTTTTGCTAAGGAATCACTTCAGGTTGATAAAACCTGGTATTGCTCCTTAAACTAGTTTGAAACTTTTAAGTTATATGTTAATTAGTATGATTTAGAAGCTTTTGATGTTGCTTATATACAATACAGTAACCACACAATCTTTTCCCATGAGTAAAAGCAATCACATTTCAACTAGCTATGCTCATTTGATCAAATTTATGTTACTTTTTTACTTTTGCCCTTTTTGCGACAACAAATTTTGTAAAAGGAATAGCAGAAAATGAAATATTTCAAATATAGTCATATCAAGGTAACAGTTGAGAGTATATCATAATGGTGAAAGATGATGTTAAGAATACTTTGCAATAATTTTATACCAAGGATCCCAAACATTATGTCATGGTGAAAAGACAAAATTAGTCAAATCATAGATATAAAATTTGAAAAATATACACAATATAAACTTTCTTTTGTGGTTAAAAAAATGAAACTTTTGAAGCCTCAAACCTTGACAAAAGCAAACTGTTATAAATAAAAACAATGATGAAATTTTAGGATGAGTTCATTTATTTTATATATACACCATAAAATTTAACTTATAATGTATACTTTATGATAATTGTTTTTTGTATCAATTAGTTTTTGGTGTAAATAAGGTTTAATAATAAGAGGTTTTACTAGCTGAGCTAATTGGAACTCACTGGATGAGATCATTTTAGATAATAATTTTTTTCCTTTTATAGAATAATTTTTAGGTTTACACAAGGAAGCTAGAGATATGGCCACGAAGGACTATCTCAATTTATTATCACTTCCTTCCCAAACAAGGATATCTTAATTTATTATTGGTAAACATAAATGAAAACCTAATTAATTTTAAAGAGAAGAATACCTTATCAATATAACTAAATTTATACAAAGTTCAAGAGAAAGATTTGAATCCAAGTTCTCTTCCATATATCATGCAATATTACTAAGCTACAAACTTTTGGTAACTACAAATAATCTTATTGGATTACTGGGAGTCAATTTATATGAAAATGGGGAAAAAAAAATTAGTTTAAAACTTTGCATTACTATAAATATATATATATATATATATATTTTTTTTTTTTGATGTGATACAATTTTGCATCATTACGGTAGCAAAGCGAATTTTAAAATTTAAAGGATAATTGAGGTGTATGTACTATAAAAAGTGGGAATTAAAACTATCTTTCTGTAACAAGTGATGATAGATACACAAAAATTTTCATAATATTTTTTCACAACTACTAACTAGAAGGTTGCAATTAAAATAACATTGCTTTCACATGGATTGCCATTGATTCCGTTTTTATTAACACTAATTACAACCTGTCATCTTAGTAATTGTGAAAATTAAATATTATTAAAAAATTTGTATCTCTAGGCTTATTGTTTTGCAATTTAAATTACAAGATATGAAAAGTTGAGAAATAAGAGACTTAATCCCAACCTCAAGTCCCCAAGAAAACAACAATTATTTCATGCATCTATCACATATATCATCTATCTCACAACACGTGAATCTCACAATTATGTTTAGCCTGCATATTACGACTCACGAGAGAGGGAGAGTATATATATGCCGAATGTACCAATAGTCCTTCTCCAATGAGAAAGAGAGCCCTTTAACAAAACCAAAAATAAAAATAAAAAAACAAAAGAGAGGAAAATAAAACCGTCTCTACATTTTTTTTCCCTTTTTTTGCCCTTATTAAAGCAGCCATTATCTGCTTAATATTGCAGTATTCTTCAATTTAGACAAAAAAAAAGGGAGGGGAGCGAATTAACAATTAAAAGAAAATTTATAAATAAAAATAAAAATTTTCAAAAATTTTTGTATGGGAGCCAAGCTCGTGACTGTACGACAATGTTTTCCTCGAAATTAGTTTAGAGGAATATCTTGCAACTCATTACATGAAGATTTATAAGACTATTAAAGTGTACTTTTTAAGTAAGTCATGGCTCATTAGAAAAGTTGTATGACTAAAAGTATATGTGGATGGTTTTTTTAACCGTCACCTAATAAGTTAGAGGAAGTTATCCAAACCAAGTTAGAGGTAAACTTTTTCCATGATTGCTCCCTTTCCCATTACCTCTAGTTTTACCACACTACTAAACCATATTTAGGTGAGGTTGAGGGACAAAATAATTTGAAAATGACCAAGTAGGGTATTCCCATGTTGTAGTATGAATAGACCGTATCATGGGGTTGGATGAAAGTTGACCTTTAGTGGGCAAATGACAAAAAGGATGGGTTGTGTGATAATAATAATGATGGAAAATTGGTTTTGTTCCATTTTCCATAGTGGGGGATAGCTAAACTTTGGTTTCCATCTCTGCATGTTAGTGATCATATGCATATGTAGGCATTTGTGTGATCACTTTGCATCTTCCATGCGTTTTGGTTTCGGGCTTTGGCCCCATGCCCTTTTTGTCCCTTTCGCTATTTCCTTTTCCTTTTTTTCTTTTTTCCTACACAATTTTTGTTTTCCTTCTTATTTTTTAAAATGTAATACTTTTATTATTTTCTAACTTATGAGCACTTTATCTTTTCGTCAAAGCACCACACGCAACCCAATTTTGATTGTACGGTATGAGATGGCCCCTTTGCTTTTTGTTTAGCGCGGGCCAGGCTGCTCTAATGTGTGATACAACTCACAAGCGACACATTCCGTGCTCTACTATGCATGAATGAATGCTGTAGAGCCTACTGCTTTTATTTGTTTTAGTCCCTTTTTTAAAATAAAAAAATTACCAAAAAAGGTTAATTATAATTAATTAATTATTTTTATTATAAATAAGAATATATTAAGAAATAAAAATAGAGGAACATAACCCATCTCCAACTTTCAGAACAATGACCCAAAAAGAAAGAGAGAAGATGGAGATAGACTCATTCCAATTACAAAAAGTTGTCCAACGGGCCAAATTGTGAGGCAAAAAATTAACATCTGTAAAGACAAATATAAAATCCCAGCCAAAGAAGGAATCAAAGGCTTTATTCAATTCAGAAGAAAACAGGGCAAGAAAAACTAGGAGGAAGTGGAATGTGGGTTCTTCAAAGCTTCAATTACACTTTGGAATCTCCTTAAAAAATAACATACCGAAGCTTGTGGAATACATTAAGTTTTATAGCAAAAACACAATATCACCAAAATTCATTTCGAGCCACTGTTGCAATAATTGAAGAATTTGGTCTAATGGCAACATCAAAATTAATTTTCACCTGGCCATTAGCAAGAGAAAATACACCCTGTTACAGGTGTATATTTCTCACCTCTCACAGCTAGTGGGACCCACCAGTTGTGGGTTCCACCAACTTATGAGAGGGAGAAAGCATATACCTGTAATAAGGTATACTTCCTCCATTAGCAGGGGGAGCCAACATGAATTTGCAGAACCTACTATTGGAGACTAGGCTGGGATATTTATTTGTCTTACATTATGAGATGTTTATGACATGTATGTTAAATTATAAAATTTTTATAGTTTTAATTATAAATTAATTAACAATATCCATCTCATTATTCAAACCAATATTTAAGTTATTCAATGGACAACAGTTTGTCCTAAAATATGAGAGATAAACTACCAAAAAAAAAAAATCATAATCAACGTTTTATTTTGAGATTAAACTGTCAACTAGTCAATTGATATGGTGTTAAGCTATATAGTGGATGAAAAATTAATCAGAGATTAATGTATTTGATTGAGAAATTACAGTTTAGAGTACACATTTTTAATATTCCTATAATTTATGGTAAAAAGTTACAATAAATCCACTAATTTATGGGTCTATAAGATTTCTACAAGAGTATTACTACTCGAAAAAGAAAACAACTGCACCCCTCTATCACTAAAACTAAATCATTTATGATTTGTTTGGATAGTGGTGTTTAAAAATATCCATTTGGATGTCAATTTCTAATTTAAATTATTTGAATAGTATATGAGATGATACATTTTACCTGTTGGTTTTATGAATGACTTTGAACTTTTTTTGAATATGTGGACTTAAAGTAACCAAGTGTCAAATCCATAATATCACAAATATTTTTGTTTGAGCAAAATGTCTAAATCTCAAAATCTCAAACCTCAAATCATATCATGTTATTACAATTTTTATTAAGTAATTTATACCAACGAGTGTTTTTCAAATTCATTGATTTTAAATTCTCAAATCAACTATCATTGCAATTCTGCATCGATGATTCGCTGTATTTGAGACTTTTTTGACATGGAAATAGTACTCGCAAACATTTTCAGCTACAAAAAGCCACAGTACTACATCAAGTCATCTAAAAAGCAAGACCTGGCCCTTGTTATATGTAGATAAGTGCGACTACCCAACCATATATAATATGGTGCAAGTCATAGATCGTGTACCAGAAGAGACTAAGATGTGAAAGTGTGGAAAAAAAGACTTCATAGGAAAACGATGTTTGATAAGTCCAAAATGAGAAGGATCATTAATCTTATGGAAAATGTATCTTAGAAATATGATAGTTAATAGGGTGGTGTCTCTTTTTATGGGGAGTTAGAAGTCATTTTCTAATGGCCATGGAAGTGATTAACCTAACAAACAATATTCAACAATGGAAGCAGTGATTTGAAATTCGTTTTGAGTTGTTTGTTTTATAGGTTGCTAGTTTGTAGGAAAAGATGAGGAGGTATTGCTTGAAGGAAATTTGAGTTTGATGGACCTTGACTGAAATGTCTACAATCTCCTACATTTGTCATTATTGTGATTTATGAAAAACTTTTTTTTTTTGAGTGTGTTTTGAGTTTGAGTGAAAAGAATTAGCATACAAGTAATGATGCTTTTCGTGTCATACTATGAAGAAACAAAATTTTCCCACTTCATATATCTTTTTCTTCTTCTTTTTTTTTTTTTAATTTTAATTTTAATTTTTTTTTACACCAATCTTCTTTGAAAACCAGTATTTTGAGTCAGTAATTCTTCTTGCATAGATCTTCTAGAAAAGAATTAAGTCAATTGACGGCTGCTGGCTCTACATCTAATTAACTATTAGGAAATGCAATGTTAAAAGTTTCTTTGGAAAAAATAAAAAAAATATTCTTTATTGGGGGGCTTAATTATATAGTACATCTTTTAACTATGATCCATTTTCAAATTGGCTCTTAAAGTTTTTTTTTTTTTTCCTTAAACTTCTAGACCATATTCAATACCATAACTCCATACATATTTATCAACTAGATTATTATTAGGACAAAATTTAGTTATAATTCCTTAACTGTTCGTACTTAGATTTCTTAATTAAATTTAATTATTTTTTAGGAGGATAATATTTTTTGTGTTGCATCAGCGTTCAGCCAATGTAGTTAGATGGTTGAATTTAATTAAGAAACTTAAAGTATAGCCCCTAAGAAATAATACTTAAGTTTTGTCCTTATACTTAAAACATTGTTGTGATGTTTTCAAATACCCAAATAAAAAATTATTTTAAGCAATTTCTAAAATATAAGAAAATAGTTTTGGTTTATTATTTATTATTTCTTTTGGGGATTTTGTGATTGATGTGTGTATATTTGAACTCTTGTTTATAAGAATTGTTATAAACTTTTTTTCTGCATTAAAATTTGAGAAAATGTAAAATCTACATCGAATACTATCTGAAAATTTGGAGATATGCAAATTACCAAAAAATAAAATAAAATTTAGAGATCAAATTGAAAATGAATCTAAGTTAGAGTGTTTAGTAGAAAATGATATATATTTTTTCCCATTGGGGTCAAAGTCCAAGGGTGGTGAATTAAAATCCAAAAATAAAAAATAAAAAACGTAATATTCAAACCGATTATGACATGATTTTGCTTTGTAAAAAATCAATGATATTAGATTATAATTAACATCGCTTTCAAATAAAATCACCACTAACATGCAACAATTATGAAAGAAATATGTGAAATTTAGTTGAGTTATTATTTTCATGTGAACCAAGGTACAGAGCAAGTGGCAACCAAGTCAAAGCAAGGGCCAATAGGGAGTAAAATGGACCCATAAAAACAAGTTAGTTAAAAAAGCTTAAGTCCGATTAGCAAGTGTGGGACCGAGGATTCAAAAGGCTGACAAGATTGGGCCATGGAGTGGCCTAAGTTTTTCAAACGGCTCACTAAAAAAAAAAAAAGAAAAAAAAAAAGAAGAGGAAATGCGTGGTGCATGTGCTAAAATGAATTATTGTGTTAGCATGGCATGGAGCAATCTCAATTTTTAATTCGCAATTCTCATGTCAAAATCTTCGTAGGAGAAAGGGAAGTGTCCAAGAAAATTTAAAAGCACTTGGACCCCATTTTTTGGCCTTAAGATTCAACTTTGTACCTAACAATTTTGCAATGAATTTACGATTTTTGACCAATTTTTCTTTCTTTGAAAGCAAAGATTTCATGGATTCACAAATGCAGTGAATGAAGTAGAAAATAGACTGTGTCATATATTATAGAGGCAGCAGTGACAGTCTATGCCTAAATGGCTACATTATTGCTTCCTTCACATTTTTGTTTGTTTATATTATTATCATTTTGGCCTCGACATATTTTGGGTTTGGTTCTTACATTATTGCTGTACATTTTGTCGGGCATTGGGCTGTCACCAATGAGCTCACTACTATTATGTAGGCCTGAGCTCTTAGACGACAAAGAATGATAACAAAATCAGAATCTGTAAGCTATTTCAAAACAAAAATAATTGCAACTCACAAGAAACTAATCAACAGAGGAATTGACAGTCCAAAATTATGAAGGGTTGTTCGAAGATTTTGTATATAATTGATGATTTATTTGTAATCTTCTTTATATTCAAAGCATTCGTTTAAGAAGTTATAGGATAAAGCCTTTCTTGAACCTCTCAGAACTCTTAAATTAGAATCCAAAGTCCAAACAAACTTTTTTATTAACATTAAAAGATCCAGAAAAGGCCCATTAGTCTTTTCTTTTTTTAGAGGCCCATTATTTATTTTTCCTTTGTTTTAATTTTGTCAAAGAAACTCACTGTAATGGTGCATATTTTGGGTTATGGTGGATATCAATGAGGCAAGTCTGTGAAAGAACATGTAAATTTTTATTTGGTGTGTATAGTAGAACAAAAAAAAGTATATTATGTTGCAAGTGTATACGTTTAGCCTCTCACATCATGTGAGCTTGTGAGAGGCTAGACACATTCATACATACACCTGTTGCACGATTTATCTTAATAGAATTTATTAAAAATCCGAATGAGGAATTCTTTTTTCCAATACACCTCTTGTGTTTTTTTTTCTTGAGAATGAAATACTTTCTTAATATTAAACCAAAGAGGCTAAATCAGCCTGAACTACATAAAGGATGTTTGGCGGTACATTTTTCATCCAGACATTCTTCTAGACAAAGCGTGGGCGACACTATTTCCCCGTCAACGGAAATGAGTAAAGAGTATACAAGTAAAATAAGAAGCCAATACACCTTTTGTTCATAATAAAGAAGAAAGAGAAAAAGAATGGGCCAAAAGCAGTCAGGGAAAGTATAAAAGTAAATCATGAGTTGTAAAAACTGCACAGCTTGAAAATGTAAGGAAAGTTAATTAGGATGGACAAGACGAAGTGCATGATTATCCCATGGGACCCGGAACTATGTCTAGGAATCTTCTTCTTCTTCGTCTGCCACAGCTGAAAGTGCCGGATGTTGATAGTGATGAGAGAGGCCGAGGTTGTGAAAATGTCAGAGACACAGTATAATGGATGTTCTGCTGGCTAAATCAGGAGCACCAACAAGTCAGGCCTTTAGGCGCACACTCTGCTTTATTCACTCATTTCAGTTTTTGTTCGCCCACATTCACCGTCTTTTGATTTAATTCTATTGTCGAGAATTTATTCTCTTGCCCTTCTATAACCCACTCTCTGTAAGTGTGCACAAGTCTGCTAGGTACAGAGACAACTATCTAAAAACCTGTATTTTCAGGCCGTGGTCGTTTGTGGCTCTAGGTCTCTCTCTTACGTTTGGTTGTAAATCAACCGGCTCCAGGTAAAACTTAGGCTATGATTTGCTTGTTTAGTAGACAAGCCAAGCACAAGTCCAATTTTAAGTTCAATTATTAAATGAGCTAAGTTCAAACATAATAATATGTTCATGAACAAACTCTTGAACATGAAAGCTTGAATTAACTATATATTTGTGTATACTTGTTTAAAAATATATTAATATAGACTTGAAATTGGATTGGATAACCTTGTAAATTAGTTTATATAATATAAAATTATTATTTGAAGTTTATTTATAACATAAACAATCCATTTGTAGTAAAAATTTATAGATTTGTAAGGGGGTAAAACATTTTAGTTATGGTTTTACAATAAATAGGAAAAGAATAAGTTAAAAAAGTAGCTTATGAGCAATCTCAAACGTGCTTGACAAGTAAATGAACTAAGCTTGAACATATAATCTTATTTAGTGATGAGCTTGAACTCGACTCGTGTTTGAAATAAAATTAAATAAACAAGACTAAATTTTTAATACTCGGCTTGACTAGGTTTGTTTTCAAACTTACTCTTATAGAGTCATTTAGGCTTCCACCTATCATTCATGGGTGTGGGATTTGGACTCTTGATCCCCCTCCCATGAATGATAGAAGACTTAAACCAGAAATATCTTCGTTACAAATACCAAGATGTCAGTTAAGCTATAAGATTCTTAACTAGAATAAGACATTTTTAAACATGAAGTTTGATATAAAATGACTATTGAATTGTAAGAATTATTCTATCTTAATTTCTAGGTTTGTGGGCAATTTCATCGTGTACTCATGGGCCTCTATTAGAAGAGTAATGTTAGGAATATAATATATAAATCTTACAAATTGATGTGTCACGAATTACAAATTTTGCTACATAAATCTTATATTGTACATGTGACACCAAATAGATAGTAGCTTTAATAATTTTTTTTTCCCCATTAGAATTCATTTACCTTAGGTAGGCATTTGTTAAAACAAGATTGCATGTAGCCTTGATGCCCCCCCAAAGGGGAACAGACCTCTCCAAATTATATGGCCCTGTGAAAAACAGCAAACAAGGCTCCATTCACCTTAACATTTATGCATTTCATAATTTTTTATTTATTTATTTTTTTTTTTGGTGTTTCAAACTTACAATAAGTGGGATTTAAACCCAAGATCTCTCCCTAGAGAGAATTAGATAAAAGCATTGAACTACTGAACTACATGCTCTTGGCTTTTATATTTCTGTATTTTTTTTTTTGCTAAATGATTAAGCTTTTTTATAGTTCAAACAAAGAAAGATACACTTTCTAGAAGGGCTTTTTCCTGAAGGGCTTCTACATATCAGTATAAGTAATAGTGTAATACAACTTATGTACCTTATATCTTGGATCGGACTTTCTCTATGAGTTCTCTTCTCAAGATCTTTCCTGCAGCTGACCTTGGGACACTTTTAACAAAACTTACTGCCCGTAACCTTTTGAATGGTGCCACCTGTACAGGGCAAAAAGACTGATTAAATTTCAAGCAAAGGGATGTTTGAGCCTCTTCATCAGTTGTTAACAGTACGCGCTCATTCATGAAACATGGTAACAACCTTAATTTATGCAAGCATCATGAGCAGCAGAAGATATCACAAATTGGCTGTTTCTTGAACAGATGATAGGAGTCATATAATTTGACCAGAGCATCTACTATTTGGTGGCAATGCTCTGTCTCTAGGCCAACGCACCCATGTAGAGTACACATTAACTAGCAAATATGAAATATCATACGTTAGGTATTGGGACATTTACTTTTGAATTAAGAATTTTGCTGGCCAGGACTTTACACCAAATGAAACTAATAAAAGAGAGACTGCATGGTTATGGTTCCACAAATCCAAGATGTTGCACTAAGGGCCTCATAGTCATAGAAGCATGAGGCATATCCCACTACCTACAGAACAATTTTTTGTTAAGACTATTGCAATTGTAATAACTACTGAGGATCTCATAAAATGACCTAATGAAAAGGGATTTTTCGATTGGTAAACATTAAATAGACAAGTGATTTCTGAATGGATGAGTTCCTGACTGAAATGACTGTATTTCTTTAAAAAGATATACTACCATCGCTGCAATTGATATCATCCAAAGAATTACTGCATGCTTGAGTTATTCAAGATCAAATCAATCATTGAAAAGGGTTGGTTTTTTCCCCCCTTCCTAATTCCTTCATACTGAATGATGCTTTGCAGACCCTTTACCTGCTTTGCAATAAATTTCTGAACGTCTTCTTCTGTTAGCAAGCTGTTTGGTGAGCGCACAACATGTGCAATTGGGACCTCACCAGCTTTGGCATCAGGAAATCTACAAAGTCAAAATTGAAATTAAACTGTAATGCAGTTATTCAAAGATAAGGCAACAGATGGACATGCATAACTGCTTATAAAGCATGGGGAAAAGTATGACACTTACGGGAACACAACAGCATCTAATATTTCAGTGTGAGAAATCAGCAGCCCTTCAAGCTCAGCCGGTGCCACCTAACAAACAGTCAAGTGCAAATATAGAACTTAAATGCAAAATTAGAGTTAAGTTGTAAAATATGAGATATTAGAAGTAAAAGAGAGGAAAGAATAGTGGAGGGAGAAAGATTAGAGAAAAGGTTTTAGGGCTTAATCAACCAATTCCTCAGCATAGCGCATGTTTATATTAGAGTGATATGGCAAGACTACATTAATACCCTTATATAAAATAATAACAAGCTAATACAGAAATAACAAAGTAACTCTAACAATTAGGTTAGGTTGGTTTGACATCAAGGGGAAATTGAACCAAGGCACAATATATTAACCTGAGAACCAATCCAAAGTTGCATCCTTAGTCATAAGAATTCAACTATACATTAAACTCAGCAGTACCAAATACTTAAGTACACTTACATCACCTAAAATCCTTCCAAGTACCTTGGATTATGAAGATGGACCTATTAACTTTCAAATGATTAAATACAGTAGTTTAATGAAGAAATAGCTATCTCCAGGATCCAGAAAATCTGTAGAATAACGAGCAAGGCCAACATTTAGAATGGTATTTGGACCCAAAATCTTAACACTTGAAAAGAAAATATACCAACCTACTATTCAAAACAATAATTTATTAAAAAAAAAAAAAAGTGACTAAATTTTAGGTTAGCAATCAACCTACTGCAACCATCATGATAATAGATGTGCAGAAACAAAATTCTTGATACTGATTCATAGGAGAAAGTGATTTTCTGATTTCCAAACTAATCAGATGACTGCTGATATGGTGTCAAATCATCAGTAGAGTGAGTTATATAGAACTTTGGGAGATTTTTTGCTTAGAAAAAAGAAAAGCTATTGACAACAATATCAAATGAAGCAGAGAACATTAGTGCTAATGTTGCAGGTCAGCTAATTTTCATTACTCCTTAAAATATATAACATGATCAGGAGGCTCATGGATCATTCACTCACCGGGGAAGAACATATGTATTCTCCCCAGAAATGCAATATGAGCAAATGTAAAGCTTTCCAAAAGTCAGATGCCGGCACTGTTAGGTCTTCATTGTCAACAGAAATTCTAAAAGAAACCGATAGCTTTTATCCTCTCACAAGAAATGGTTTAGTAAGATTACATACACCTGAACTTTTAACAATCAACTAAGGATAAGTCACCTGAAAGCCGTAACACTTTATGAGCTCCTTAATTCGGTCCACAACAAATAATTGTCCCTCTTCATTGAAATATCCAATATCTCCTGTGTGCACCCATCCTTGTCCATCTATTGTTAGCTTTGTGGCTTCTGGATTTTTGAAATAACCTGAAAGGATTTTAAGATGCTGCATGAATCATACTAGCAATATATAATCATAAGAGAAAAAAGTAATAAACCCAATGATATAACTTTGTAATCAACATGACTGATGTTATCTTCTCTTCTCCTTCTCCATCCTCTTTCTTTACATATTTAGTTCTTTATCTTGGGCTGGGACATTTGAGTTTTTACTAGAGTTTTGAGTTCAAGGGCTAGGGGAAGACTTCAAGGAGGGTCTGTGGTCCAGTCTCCAGATTACCTTACCACTAAAAGTTTAAAACCTGCAATGTCAACTTCTAAAATGAAGTTAACATCCATCAGAACTTTAAAACAACTGCATCCAACAGTGATTCTAAGATTTTCCCAATACATTTACTTCGAATGTCTTATTCCTATTTTACATATTTCTTCACAAAACATAATAATAGTGTTATCATTTTTGGGCTGGGTGCTAAACCATCTTCATATGTTTCATAAACAAGTACGGATAAACTTGAGCATATGAGCCTAAATGATAGCATTCATATGCAGTCTAATGTGGCAAATACAAAGTGGTAAGATGGAAGATTAGTTTAGCAACTCCCACAGTGAACCATCTAATTAATGTGTTTACTGCTGTCTGATCTATAATGACGATTCAAGGCTACATTATTTAACATACTTTGTTATTTAAACATTAGCATTTAGCAATATAAAAAATTAGTGACATAAAGCATCTTGACTACTGGATGGATACTTAAGGAAAAAAAAAAGTATTGGTAAGAAATTTTGAATTGAGAAATCAACATATGCCCTGTCAGAAGTAGGAATCTAAGTATAAGCATTGCATAAAAAAATTCACCTTGCATCATATTAGGTCCTCGAAGCCAGATTTCTCCTGATTGTTTAGGTGGAAGAGGCTTTGATGTATCTGTACTAACTATTTGGGATTCAACTCCTGAAACAAGTGTTCCAGTTGAGCCAGAGAGGGGAGATTCTTCCTTTGGATTTTCCAATGAGATAATTCCACAAGTTTCTGTCATACCATATCCCTGCCATAATAGAATGCAATTCAAATCAAGACGTAGCTTTCTCGGATCCTGAAACGAGTTTTTTTTCAAATGCTTCCATTACCCTTATATTATATTATAATAATATGCTTCCATTACTGTAAAAATTAGTATCCAATACTAATTAAGTTTTATCTAAATCAGAGATACTCAATCTACATTAATACCAAAGAATACATTTCACTATACTCTGTTCAATGTTACCTGAACAATATCAACATGAGGCAAGTTCTTTGTACACTCCTCCATCACATCCTTGCCGAGAGGCGCCGCGCCCGATCCGACCTGCCTCAACGAAGACAAGTCGTACTTCTTCATCACCGCACTCTGCTTCGCCAGAGCAATCATCACCGGCGGAACAACGAAGAGATGAGTCACCCTGTACTTCTCCACCGCCAGCAACACCTTCTCCAGTTCAAACTTCTCCATCGAAACCACCGTGTTCCCTCTCCGAAGCTGCGAGTACGTCACCACCGAGAGCCCAAATATATGAAACATCGGCAAGAAACAGAGGAACACGTTTCTCGGATCGCCGTATCGGTCCTGATCGGCTGGCACCATCAGCGAAGCCGCGATGAAGTTCCTGTGCGTCAGAATCACTCCCTTGCTCGTCCCGGTGGTGCCGGACGAGTACAAAAGCGCCGCTGTATCGCTCTGTTTCACGGTTTTATCAGGCAATTCACACTCCGTGTTCGACATTTCTATCAGTTCGGAGTAATGCCAAATCTTCGAACTCGGCGCTTCTGCAAAGCTCGTAGATTTCGAAGAACCTATAATTATGGAAGGCAAGTTTAATTCTTTGATTTTGTGCCAGAGTTCGGGGACGGTGATGACGAGCTTGGGGTTACAGTCTTGGACTTGCTTGGAGAGTTCGGGAATGGTGTACAAAGGATTACAGGTTGAAGCGATCGCACCGAGGGCGACAATGGCGAGGAAGCACACGGGGAAGTGGATTGAGTTGGGAGCGACGATGAGGACGACGTCGTTTTTGTGAACGTTGAGATGGAGCAGAGAGTGGGCGAGCTTGGAGACCTGGAGTTTGAGCTGGTGGAAGGTTAGGGTTTCGCCGGAATCGACGTCGATGAGAGCGAGGCTGTGTGGGGAAGAAGAGGAGTTTTGGAAGAGGAAAGTGGTGAGAGAGAGGTTGGGATTGGTTGGGAGGTGAATCGGTGGTCTTGGGGATTTGTAGGTTTGGGTTTTGGGGTTGAAGGTGGCTACTGCCATGGGTGTTTGGGGAGTGGGAAATTGTGGGAATTGTTTGTTTCTCGGGAAAATTGAGAAATAGCAATGCCTTAGAATAGGAAGAGACAAGACAAGAGTTTCCCAGTTTCCGGGAAATAAAAAAAGAAGAGATAGGATCATAGGAATTAGATTATAGTCAATGTTTTTTTTTCCACATGATGGCAATAATTGAGCTGAACTAGTCTACAAGTTGACATGTGTAATGATTAATAACTGGACAGTGATGGTTGCACTTGCACATGGCTTTTATTGCAATATAGTCAATGCTTGCCGGCCCTCTCAATCGAGGGGAAGGGGAAGATCAAATGAAAGGGACCTGGAATATTGATTGCTGAGTTTTGGGCCTAGCGAGATGGTCTGAAAACTTGCTGTTCTCTTAAACTTGCTAGCAGTGGAAATTTAGGTTGATGCTAAAGTAGTGGTGGAATGGGTATCGGGTAGAATGTATAATAGCTCTGCTCACTCTACCCTCATTTTGGATTTCAGGCAACTGATAAAAGACCGATTTCAAGCAGGAAGATTAAGCACTTTTATCAAGAGATTAGTGTGATCTAAGTGTATATGTGTGTGAAATTCTTTTTTAGAAGCTTAAACTCCTGGAATGGGTATCGAGTAGAATGTTTAATAGCTCTGCTCACTCTACCCTCATTTTGGATTTCAGGCAACTGATAAAAGACCGATTTCAAGCGGGAAGATTAAGCTGATGCCTTGAAGGGCGCGACGTGCCCTTCATTAAATCCAGGCGGCTTTGTGCTCCCCACGTGCAACGGTAGGATGTTAATCCAACGGTGGGGATTCGCCTAACGGTTGGGAGTGGGAAAATCCGCTCTGTTCCTTGATTTTAGGGTATAAATACCCATTTGAAAGCCCGGTTCCCCTGCTTCTTTGCACTCAAGAGTCTACATCTCCAGCATAAAAGGCCTGTCCGAGGAGCTTCTACATCTTTCTGTAAGTCACTCTATCTCCCTTTGAACTTTCTCCTTTTCCATCTTTGCCTCTTTTTCGTTTTCTCCCTCTTAGCTCGTTTAGGCTTCATTTGGGATGGGTATTTTTAAGAAGTATGTCTTCACTGAGGAGGCGATGGAGAAATTCATCGCCGACTACAAGATACCGGCCAACGTGGGCTTGAGGTATTGCGCGGAGGGTGAGTGGCGCTTTCGGAGGCAGGAGGGTGAGGTGGTGATTCCCATTGTTGCCTTCGTTGAAGTTGGCATGAGGATACCCATGGGTCCGGTGATGAGGGACTATCTGATGCACTTCCGGCTAGCCCCCACTCAGTGTGCCATCAACGTCTTTAGGGTTCTGGGCTGTGTGGATGCCCTAAATGAAAAGATGGGCCTGAGATTGACCCACCATGACGTCAACTGGTGCTATAATCTCCAGTGCCTGAAGGGCGAAACTTACTATCTGAAGACCAGGGATGACAGAGTCCGGCTCATTCAGTGTCTCCCTGAGTCCAGCAAGGGGTTGAACAAAGACTTCCTCATCGTGTCTGGAGAGTGGCATGATGGCCTTCACTGCCCGACAACGGAGGGAACCCCAGGTGGGCAGTGGGAAAATAGAGAGAGAGAGAGAGTTTTAGGACCCTGATCAATTCCCTCCTTTCTCTCGTCTCTTTCTCTCGCACTGTTTGGTTTCTAATGTGGATGTGTTTCTTCTTGCAGATCCGCACGCCTTCACGCGCCACTTCAGCCTAATAAACCGGGAGACTTGCAAAAGGTACTGAGGGCAGAGGTGTTTGTGAACGACAACGATAATCAGGTTAGGGCCGCTCACGAAATTTTGAAATACGACCCGGCTCACAAGTCATTTGCGGCGCCGAAGCACGTGATCAGAGCAAAGGATCCTCGGCTTCGGAAGATAACTGTGACCGAGGACGGGTTTCGGTTCCCTGAGGTGCCCTCCACATCAGAAGGCGCAATACCTGCAGGTCCCTCCTCCTCCCTTAGAATCTCGGAACCCGCCGAAGTAGGCCCGGAGAGGGAAGTGGAGGTTGCTGATTTTGGCCCTGCCGAGGACGAATTTGACGTGTTTGATCAAGCTCACCAGTCCGAGGACCCTCCAGGAGATTTGGGCGACCCTCGTCTGACCGAAGCGGATTTCTCAGCTTCCAAGTCCTTTTCTCGGCAGAAAATGGGCTACAAGAAGAAGCCACAAGTTAGTTTGGCGGAACTGATCGAAGGCCAGCCAGGGAAATCTAAGTCGGAGCTCCCTCCTCCTCCTCCGAGAACTCGTTCTGCCCAGGGCAAGTCGGCTTCTACCCAATCGGGGCTTCCTCCCTCTCTGCCCAAGGCGAATCTGCCTCCCCGACGTGAGCCCTCTGATCCCAAGCAGAAGAAGGATAAGGGCAAAAGGCCAACTGAGGAGAGGTCCGAGTCCCCACGGGAGGAGGGTGATGATCGGCGGCCGTCCAAACAGTTGAAAGTAGGCTCCCGAGGCCAGGACGAACGGGTCGAAGACCTGCCTGAGCCTCAGGCGTGGCTTCCTACCCCCATGCTCCGCGGGGCGCCGCTGAGGGAAGACTCCTCCCTCAGAGATTTCAACGAGGGCGAGGGCACATACGTGGCCGACGCGGTGGAAAGGTGCTTGTTACTCCCAGCCGACATGGCAGAGCTGGCAACTATGAGGAGCAGGGAGGTCTTCCTCTGCCTCAAGCGGTACTTGGGGATGGTAAGCCCCTCAATACTTGTAACTTTCCCTAGTTGTAGCTCTTCCTTTCCGCTTCTTAATCTCAGCTGATGGCGTATTTGTTTTGTCGAACAGGCTGTTCAGGCTACTTATAGGTTGGAGGACGTGGCCCACGACCAGGGGAAAGCCATGGGGGTGGAGCGCGAGAAACACCTGGAGGCCATCCAGGTTCTTAAGCGCTCTGAGGCTGATCTATCCAAGGCCCGGGAGGAACTGAGTGCAATGACCAGTGCCCGGGACGCTGCCCTGTCCGGTCTCTCTGGTTTTCAGAAGCAGGCCGAGGATTACTCGAAGCGCCTGGCTGAGGCGGAGGAGCAGCTGAAGGCTGCAAAGGGTTTGCTTGCAGATTTGCCCGGGAAGGTGGCTACCGCCGAGTCAGACAAGAAGGCAGCCGAGTGGGCGAGAGACGAGGCCGTGAGGGCCAAGTTTGAGGCTGTCCAGGGCAGGGAGGAAGCCCTGGCCACTGTGAAGGAGGCCGAGGAGGAGGCTTACGCCGCGGGAATGGAAGAGACAGCGGCAACCTTTAGATCTGAAGTCCCCGGGTTGTGCAGGCACTATTCTGCCGAGGTTTGGAGGGAGGCTCTTAGGCAGGCTGGGGTTGAGGCCTCATCCGATTTGTGGAAGGAGGAGAATGTGTACTATCCTCTTACCATCCGCGAGGCTGCTCCAAGCGGCACTAAGGCCGAGGAGGCTGCGGAGGAAACCATCACTGCTACGGGTGAGGACACATCAGCTGCTGAGCCCACGGCTGAGCCCGCTCAAGGAAGTGACCTTTCCAAGGTGGCAGAATTGGGTGAGGACCCCGTTGGGGAGGCGCCCCAGGAGGCTGTGAAGTCTAGCGTTGGAGCTGGGGCTCCTGCTGCTGAGGAGGCAGCTATTCCTGCTTCGCCCTCGCAGGCCGTCCCCTCTGGCCAAAGCTCAGAAAGCCTCGATGCTGCTATGGTCCAGCCCCCGGTTGAGGGAGGAGTATAAATGAGTGAGGCAGGCCCTCCGACCCTGTTGTCCTCCTAGTCCTTTGTACTTTCTTTTCTTTCTTTTTTTTTAGCTTTGTGGCTGTAATGTGGTTCTCACCATGTAACATTTGTGAACTTAATGGAATGCGAGTTTTATTCATTTTCCTTTTTGTTGTGGTTGTTTGCTTATTCGCACGTTATTCGTTCTTTCTTCGCTTGTGTAATTTTATCTTTGATTGCACCTCGGCCAGTCGCGGCACCAGTTGTTGCTGCGATGTCATGTATGCTCGAGTGGGCCCATCTTTGCCTAAGGGCCGGGTAGAAAATTCTTTAGGTTGACACTTAGGTTCCCCTTGATGTGGTTGATTTCCCCATAAGCTTGAGTCCGGGGACCATACAGCGCTTTGGGTTCCGTCTAACACTTAGAATCCTCTGAAGTAGTTAGTTTCCCCATAGGTCTGAGTCCTGGGATCATGCAGCGCTTTTGGTTCTGTCCAACACCTGGAATCCTCTGAAGGAGTTAGTTTCCCCATAGGCCTGAGTCCTGGGACCATACAGTGCCTTGGTTCTGTCTAACTCTTAGGATCATCTCAGGTGGTTGGTTTCCCCGTGAGCCTGAGTCCGAGGATCATGCGGTGCCTTGGTTCATTTGCTAAGTGGTTAGCTCCCCGTAGGCTTGAGTCCTGGTTAGCTCCCCGTAGACTTGAGTCCGAGGACCATGCAAGACCTAGGTACAGTTGCTAAGTGGTTAGCTCCCCGTAGGCTTGAGTCCGAGGACCATGCAAGACCTAGGTACAGTTGCTAAGTGGTTAGCTCCCCGTAGGCTTGAGTCCGAGGACTATGCAAGACCTAGGTACAGTTGCTAATTGGTTAGCTCCCCGTAGGCTTGAGTCCGAGGACCATGCAAGACCTAGGTACAGTTGCTAAGTGGTTAGCTCCCCGTAGGCTTGAGTCCGAGGACCATGCAAGACCTAGGTACAGTTGCTAAGTGGTTAGCTCCCCGTAGGCTTGAGTCCGAGGACCATGCAAGACCTAGGTACAATTGCTAATTGGCCATGCAGTGCCTTGGTTCTGTCTAACGCTTGGCATCTGGAAATAGGGGTTCGTCCTTGGTTTGCTTTACTGGGGACGATTCCTCCTTCGGAAGGCTCATGATCTTGCACGTGGCATTGATCTCATCTCCATCTCGAGCCCTCATCTCTGTCATTTGCGAAGCGTCCTTTGGCCGTTCGTATTCCGCGCCTGACGCTTCGGTGCGCGAGACGCGCCTTCATTAATGGCCTCGTGAATTGATGGCTTCATTATTATCCAACGCTTCGGTAACCCACTTTTTGGGCTCTGCGTGAATTAACTCTCACCAACCCTACTCCTCTATATAAGGCCTTCTAGGGGGGATGGTTTCCTCATACTCCATGAGCTTCCCAACATAAACAGAAAGAACACACCCTTCTAGCTCCTCAATCCCCTTTAATAACCCCGCCGGAATTGTGACCGGAGTTAGTTGGTATGAGGCGGTTTTGGGCGGGTGTGAGGACATCCGCGCCAAGAGCCGTGGTGGCCGCAGCCCCCACTGGGCTTCCGGTGCGGCAGAGTCTAGGCGTAACCCCGATGGCGCCATGCACGCTGGCCCGGAGGGATGTCGTTGAAGTACCTAACATTTCTCCTCCGAGCGCACCCCCGACGGAGGAGACATGCGAACTCACGTCACGGGCAGTGCCCGAGTGTTGCCGTCACCGACGGCCAACGCTCGTGGGGGTTGGAGAGAATCAAGGGAACATCATGGGGAGGGCGTCGCGGAGCCCCTGTATCTGTTCCTCGCTTTGTTCAAGCTCCGCCGCTCCGAGAAAGGAGTCGTTGGGGACCTTGGAACGAGCTAGCCCCAGCCCCCTTCAGCCCGCTTATTGTCAAGTTCTCCCATTCTCTTGATGCCAATAAGAGCACGGGTTGACACTTCCCTCTAGCTAGTTTTAGGACGGGTCCACCTGGGCCTCTGATTGTAGGACTAGCTGGTAGGAATAGTTGTAAAACATGCCTGCCTGAGCCTCTGATTGTAATCTGTAATCTTTTTTTTTTTGAAATAATATAAAGTCTTTTTTTTTTTTTGTTGAATTTTCTGTCTTGAGCTTTTATCTTTCTGCAACGTTCTTCTTTCTTTTATAGTTCTTTTTTCTTTTTGCATCACCGCCGATCTTCCATGGAATGGTGGTTTAGAACAGTCGCCTGTTGTGCCAACCGGTGCACTAATCCTTCCCACAGACGGCGCCAATTGTGGGGACTGGGTTTTTGGCTGCCCAGGCCCAGTGGACCCCGGTCATAAGTCCAACGAACCCCGCAATGAATTTATAGAGAGTGGGTCGAAGGTCTAGGCACCGGCCGGCGCTCTGGCGGCGTGAACTCCGGTTTCTTTTACTTAAGTGAATGGACCTAACACGGTTTACAATGGGGATGGGCTCCTCGGCCATGGGCCGAGGAGGCTCTTGCCCTCTTTTCTCTCTTTTCCTTTATTTCTTCTTTTCTTCCCTTTTCTTTTTCGTGTCCCTTCCTCCTCCCTCCGCAGGAGGGATTCCCTTACATTATATACCCCTTGCCCAATCAATCCTAGCCTTACACTTGTTGAGTGATCATGACCTTTGCTTAGGTGCTTGTCCCATCAGCCGACTTCCCAGTCTCTTTGGGAGTTGCGGCGATCGAGGCAACGCTGGCGCAGGGTCTTTTCCTCATTAACGCGGTCAGGGCGATTGTCAGGCACATTTAATGTGGAGGTGACTGCTCGTTGCGAGCTTGTTCTTCAAACTCTCGGACGTCCGATGATGAGGTCATCCTCGGACTTAGATGTCTCCTCGGCTCGGGCCTTCGGCCCAGACATGGAGTGGGCTGGGCCGTGGAATTATTTGGCCCCACAGTTACAATCAAAGAACCGTTTTAGGTCCCAGTTCCAAAAGGCAAAAGAAAGTTATACTAAAGTTGAAAATATTGAATATAAAGGAAGAAGAGTGAACAAAAGAAACTCTTCTTCCTTTACGACTCTATATCACGTTGTTAGTTATCTTCACAATTTTAATGTGAAAGACAAGTTAACAACATGCAAATAGCAAATGTAAAATACTTTTAGACAAATCACTGTCCAATTGCTAAAGTCTCTTGCACATCATGTCTCTTATATATCCTCCAAAGGTTACTCTGTAGTCTGTATGTATAGCTTTGATCTCTGCAATGTGGACTACATTGAGAAGTAGAATTACATGATAAAATTGATTGTATGAGAAACCTCACACTTGATTAAAAATATTTGAAGGCAAATAATTATGTTAGGAAGACTCTTAAAGATGGGCATGCTAAGTCCTTACCTGATCTTGATTAAATTATGACATTGTCACCGAACTTGTAGAAAACCACAGACAACATCAACATAGTAGTAGAAATTACTAGTAATTACAATAAGTAATTTTTCCATGCAATGTGCAAATTTTAGAACTCAGATGAAGAACTTAGGTAAGGAATTTTACTATGGGTATGTCAGATGTAAAAAAGCCCGAGTACAAAAAATGCATACAAGAAAAAGTAAAGTTTAAAGAGAATCCATGTGTTTGTGCTCATAACTAGGGGTGTTCACGGGTCGGCCCTGGTCGAGTTTGTGCCCAACCCGGAACCGACCCGCTCAGGTTGGGTGGAACAAAAACAGACCCGCAACCGATCGCCGGAGACGTCGGGTCGAGTTGGCCGGGCTCAGGGGAGTGAACGGTCGAGTCGATCGAGTCTGAAGATGAGCGACGGCGAGCGGAGGAGAAGATCTCTCTTCGTCAATCTGAGTTGAAGGCCGAGTAGATCTAACGGATTATCGTCGGATTTGAGTAGATAGGAGCCCAATCTAACCAAGAATAGCCGGATTTGTGTAGATCTAAGTCAGATCTAACCCAATACCGCCAGATTTGAGCTAATCTAAGCGAAGGAGGAGAGTAGATCTTGAGCAAGGATGGCTGGATTGGAGTTGAGGAACACCGGATCTGAGCGAAGGAAGACCAAGGATGGCCTGATCGGAGCTGAAGAACACCAGAACGTCACCGGATCTCGTCGGATTTGGTCAAAAATCGTAATTTTTCACCGGAGAGGATGGCAGTTTCGGTTTGGCTCGGGTGCCACGGGTTTTGAAACGTAAAACCAGCAACCGACCCGCGTGGGGTCGGGTTAGAGAGTTCAGACCCGCATCCGTCCACCGAAGACGTCAAATTGGGTGGCGGCGGGTCGAGCTCGGGCGGGTGGGTTGGACAGCCCTACTCATAACATTTAAGACTTATGGGGCCTTTATTTTTATGATGGTGGGCCCAATTTGTTTTTTTGGATTGAATTTTGTTCAAGGGTTCCCGAATATGATATACTCGAAATTATAAAATGAGTTTTACTCATTTTGTGTTTCTTTTACTTATTTCCTCTTGTTCTCTTGAAAAATTTAGTTTTCCCTTTACTTTTCTCATCTTTGCCTTGCTTTGAATAAATTTTTGTTAATTTCTCAATGGATCCATCTTCATCATTTGCACCATAATCCATGCATTTTTTTTTTTTTTTGGGTCAAAGAGAAATAGACATGTATTTATTACATTAAACAATTATTACTCTAAATCCTCTCAAACATATTAAATGAGAGATTTGAGATTTAATCTTTACCTACACCAGAAATCAATTAATGTTTTAGTTTGATAATAAGGGTAATCTTTATGGAGTAAACCCCATAAGTTTGAAATTCTATCTTATTTATCCCACACACACACACACACACACAAATCCACTAAAACCCCTTTTTGATCCCTTCCTTAAGGGAAAAAACAAATAATAAAAATTTGGCAAGAGTCTTGTAACTCAATGTCATAACTTGTGTTTCTTTCTTAGGAGAATGAGAGAATCATGACTCAAATCCCTCCATTATTGTAACTATTGATTATTAAAAAAAAAAACAGAAATCTAAAACTAGGTTAATTAAACACCTCCCTCCCTTCCCCTTTAGTACTCTTCTTTTCCTCCACCCAATCTAGCCATACCTAACTTTTCCTCCACCCAATCTAGCCATAAAGTTATGTAGTCATTTAGCTTATTTATTTTGAACCAAAATAGAAAAGGGAAAAAAAGTATTTAAAAAAAAAAAAAAAAAATCTCATTGATAATTTGAAATATGATATTATAACCCCGAAATAAATAGATTATTGTTTTAATTATTGAAGTATCATTGAAAAATTAAAAAATTAAAAAATCTAAAAAATCTAAAACAAGGCTAATTAAAGTTATTAAATACCTCCCTCCCTTCCCCTCTAGTACTCTTCTCTCTTGTTCTCCATCCAAACAAGCCATAGAGTTTAGGAAATCATTTAGCTCATTGATTTTGATCCAAAAAAAGAAAAGGGACAAAAAGTAATAAAATAAATAATAAAATAAACTCATTGTTAATTTGATATATGACATTATGACCCCCAAAATAAATAAATAAGAGCACAGTTTTCATTTCAGGGACATGAGCATACTGCATTTATCAAATAAGGAGAAAATAAGGAAAAGAAGAAAAATTCACAACAGCAATCTTATATTTAATATGAACTCAGCGTCTCAGCCTATTCTTTTTTTCTTTTTCTTTTTTTTTATATATAGGTAGATGAAGAATTTTCTTCAGAATGAAAAGTAACAGATATTTCATGGCCAAGAGCCTGTTCTAAAAAAATAAAGATTCTCTTCAATCAAAGCCAAAAAATTATTAATGGTTAAAACATGTTTTGCTAATAAAGGTGCAGGTTTATTTTCTTACCTGCGAACATGAGAAATCACAATACAACGAAAGTCATGAATTGTAGCCTTAATACCATAGATAACTCTGCCAAATTGAAGATGGAGGTGGAGAGTGTTCACCTGCCGCCTGAGAAATAAAGAGAGCGTCACCTTCTAGAATATACTCCATGAATGAAAATAGACCAACTGAAAAAATGTGATTACTTAAAACAATAAGCTTGGAAGAAGACATTGACTAAATCCACCGATAGAAGACATTGATAAGCATGAAGTTTTGTATTAACTATAAATGGCGTAAATGCACTTTTAGTCCTTACATTTTGACGTTTTTCCATTTTAGTCCCTACGTTTTATTTTTTCCACTTTTAGTCCCTAAAACCAATTAACGCGTTCCATTTTAGTCCTTTCCGTCAGTCAACCGACGGAAATAGCTGAGGTGGCAGCCGGAGCAATTAAAATATTATAAAAATGCCACATCACCCATGACACATCAGCATATAAATTTTAAAAATTAATTTATTAATTTTAACAAAATTTAAAAACATAAAAACAAAATTCAAAACATAAAAATAAGTCAGAAAATCAAACCAAGAACTCAAATTCAAAATTAAACCCATTGAATCAAATTAAACCCAAGAACATTGAATCAAATTAAACACAAGAACATCCATCATCAGCCCACAACACAGATCTATACGAGCAAACCAACATTCCAACAAAAATTAAACATTTCGCACATCATGCTTGATTCTTTAGAGAATCCCAATAGAGCACAAAATAATTACACTGCGAATCTAACAATTGAATCAATAAATGACACCCAGAAAAAAAAACCCACCAAGCTGAAACACAAATCAAACCTAATTTTCCTATTTTTTTTTTTAAAATCCCAGCATCAAAATTCCATGAACTTCATACTCAACACAAGAAGCAAGGCAAGTGGAGTTGGGGCTAATGGTGACGGCGAGCTAACCCACAGCAAACAAAACCCATACCCACGACGAGCAAACCCACGACAGACCCACGGCGAACAAACCCAGACCCACGGCAAGCAAACCCACAACACACCCACGGCGAGCAAACCCATGCTTGACCCACGGCGAGCAAACGACGAGCACCACTGATCCATGGCGAGCAAACCCATGACTGACCCACGGCTAGCAAACCCACGACGAGCAAACGACGAGCACCACTGATCCACGGCGAGTAAACCCACGACTGACCCACGGCGAGCAAACCCACGACCAGCCAAAATCTAAACCCACTACACCCAAATCACAAGACCCACCACTGATCCACAGCCCCTCCAATCCGCTGCCAAAAAATCGAGAGAGAGAGTCCAAGAAAGAATAAAGAAGAAAGAAGAGTGAGAGAAGAGGTAATTGATTTTCTGGGTTGTGGGTTGATTGACAGATGTTTTGAGTTTAATTTGATTCAATGGGTTTAATTTTGAGTTTGTGTTCTTGGTTTGATTTTCTGACTTATTTTTATGTTTTAAATTTTGTTTTTATGTTTTTAAATTTTGTTAAAATTAATAAATTAATTTTTTAAATTTATATGCTGATGTGTCATGGGTGATGTGGCATTTTTATAATATTTTAATTGCTCCGGCTGCCATCTCAGCTATTTCCGTCGGTTGACTGACGGAAAGGACTAAAATGGAACGCGTTAATTGGTTTTAGGGACTAAAAGTGGAAAAAATAAAATGTAGGGACTAAAATGGAAAAACGTCAAAATGTAGGGACTAAAAGTGCATTTACGCCACTATAAATTGTAAGATATATTGATCTTAATTTTTGGGTTTGTTGGCAATTTTGTAATTTACTCATTGGACTCTATTTGCGTGGTTATTAAACTCAGATTAACTTGGTTTAAGAGTTGGCTCATTGGTCATTGGTTCAACCAGTGGGTCACCAGTCGAACTGCATAGTTATATAAAAATAATTTAAAGAAGTCATAAAATAAATATGAAAATTGATCAAAATAGGCAAGTCTAAATTATTAATCAAAATTAAGTCTAAAAAAATAAGCCGCCTAATATAATTCAAACTCTAGGTCTAACAGGAAAAAAAATAATTAAATAAATAAATTAAGGGATGTTATATTGTAGTAAAATCTTTGCTAAATAAAATCTCATTGCATTATATTATTATTTAAAATTATAAGAATAAAAACATATCTTACAATTCAAAGTCATATTCAATGCATAATACATATCATACTAATTGCTCTAATCTCATGGATTAGAATATGATCTAAAACTTATAATTTTACTTTTATTGAAAAATCAAGCATCGGACTCATTCTAAAATTTCTTCTTTCCATTATGCTTTAAATTCAAAAAAAGGGTACTACTGTGAACCCATAAAGGTGATTTGATTTAAAATTACAAAATTAGATAAGGTCACAACAACTCATTTAGAGGATCGTTGGATCCTATTGAATTTTACTAGTTCAATTAAAGAATCATACTGGCTTAAGTATTGGTTCACTTAATGGTCTGGCCGGCCAGGTCAGATCGAATTTAATAACTATTACTTAGAATTCACCTCACGTTGCCATTTGTTAAACACAAGATTGCACGTGGCCTTGGTGAACCCCCAAAGTATGAAATTATGAATCCTCTCCGAATTCTGTGGTCCTATTGTGAGGATATATATATATAGCATTATCTATACTATTTATAAGAGGATTTTCTTTTTAAATTGAATTTTTATGTAATTCAAAAATATACATAAGCCTTACGTTTAATAAAGAAAAAATTGGAGGACAATCTAGTAAAAATATATCTCCAACTCCACTAAAATGTTTACAAAATAGGACACTTTCTTACTAATTCATGATTTCAAAAAAAAAATTTCAAAAAAATAAAATTTATAACACTAGACCAAAAAAAAAGTCTCATCTCACGCGCAAAGTGCGTGTAACGAGGCTAGTATTTTAGAATGGGTAGTGTTAATGTTTTAGTATCTAAGGCACAACTTTTTATGTCAATAAAGTCAACTTTTTATCAGATTTTTTACCAATTTTATAGGGTTAAGACTTAAGAGCCAATAAAATCAATTTTTTGAATTTCATTTGTTACATCAGTACTATTTTCAGTCATTTTATCAATTTATATCAATATTTTATTAAGTAAACTCCATAATAAATTATCTTTAAGGAACACCTCACAGTACCTGTTATCATTTAAGTAATAGTGTAGATTATAATATAAGCAAGGGTAGAGCTAGGGTCGAGAGGGGGCAATTGCCTCCCCTGACCTCACCCAAACCCCACCCCCTATGGCTATATATATATATATATATATATATTTCTTTTAGATTTAGTATTTGCTTTGTATATGTTTCTGTTTGCTCTGAGCTTATGGTCATCAACTCTGCGTGTAATTGTGCTACGAGGTTGTCACTCTTGGCTCCACTTGTAATATACTTTTCTTTTAACTTCATATAATAATGACTATATATTGATTTTTTTTTTAATCTTTTACTTGTTTGAAAAATATACTTATAGTCACCTATGAAGTATCTTAAGTACACCAACATTTATACTAAATCTAACATTACGCACGAGGGGAAAAAAAAAATTAACACTAACACTAACATTATATTTTATATGTTAATCAAATTTTTTGTTTAATAAGTTAAGTATTTTTTTAATTATAATAATTAAAAAAAATTAAAATTGATTTTACCTTCAACTCTTTATTTTCATCTTGACCCCCTAAATTAAAATCTTGACTCCGCACTGAATACAAATATACAACCTCCGTTCCTTATATCTTGGATCGGACTTTCTTTACAAGCACTCTTCTCAAGATCTTTCCAGAAGCAGACTTAGGGATGCTGTTTATAAAAGTTACTGCCCGTAACCTTTTGTATGGCGCCACCTATATTAGGCAAAAAGAAAAGAAAAAAAAAAAATCAAAGCTTAAAGAATGAAAAATGCAAAAGATATTATAAGATTTATCATATAATGCTTACTAACTAATGTGAGTGACATGCGAGAATGAATGCGATCGATGGGTTTCAACCAGTTCATAATAAATTTTGAATTGTCTCTTTGAGATTGATGACATATCAATTTGTAAATTTCATATGGTAAAATTTGTAGTATTTGTAGCACTACTCTTTAAGAATATACATTCATTTATGAAACATTGTGACAAACTTTTTTATTTATTTTTAAACAATTCAATACTTATAATGATTGAGGAAGAAAATGTTTGAAAATACTAATAGGTGTCAGTAAGTTCTTGGCAATATGGTGACAAACTTAATGCTTACAAACTAATGTGAGTGACATCTGAGAATGAATGTGATTGATTGGTTTCGACCACTTCATAATAAATTTTGAATTGTCTTTTTGAGATTGATGACATATCAGTTTGTAAGCTTCTGTATGCGCCCAGAAATGAAACCTGTTGGGTTGGGCCTCACTCGGACTCACAACTTACTTGTATAAGGGGTTTGGATTTCCTACACTGGGTCATTCTTTGCACTGAGACTCAATGAGATTACTTTTCTCTTCTCAGGGATCTGAATCACCTTGTTCTCACTCTGCTCCCTATCTATCTCCCCCTCTTTTACAGTAAATTTTCCAACCCCAATCTTCCCCAAACTTCTCGTATTTATAGTCCAAACTTAGTGGGGAGGTCATGATCACTTACCAGTTTAGTGCAACAAGCGGTCCAGTATTATCGACCATAAGTGGGTGGTTAGGTGGGAGTGGGAAGCAATGAGAATGGCGTTGGAACTTGTTTCCCACTTCCGTAACTATTCTCGACAGCGGCACCTCCTAAGGCACGGCCGAGCATGCAAAGGACGAGGTGTTTCGAACATCGCTCCTTCGTCATTGCTCGAGACATAATTGTCGAGAAATGATGAAGTGGGAAGGTTTGGGCCCGCAGCCCGTGTGGCTTCAGGATGGGCCGCTAGGTAGAAAAAGATTGGCTTTATGGGCCATACACCCAGGCTAGGGTCCCAGGCCCAAATGGGCCCTGGTGTGAGGGCCGTACAATAGCCCCCCCTTGATTCGCTCCCTACTCTCGGGGATGAATCAAGGATCACAAAGGGCGGAAATCCACCCAGGAAGTCGAAAAGTCAGTACTTGACCGTTGATGGGAGTATTAATGCGCCCCTCAAAAGACGCGTTTAAACTTGATTGATGGCTTATCCGTCATCATTATTTGACGGTTCGTGAACTGAGGCGTTACGCGTGTGGCAGTTGAGGCGGCGATCCGTGTGGTCTCTCGCCAACAGATTTTTTAATGCTACTCACCTTGCTTCCCACTCTTATAAATAACCATTCCTGTCACTTTCCTTTTCTTTTGCATTTCTCACCCTTCAATCTTTTACTCTGCCGAGCATTCTTCCTTCGTGGTTCATCTTCTAGCCCAGAACACACCTCCTTCTTAGAGCCCACAGTAAGTTCCTTTTCTTCTCCTTCTTCTTTCTGTTTGCTCCATTTCATTCTGTTCTTCAATAATCCTAGTATCTCTTTTCTTTTTAAGTATACTCGCTTGTAGAATGGGTTACTACCACCTTCTTTCTTCTGCAAGCACTTTGGCTAGTTTTAGGGCTGCCTACAATGTCCCTAGGGACGTAGACATTGCCTACTGTAACATGGACGATATTGACATCCAAAGGCGTCGTGGCGAAAACACGATTTTCTTTCCCTTGATGGCTATTCTAGAGGGCCGGCTTAGGTTCCCGGTTGACCCTCTGATCCTAAGTACCCTTAGATTCTACGGCCTTTGTCCCGACCAACTCCCTCCCAACTTTTACCGGGTAGTGAGTTGTATGAGTAGGTTGAACCAGTTGTTCGGGTTACAACTAAATCACCATGACATTAACCATATGTATAGTTTGTGTGGCAACATTGAGTCGGATTACTATTTAAAAACTAGGGACATAAGGGTACGGCTTATTTCGTGCCTACCAAATTTGAATAGAAACTCGCTAAAGATTTTGTACGGGTGAGCGGCAACTGGTTTGCCAAGGAGCTCCCCTGGGCATTTTCTCCGCGAGATGTCGGTCGGTACCAAACGTTTATCTATTATGTCCTCTTTTGATTCTGGTTCGGGTAAGAAATTACTAACTAACTCTTATTTCCTCTGTGCAGAAAGCAAAAGATTCAAGCCGGATCTCAGAGTGGTACATGTTCGGGACCTGAATTTTGTGCTCAGGTCGGAGATTTTTGTTCACTAGGACGAACAACTCCAAGCTTCTCATCTTATCCTCGGTGTAGATCCCGTTTATTCAACTTGGCAGGGATTTAGCCAAGCCTTGTTAGTTGACAGCCCTCTCCTCTCATATATATACGTCCGACATGCGAACTTTTTCCCACCAAAGCTCATCGTAGGCGAGGCACGTGATCTCGGCCCCCGGTTCATTTGTTCGGACGAGCGCCAGCCCATACGTGACGATTCAGCCGAGCGTGTATCGCGGGAGCGCCGAAAACGTGCACATGAGCAAGTCCAGTTAGAAGCTCCCGCCCATCCCGAGAACCCTTTAGAGTTCGAGGCTCCTGTTCGGGAGGCAGAAAGAGCAGCCGCAGAATCAATCAGCTCTTCTGAAACAAAATCCGACCCAAGGCAACGCTATGGTGAGCAGGAGGAAAATGACAATCAACCGCTTTGTCCCAAGTGCCCAACCAACCACGCAGCAGCAACGAACCCCTGGCCAAGATGCATCGCCACCCGCTGCCCCGGTAACCTGTGTTCAAAAAAGGCTGCGCACGGCGGATCAGACGTAGACGAGCTCGGGCAATGCGCCCCTCCAGCCGTCGATGGGTATCGTTATCCGGGAGCCAGTAGCCGGTAGCACAAACCGGGGTAAACCTGGCGTCTACCTCCCGGGCTTCGGCGGAATGGCGACCCTCCTTTTAACTCGACGGCAGGCCTCTTCCTGCGACGGCCAGTGCACGAATATGGGAGAAAGGTCATAGGGGTCGTGTTGTGCAGAGTACAACACATGACCTTCTTTTACCCGAGGATGTGCATGCTTTTTCAGAGGGGACAGATGAGTCTTTAGGGAGGCGATTGCAGTGGCACACCATAGCGGTAACTGTTCCTTTTTTCTTTATCATCCTTGATTTTCTACTTGCTCATGTATGTGAACTTTCCATTTTTCCTTACAAACGTCACCATTGTGTGGTCAGGCCGCGCAACTATCGTATATTGTAGATGGGAGGATGAGGGACCTTGCTGAAGATGTTGAGCGGGAGAAGGCTTTGAAGGATGTTGCCAAGGCCACAGTGAAGGAGAAGTTGAAAGTTGCTGAGGAGGCAGAGGAAAAAATTGCTTTAACCGAGAAGGCCCAGGCCCTCGCTGAAGGGAAGTCCAAGGAGCTTGAGGTGCAACTGGGCGGCACCGAGCTTAAACTGGCGGAAGCCCAGAGTTTAAATACTATGTTGGAAGAAAAACTGGCCGACTCAAAGGCGGCGTTGGAAGCTTGCGAAAGCAAGTGGTATGACGAGGGGTTTGCAGATGCCGAGAATTCGGTGGAGCCGGTCATTCGCCAGGCTCATAAGCTCGGGTTCGAGGAGGGTTGGTTTGCCGCCCTTTAAGCCATGTGGATTCCCGAAGATTCTCCCCTGAGGGATCGCGGCAAAATCCCTTTCCCGAGCCCCTCATAAGCCGCGTAGCCTGCATCCCTTGTTATCGACGAAGAAGAGACCTCCAGCATGAGGGAACTGGTGAATGCTATTGATTCTCACGTGGGGTCGACCGATATGGAGGAGACTAGCCACCCTCATGTTGGGGATCAAACTGGGGGGGATGTCCAGTTGCCAACTTCTTTCACCGACCAGCGGGCTCTAGAGGATGCATCCTTCGTTCATGCCGCAGATCTCTAAAGTTAAACGCCGAACCTGATTTTTCGTGTTTTGTTTTTCCCACTTTTTAAAGAAATTGAATGAATTGGATTGCCTATGTCATTGGGCTGTGGTGACGGAACAATTTATTTACTTTATGTTGTATCTTCTATCTTTTGAGTTGCCTTACTTTATATGCCTTACTATGAATGCTTTATTATGGTATGCTTTCGCTTCGACCGAGTAATCAATCTTCGTCGGTTGCCTCTTTAAGGTGAGTTTCCCTCTTGCCCAGTCAACGAAGTTTGCTTCGTCCGGTAAATTTAGCCGAGGATAGGTTTCCGACCTCGGAGAGTATAGGCTAAGGCTTCCCTCCGTTAGGTGAAGAGTATTAATTCGGAGACGGTTTTCTGTCCTTAGCTGACTTTTAGGATTGGCGCCTACTCGGAAATGGGTTAAGAACTAAGAGGCAGATTCTTGCTTTTGGATAATTTAGGTTTCCACCCGCTCGGCGATAGGGATCGAACCGAGGGTCGGGCTTCTGTCCTTAGAATAAATCGTTAAGGTTTTCATCTGCTGAGTGATAGGGATCGAATCGAGGGTCGGGCTTCTGTCCTTAGAATAAATCGTTAAGGTTTTCATCTGCTCAGTGATGGGGATCGAACCGAGGGTCAGGTTTCTGTCCTTAGAATAGATTGTTAAGGTTTCCACCTGCTCGGTGATAGGGATCGAACCGAGGGTCAGGTTTCTGTCCTTAGAATAGATTGTTAAGGTTTCTACCTGCTCGGTGATAGGATCGAACCGAGGGTCAAGTTTCTATCTTTAGAATAGATTGTTAAGATTTCCACCTGCCCGATGATGGGGATCGAACCGAGGGTCAGGTTTCTGTCCTTAGAATAAATTGTTAAAGTTTCCACCTGTTCGGTGATAGGATCGAATCGAGGGTCAGGTTTCTGTCCTTAGAATAGATTGTTAAGGTTTCCACCTGCTCGGTGATGGGGATCGAACCGAGGGTCAGGTTTCTGTCCTTAGAATAAATTGTTAAGGTTTCCACCTACTCGGTGATAGGGATCGAACCGAGGGTTAGGTTTCTGTCCTTAGAATAAATTGTTAAGGTTTCCACCTACTCGGTGATAGGATTGAACCGAGGGTCAGGTTTCTGTCCTTAAAATAGATTGTTAAGGTTTCCACCTGCTCGGTGATGGGGATCGAACCGAGGGTCAGGTTTCTGTCCTTAGGTAGAGCGATGCGAATCTACAAGAGCAAACATCATTACTATTATTAACAAAACATACACAAGAAATCGCACTTAACTTTATGCTCGGCAGATTGCCTATCAGTAATAGTACTTCTTCAGATTATGGACATTCCACGGTCGGGGCAACTGTCTCTCGTTTAGGTCTTCCAAGAAGTAAACCCCGGTGCCAGCCATCACAGTAACCCTGTAGGGCCCCTCCCACGTCTGCACCAACTTCCCGGCATTAGTATCCCGCATATTGCCCACGGCTCTTTTGAGAACCAAATCTCCAGCAACAAATTCCCTCGTTCTTACGTCTAGGTTGTATCTCCGGGTGAGTTTCTGCTGATATTTCGCAAGCCGTATAGTCACCATTTCGCGGCATTCTTCCACCAAGCATCCCACCATCATCTCGTCGTTTTAGGCGGGATCGAATCTGGCTACTCGCGCGCTGCACAGACTCACCTCGGTAGGTATCACGGCTTCCGCTCCGTATGTAAGAGAAAACGGGGTCTCCCCGGTGGACCTTCTAGGAGTCGTGCGGTATGCCCACAAGACTTTGGGTAGCTCTTCGACCCAGTTTCCCTTCGCACCCTCCAGCCTTTTCTTCAGCCCATTCACAATTACTTTATTTACGGCCTCGGCTTGACCATTGCTCTGGGGATACGCTGGAGTTGAGTACCTGCTTTTGATACCGAGACCACCACAGAATTCTCGGAATGCCCGGCTGTCAAATTGTATCCCATTGTCCGATATAAGCGAGTTCGGCACCCCAAACGTTGTGATTATATTCTTCCACACGAATTTCTTGACATCCACATCTCGTATATTAGCCAAAGCTTCCGCCTCCGCCCATTTGGTAAAATAGTCGACGGCCACCAGAACGAACTTTCGACCACCCGTCGCCCGAGGGAATGGACTGATGATGTCCAGCCCTCAATGTGCAAAAGGCCAGGGACTGCTGATCGGGTTCAGATGGCCCGTGGGCTGATGGATTAGAGGGGCATACTTCTGACACTACTCGCACTTAAGCACATACTCGGCGGCGTCCTTCTGCATTTGAGACCACCAAAACCCTTGAGTCATTGCCCAGTGTGCCAATGAACGTCCCCCCACATGGCCGCTGCACACTCCACCGTGAAGCTCGGCCAAGAGCTCACCCACCTTCTCTAGGCGTAAGCACAAAAGGTATGGTCCTCCGAAGGACCTTCGATACAAAATCTTGTCTTCTGATAGCCAATAGCGAGGAGCCATTCCACGGATCCTGTTGCCCTCCTTTTCGTTACTCGGTAGTCGGTCCTCTGCCAGAAAGTTGATGATGGGTAGATCCAGCATGGTGCAAGGGTCGTGACGGCTGCGACGTCGATCCCTGCATTTCCTGAATCACTCAGCATCTTGACGCTCGGTTCTGAAACAAGCTTGACTTTAATTAGCCGCGGTATCTCTATGACTACTGTCGATGCTAGCGTAACGAGGGAGTTGGCATGTCTGTTCTGCGTTCGGGCCACTTGGAAAACCTTCACCGTGCCGAAGCCGGCCATAACCTTCATCCGAATACAGCTCAACTTCCCGAGCCCCTAAGCTCATAGTTGTCCTTAGTCCGGCCAGAAAAGCCTCGTATTTTGCCTCGATGTTGGATGCTTTGAAACCCAACCTAAACAAGTGCTCCAACCGCATTCCTTCCGGGGTGATTATGACAACCACTGCACCGGCCCCTGTGGAGCTCGACGCACCGTCTACGAATACCTTCCACGAGCGAACCTCTAGTTGGCAAACCAGCTCCCCTTTCCCCTTAGGCGAAAACTTGGATAAAATCTGCAAGGACCTGGCCCTTCACCAAGCTTCGGGGTCTGTACCGTATGTCGAAAAAATCAAGTCGAGTTCCCCATTTTTCTATTCGGCCTGTGAAGTCTGACCTCTTTAATAGTGACTGCAAGGGATACTCGGTCAGGACGTATACTGTATGAGCCTGAAAGTAGTGCGGCAGCTTCTTGGTGGCATGTATCAGGGCTAACACAAGCTTTTCCAAGGGTAAGTATCTCGTCTCGGCGTCAACTAGAGTCTTGCTGATGTAGTACACGGGTTGTTGGATTCCTTTGTCCCTCAGTAGCACAGCACTCACGGCATGCTCAGATACTGCCAGATATATGAACAACTCCTCACCAAGTTCTGGTGCTATAAGCATGGGTGCCTGCGCCAAATAATTCTTTAGATCCATAAAGGCTTTGTCGCATTCTTCACTCCACCGAAATCCAGTCCATTTCTTCAGCAGTTGGTAGAATGGTCGGCAGCGATCCGCGAATTTGGAGATGAACCGATTAAGGGCGGCTAGTATCCCAGTTAACACTTGCACTTCCTTCGGGTTGCTCGGTGGCTTCAGTCTTTTCACTGCCTCAATTTGATCGGGGTTGACCTCTATTCCCCGACTAATGATCAGGTACCCCAGGAACTTTCCGGCCCCCACGCCAAATGCGCACTTCTCTGCATTAAGACGTAACTTGTGTTGTCGGAGAACCTCGAAAACTACCTGAAGGTCCTCCATGTGCAGTGCTTCCTGTTTGCTCTTCACCACCATGTCATCGATGTACACTTCGACAATACGCCCTATCTTGTTTCGGAACATTCTCATCATCATTCGTTGATATGTGGCCCTGGCGTTCTTTAGTCCGAAGGGCATCCTCGTGTAGTGATAATTGGCCTTCTGGGAGATGAACGCCGTTTTCTCTTGATCCTCGGGCGCCAGGGCGATTTGGTCATACCCTTGGAAAGCATCTAGAAAGCTCATCCTCGGGTGCCCGTACGTGGCGTGAACCAGCTAATCGATCTTTGGCACGGGAAAGGGGTCTTTCGGGCAGGCTCAGTTCAAATCTATGAAATCCACGCAAACCCTCCACTTACCATTCTTCTTCTTCACCACCACGGTATTTGCTAGCCAATCCAGGAAGAAGATTTCCCTAATCACCCTAGCATCCTTCAATCTTCGAACTTCTACTTTCACCGCCTCGGCATGCTCTCAGGCCGATCTCATCGGCCTCTGCTTCTTAGGAGCGAATGAGGGGTCGACTCCAAGTCTATGGATGATGAACTCGGGATCTACCCTGGGCACCTCATATGGACTCCATGCAAACACATCTACATTCTGTATTAGGAGTAGCAACATTTCTACTTTTTCCTGGTCCTCCATGCTCTCCCTTATTTGGAAGTATTTGTCTACATCCGGCAATACCTTTACCTTGAGCATACTCTCGGCGCGCGCGGCCCCCTTCTCCTCTTGCGGGTTCTGTAACTACTATAAAGGAGTCCCCGATGACGAACATTCGAGCTTGGCCTGCTCCTTCTTCCAATCAACCATGGCAACCAAACATTACTTGGCCGTGTGCTGGCTTCCTCGTATCACCGCGATACCATAATCGAAGGGAAACTTGACCTTCATGTGCAGAGTGGACGGGATAGCCCCCATTGCATGGATCCATGGTCTGCCTAGTATTGCCGTGTATGGGGAGAACGAGGCAACTATTATGAACTTTACCATTACCTCCTTGCCCCCCATGTTCACAGGCAGAGAGATTTGCCCCTCGGCAACTACCACTTTCCCGTCGAACCCAACCAAGGGTGTGCTGTACTTTGAAAGATCCTCGTTCCTCAACCTGAGCCCCCTAAAGAGGTCTGGGTACATAACCTCAGCCCCACTTCCCTGGTCTATCATTATTCTCTTCACAACGAAGCCGTCTATCCTGGCTGTGACTATCAACGCGTCGTCATGCGGCTGAATGGTTCCTTCTAAATCACTATCGTCAAAAGCGATCGGCTCTCGGATGGGTCTAATCTTCTTTACGGGAGGCGGCACGCCCGAACTTCCTTCCGCTGAAACTACTGTCAACACCTCTTTCCCCATTGCCGTTGAAAGGCCCCTCAGGGTGACGTGGATAACATCGATTACCCCAAGAGGGGGTGGAAGGGGATTCCCTCTCTGTGGGATGCCCTGCCCTGCTCCTCGATTCCCGGCATCCATCACAAACTCCTTCAGATGCCCAGTCTTAGCCAGCTGCCTGAGATGATCCCTCAATACTCGGCATTACTCGGTTGTATGTCCCCTGTCTTTATGGTAGGTGCAATATAGGTTCTGATTCCTTCTAGAAGGGTCGCCAGCCATCCAGTTCGGCCACCTGAAATATGGCTCGTGTTTAATCTTATCCACAATTTTATGCACGGGCTCCTTGAACATCACGTTCACCTCCCCTACTTGTGCCTCTGGCTCTTGAATCCTCAAATTCCCCCGTGCCCTCGGTTGAAAGCCGCTCTGCCATGGACGATCTATCATCTGTGTCTTGCCTTTGCTTTGTATTCTGTCATCTTCTAGCTGCTTGTATTCTTTGATGCGCCTCATTAGCTGCCTCATATCCTCGGGAGGTTTCTTAGTTAACGATTCCCTCAGCCCTGACTCCTCAGGTAATCCCATTCTAAAAGTGCTTGCGGCAATCTTCTCATTCCCTCCGCCGATCTCGTTGTAGAGCTCCTAGTATCGGCTAGCATAATCACGAAGGGTTTCCCCTGCCCTCATCTTCATAGATAGCAGCGCGTCCACCAGTTGCAGCTCCCGGCTGCATGTTACAAATCGGGTCCCGAACTCCTGTATCAGCTCGGCAAAACTATGGATGGAGCCCTTGTGCAACCTGTTGAACCACCTTAAAGCTGTGGGACCAAGGCTGGAGGGAAAATCCTTGCACATCAGAGCGTCATTGCGGGTATGTAGAGACATCATTTAGATATAGTGGCTGACGTGCTCCACCGGGTCCGTTTTCCCACCATATGAATTGAAAGGTGGACACGTAAATCTGTCAGGCATTGGTGCCCGCTCAATGTCTACTGAGAACGGGGACCGAGTTGCCTTGCGTAGTGCACGGCTCATCGCATCCATTGCCGCATTCTTTGGCCGTCTCTCCTCTGGAGAATCCGAGCCCCGATTTTCATACTCCCATGAACGAGAGCGATTTCGTCGTTGGCGAGATTCTCATGAATGTGAACGGTCTCGACGCCGACGGGACTCCTTTGAGTGTGAACGCTCTCGGTGATGGCGGGATCCTGATTGATTCGATCTCATTCCGTGTCGTTCTTCCCCGGCGTCAGGTCTTCTCCCTCGGTTGTCTTGATCCACTTTGTGGCGCTCGTTTCTTGCTTCCAACTCCAGGTCTTGTATTAACTTGCGCAGCCATTCAAGCTCCTCATCTCTCTCGTCAAACTGCCTGCGCCCCGAAGCATTGGACACTATTCTCTCTGTTTGATTTGACCCTTCTCCAAGGACGGACCGCTCTTCCAATTGTTTGTAAGCCCAATCCTCACGTCTCTTCTGCCTCTGTTCCTGCCAGGTGGATCCCCGGGAAGATCCTGTCGAGCCACTCTCGGCATTACTTCTAGACATCTTCCTGCGCATGAGTCTCGGCGGAACCATTGCTTAGTAGGAGTTTCCCACAGACAGCGCCAGTTGTGCGCACCCAAAAATGAAGCCTATTGGGCTGGGCCTCACTTGGACTCACAACTTACTTGTATAAGGGGTTTGGATTTCCTACACTGGGTCGTTCTTTGCACTGAGACTCAATGAGATCACTTTTCTCTTCTCAGGGATCTGAATCACCTTATTCTCACTCTGCTCCCTATCTATCTCCCCCTCTTTTATAGTAAATTTTCCAACCCCAATCTTCCCCAAACTTCTCATATTTATAGTCCAAACTTAGTGGGGAGGTCATGATCACTTACCAATTTAGTGCAACAAGCGATCTAGTATTATCGACCATAAGTGGGTGGTTAGGTGGGAGTGGGAAGCGGTGAGAATGGCGTTGGAACTTGTTTCCCACTTTCGTAACTATTCTCGACAGCAGCACCTCCTGAGGCACGGCCGAGCATGCAAAGGACGAGGCGTTTCGAACGTCGCTCATTCATCATTGCTCGGGACAGAATTGCCGAGAAATGATGAAGTGGCAAGGTTTGGGCCCGCAGCCCATGTGGCTTCGGGATGGGCCGCTAGGTAGAAAAAGATTGGCTTTATGGGCCATACACCCAAGCTAGGGTCCCAGGCCCAAATAGGCCCTGGCGCGGGGGCCGTACAACTTCATATGGTAAAACTTATAGAATTTGTAGCATTACTTTTTAAGAATACGCATTCATTTATGAAACATCATGATAAACTTCTATATTTATTTTTAAATAATTCAATAATTATAATGGTAGAGGAAGAAATATTTGAATGTTTTCGTTGAAAATACAAATAGGTGTTAGTAAGTTCTTGGCAATAAGGTGACAAACTTAATGCTTACAAACTAATGTGAGTGACATCTGAGAATGAATGCGATTGATTGGTTTCAACCACTTCATAATAAATTTTGAATTTTTTTTTTGAGATTGATGACATATCAATTTGTAAGCTTCATATGGTAAAAGTTATAGAATTTGTAGCATTACTTTTTAAGAATACGCATTCATTTATGAAACATCATGATAAACTTTTATATTTATTTTTAAATAATTCAATAATTATAATGATAGAGGATGAAATATTTGAATGTTTTCGTTGAAAATACAAATAGGTGTTAGTAAGTTCTTGGCAATATGGTAACAAACTTAATTACACATCTTTAGCACATTTGTCTTTTAGGGGTATTTTTCATTTTGTTCTTAGGGACACATCTATAGATTGGCCCCTGTTTCATTCAATGTTTCTTATTTTGGTGTAGGTTGTTTTAAAGCTTATTGTTTTCAGTTCTTTGGCTTAGGTACTCTGTTGTGCATGACTTTTCAATTCTTTTGAAATGAATTGCTCAATCATCTATAAAGGACATGACCAACCAATAGGAGTTGAGCTTGGCAATTTACGTAAGCTTCCTTGTAAGGCTTGGAGCTCATAAGTCATAATTGACAAGTTGATGTACTTTGTTACTTTCTCCCTTAACCTCTCTCTCTCTCTCTCTCTCTCTCTCTCTCTATTTTCTTGGAAGAAGAATTCCCTCGTAGCAATCCCTAAACAGCATTCTCTTCTCCCATTCATCCCACACACAAACATCTCCACCATTATCAAAAAAATTCACTCATACCCGAAACACTATCAACCTTAACTCACAAACTCATAAGCACCTATCCTACTCACCCTAGAGCTAAATAGACACGTGACCCTCTTATCATATATTAGGTTTTTAGATTGATAAACATATATGATACACTAGATAAGTAATTTAGGAGTGGATGTTCCTCACTGAAAATGACTATTTCCTCAAAGATATACAGCATACTGTCATCACTGCAATTAAATCCATCCTACACAAAAAAAAAAATACCTGCTTTGCAATGAATTTCTGAACATCTTTTTCTTTTAGCGAGCTGTTAGGTGCACGCACAACAAATGCAATAGGGACCTCACCAGCTTTGGCATCAGGAAATCTACGAAAGTTGAAATTGTAATTATACTGTCATGCAGTGATTCAAAGATAAGGCAACAGATGGACATGTATAACTGCTTATAAAGCATAAGGAAAATTATGACAGAGAACTTATATGACTCTCCTACTTACGGGATCACAACAGCATCTAATATTTTAGGGTGAGAAAGCAGCAGCCCTTCAATCTCTGCCGGTGCCACCTAACAAACAGTCAAGTAAAAGATGATACACTACCTTTTATGGTAATAATAAGGAAAATTTTTAGTTTACATTGAACTAGCAAAATGTGTATAACACTCTACACATTTTGAGTGTCTACAATATAAGTTTACATTGTTAATATAAAGTAAACGGTAAGCCTATAAAAGTCCTAATAATAATAATTCATAATGAAGTGACTAAATTTTAATTTAACCGCCAACCTATTGCAACTCTCATTTTTTTGAACTTGGGATTGGCTGTAGTCAATATATATGACACTGAACACAAATACAAGCTAACTTATATACTCAACTAACAAAAGATAAAAAATTATACGGAGAAACAGAGGCATTGATAAATTAATGACTCAGAGGAGAAAATGCTTATCTGATTTCCAAGCTAATCAGAGGACTGGAGAGACATAGTGACAAATCATCACTCATCAGTAGTAAAAGTTATATAGCACTTTGGGGGATATTTTCTCAGTAAATAAAAGTACTTGACAATAGTATCAAATGAAGCAGATTAGCTAATTTTCATTAATCATTAAAGTGATCTAAGAGGGATCATGGATTATTTACTCACTGAGGAAGAATATATCTAATTTCCCCAATACTACTATATAAGCAAATGTAAACTTTCAATAAAGGATAAGTTACCTGAAAGGCATTACACTTGATGAGCTCCTTAATTCGGTCCACAACAAATAATTGTCCTTCTTCATCGAAATATCCAAGATCTCCTGTGTGCAGCCATCCTTGTCCATCTATTGTTAGCTTTGTTGCTTGTAGATTATTAAAATAACCTGAAAGAAGGATTTTGAGATATTGCATGAATCATACTAGCTATATTTAATCTATAAGGAAAAAGTAATATAACCAATGAGTCTCTCAAGGTGTTTTCTCCCTAGCATACTCAAGTAACTCTATCCCAAAGGTTTGCAAGCTGTTAGAACTTGGAGTTATGGTTAATTGATTAAATTCACAATTTTCTAACAATTTAAACTTTTGGAACAATCGGTAATTTAACATTATGCAAGAAAAGCAAGAAGCTTTTGAGATAATAGTTAATTTAACACAAGCAAATGTATATAATCCCTAGTCACATACTTTGTTATATAAACATTAGCAATGTGCAAAATCAGTGACATAAACTTTCTTGACTACTGGATGGATTATGGGGAAAAAAAGTCTGTAAGGTACTTTGGATTGAGAAATCAAAATATGCCCTGTCAAAACTAGGAATCTAGTAAGAAACATTGATCCAAAAACTCAACCTTGCATCATATTAGGTCCTCGAAACCAGATTTCTCCTAATTTATTTGGTGGAAGAGGCTGTAATGTATTCATGCTAACTATTTGGCATTCAACTCCCGAAAGGAGTGTTCCGGTTGAGCAAGAAAGGTGAGATCCTTCCTTTGGATTTGCCAATGAGATGTCTCCACAAGCTTCTGTCATTCCATATCCCTGCCAGAATACAACATAATGCACTTGAAATCAAGATGTGATCTTTCTCGCTACAAACTACCACAGAGAAGCTTCAATGCATAATTCTACATGTATTGCTTATCATATGCCTTTTTTTTTTTTTTTTATTGATACCAAATTTAAAAACTTATCCCTTATATTATAATATGCTTCCATGATAGATGAAGCAATATATGTTTGTTGAAAATTTGTGAGAAAAGTTTACCTTTTTAGCTTAAAGGTTTATCATAAAAAAGTTCGAGCAGGCTTAAAAGATAGCCATTGTAATGTTCCTATGCTCTCTGTGCCTTCACCTTCCCAGTTGAGCAACTAAACTTCTGCTCAAGTTGGAAAGGAAGCAATACCTCTCTGTCTCACTAATATCTTAGTGCATTAATCGTTCATTCTATTGAAAAATTATTTAAAAAAAAAAAAAAACAATTAGCAAACATACAACTGAGAATTTATCATAGCTGCAATTCTCTCGAGAGGAAAGTTCTGACACGTATAGTACTTCCCGCTGCAGTGTGAAGAACAAAATATTTGAAAATGTTTGATTATTGTAACAAGTATGCAATACTGACAAAGTCTTATCTCACCCAAATCAATAAGAGATTCATTCTAGATTAATACCAATTTGTCTTGTATTTGCATTAAGCAATGGCAAATGGGCTGGTTGCATGGTTTAGAACTTCGTATGACAAAATTTTCTTTAACTTGTCCAAAATAACTCTAAAACTCCAAGATACCTTGAAGACTACTAGAATGACTAAAATATTTCTAGAACTTCTAAAATGACCAAAATACCACCTACTATCTCTAAAATTACCAAAATATCTCATGAAATGACCAAAATGACCAAAACACCCCTAGAAAAATGAAGGAAACACCCAAAGAGACCAAAATACTTGTAGAACATCCAAAATGACCTAAATGCCCCCATGAAACGTCCATGATTATGAAAGTACCCTTGAAATCTCTAATATGACCAAAATTAGAGGTATTTTGTTGAAGTAACAATATTATGAAAATTTGGATTGGTAAAAAGATTGCTATCGGGAAATAAAAGTAGGAAAATAATCCAATATATGATTAAATTGTATAATCCTTTTCATAAATATTTTGTTCATTTTAGTGGTTTCAAAGGTATTGGAGGTTCATGGGCATTTTAATTATTCTGAAAGTTGGGGTTTTTGGCTTTTTGCAATCATTTTCAATGTCTCGAGGTCAAGGATATTTATTAATTTTAGAGGTTTCGGGATTATCATTTTAGAGGTTTAAGTGGTATTTTGGAAGATTGGGGTATTTTGATCATTTTGAATATCTAAGTTAATTTGGAGATTCTGGATATATTTTGGTCTCTTTTTTTAACGTCTGGAGTCATTTTGGAGAAATATAGAATACTGGTCATCAAACCGACATACTAACCCCAGCAAATGTACCGGTTTGAATGCCAGGGTGTTTCATACTATTTCAACCTTTTTGGCATATCTTGGTCTTTCTGGGCCTGTAAATCGTTTCTGATTGGTACAAAAATAGTAATGAAAACTCTACCATGGTAATAAAAAAGGAATTGGAAAATCGTAGGAAGTTTTGCAGAATAGTAGCGTAAAGAAAAAAATGATGAAGAGAAATGAAGGGAAAATACGAAAGAGATATAGAAGGCAGAAAAACTGAAGAAGTTCATGAAAAAAAAAAATGATAATACAGTGAAAGAAGAAGAAGGAAAAATGTCAAAAAAACAGGAATAAGCTAGGAGCAATGTTACATCAGCAATATTTTTTTAGTGGTGTTAGAGATATTATAAATTTTAATATATAAGTTTTACAAATTAATATGTCACCGCCAATCATAAGAAGTAATTCAAACACTCATTTTTGGAAAATACTAAAATTACTACAAATTTTAGTATATAAAGTTTACAAATTATTGTGCCGTTGAATGTAATTGGTAGACTTCAACCACTAATAAATGAATGATTGTTTTTTTTTTTTTTTGGTAATTTGTGAGATGTCAATTTGTAAACTTTATGCAGTAATATTTGTAGTGTCCCTTTATGTAGTAAAGAACGTTTCTACAAATTCCACCCCACCATCCAACCACCACCACAACTCATTACATTACATGATATTCTAATCACAAAATCAACCCAAAATCAATAGAAAATCAAATAAAAAATCAATCCAAACTCATTAATGGAAAACCCATCAACCCAAACCCAAAATCAAACTCAAACTCAAATCCAAATTGTCACCATTGCCAAGTATGTTGTCGTCATCGCCTTGAATGACCATTTCCAAGAGGAGATCAACTATCCAGTGAGGAATAAAGAGGTGTAGGTTGTGGCTCTTTGTGAAAGAGAGCTCAAAGGAGAGAGAGAATACGAGGGAAATTCTTAAGCGAAAGAGAAAATGTGACTTTGTGTGAATGGATGAAATGAGAAAGAGAGAGATGAGAGGAAAACTTGGTGTGTTTGTGGTTTGGGATGAGGGAGAGAGAGAGAGAATGAGATGAAATTAATAAGAGGCGAGATACTATATAAGAGAGAAGATGAGATGAGATGAAATTAATAAATAAATAAAATGAAAATTTATTATTCAAATAGAATAGTGTAGAATAGATAAGTTGATGTGAGTAATTTTGAAAAGTAATTATGTAAAATAGAAAAAATAAATTATTATACTAAAATACACAATTTTTTGTTTGGATTAACGCAAATGCTCCAAGGCATTCCAATTTCCAACGAACACTTCTAGGGGCACACATTTTATTACAATTTGTTTGACTATCAACTAATAATTGGGTACTTAACATGGGTCTGCCAGGTAAAAGCACTGCAATCCTCAATTGATGCCAAACATGGCAAACATTTTACTCGACAAAATATGACCCTCTTATTTACTCAAAAAAAAAAAAATGACCCTATTATTTTTGCATTCTAAAAAATTGTCATTGCTTAGAGGAACATCATACCTCTTTTACCTCTTGTCAGAAGTAAAAAGTAGGATGTCATTAATTTTGACGAGCTCTTGTTAGCATTTAAGGTAACGTTTGGTACAGAGAATTCACATTACTCCTGGTATCCATATTATTGGGAATGTGATGTCTTGTAATCTGGATGCCTAAAAATGTAACTATTCTTATGTTTGATTTAATTGGGAATCTAATAAAATTTCTAAGAATATGAGATTATAATGTTTGGTTTATTCCTAAGAATCTTAAATGAATTATTTATTTTTCTCATTCTATCCTTAAATTTGTAAATCCAATATCTAAGTTTTTTTTTTTAATTTAAAATTTTTTCTCTAAATAAATAATGAAAAACAAGATATAAATCATAAATTATGACAAATCCATAATCTAACATTTCCAAATGACAAGTATAATACAAAAATAACTATTTCAATTCTTATTCTTTATTCGTAATAATAATTTTTAAAAGAGCTTAATCAAACTTTTTTTTTCACAAGTGAAACCTAAATAGAACTTTGTTAATGAATATATCAACATAGTTGTCTATCTTGTTTATGTTGTTTTGACGGGAAAAGATAAAGACAAGGGAAAAAATATTGATGATTTGTTTTATATTTTATCTCAGTTGCTTAAATGATAAGGGAAAAAAAAGGTTAAAATTGTCAATTTATAAAAAAAATACAAATTTCTTTAATCTTGGAAATCTAGATCCCACCTGTTTTAAAGAGAATTCACATTCTTAGTTGAACGGGAATTCAGATTCTCCTGAAATTCGATTCTCTAGTGTGATTTGTAACCAAACATAGAAATTTTTAAACATTTTTGAGAATTCTAAAACATTACCCTGCATCAAATACTACATAAAAGTTTAATTCAAAAGAAATAAATATAGTTGATGGAGAGGATATTAATTAATTAATTACCTTTATTGTCCAATATCATATTAAAAAAAAAAAAACTGTTCACCCGAAATTCAAGTTTTCAGGAGGAAGTTTCACACACATATACACTTAAATTATATTAGAAAAAAAATTCAATCTTAAAAACAAAAAAACGATAGGATTGATCCATACCGACATATTTCGTTATTAATTCTTCATTACCCCCATCGGCCGTGCAATATCTTATTTTATACCTCATGCCCAAAACAGCATACATGATAATATTATTATTATATTATCAGAGAATATTACTGTATAATATTATTACCTGGCAAATATCAGCACGTGGGATGTTTCTTGCACACTCCTCCATAACCTCTCTCCCAAGAGGTGCTGCACCGGACCTGACCTGTTTCAACGACGACAAATCATACCTCTTCATCACAGCACTCTGCTTCACCAGCTCAACCATCACCGGCGGAACCACGCACAAATGGGTCACCCTATACTTCTCCACCGCCCACAACACCTTCTCCAAATCAAACTTCCCCATCGAAACCACCGTGTTCCCTCTCCGAAGCTGCGAATACATCGCCACCGACAGCCCAAACATATGAAACATCGGTACGAAACACAGAAACACGTTTCTCGGATCCCCATAACTGTCCTGATCTGCTGTCACCATCAGCGAAGTCGCGATTAAGTTCTTATGCAAAGCAATCACTCCCTTACTCGTCCCGGTCGTGCCGGACGAGTACATAAGCGCCGCTATATCGCTCTGTGTCACGGTTTTATCCGGTAATTCACACTCCACGTTCGACATTTCTATCAGTTCAGAGTAATACCAAATCTTCGAACTTGGCGTTTCTGTGAAACTCATAGATCTCCAAGAACCGATAATTATGGAAGGCAAGTTTAGTTCTTTGATTTTGTGCCAGTGTTCAGGGACGGTGATAACGAGCTTAGGGTTACAGTCTTGGACTTGCTTTGAGATCTCGGAAATGGTATACGAAGGATTACAGGTTGAAGCAATTGCACCGAGAGCGACAATGGCGAGGAAACACACAGGGAAGTGGATTGAGTTGGGAGCGACGATGAGGACGACGTCGTTTTTGTGAATGTTGAGATGGAGCAAAGAGTGGGCGAGCTTGGAGACCTGGAGTTTGAGCTGGTGGAAGCTTAGAGTTTCGTCGGTATCGGCGTCGATGAGAGCGAGGCTTTGTGGGAAGGAAGATGAGTTTTGGAAGAGGAAAGAAGTGAGAGACAGGTTGGGATTGGTGGGGAGGTGAATTGGGGGTCTTGGGGATGTGTAGGTTTGGGTTTTGGGGTTGAAGGTGGCTGCTGCCATGGGTGTTTGGAGAGTGGGAAAATGTGGGAATTGTTTGTTCCTCGGGAAAGTAGAGGTTTGAACTTTGGAGATGGGAGGTTAATAAGGCAAGGTGAGAGTTGAGACGTTTTTGATGGATTGTTAAGTGGGTCAGTAATATATATTTGCATGAGAAATGATATGTACATAATATTTTCACAATATTTTTACAACAAATTTTAAGTGTTAGGTTGTTACTGGTTATTATTATTGAGTCAAAAAAGTAATCTTAGTGTTAGATTCAAAAAGTAATCTTATTGTAGACGTAGAACCTCTCTATTTGCATGGCCGGTGGAGAAAGCTTTCCCACCCGAAAATGAAAGATAAGAAAAAAAAAAATGCAAAAAGGGGTATGCACATGTGATTAAGTGCGCATTCGAGTGAGGATGAAAAATGAAAATTATTTCACTATTCAGTTTATTTTTACTACTATTCAGATGATCCATTGCACTTTTTGGCATTATTTATGAGTCCTGTTGTACTATTTCAAATAACTTTTATTTTTATCTACAGTACTTTCAACAATAATTTTTCAGTTTCAGCAAAATAAGCGATATCCAAACACACCCTAATACAAGGCTCGTGGCATTGTCTTTTTTCTTTTTCTTTTTAATGGAGACTTTAAGTCTAATTTTCTTACTTCTTTTTAAGATAAAAAAAAAAATTACTAACTATTTTTTCATATCATAAATTAGCTAATATTTCTTTCAATTGGCGCGCAATTAATTATATGTTTATTTAATTTGTTTCACAAAAAAGTTTTTAACAACATTGATAATATACTAAAAAAGAAGTATACAGAAAAGTTTGGGCGTTGACACCTATAACCATAAGAGAGAGATAGAGAGTGATTTTCAACTTTTGTCTGTGCAGGAGATAGTTTTACGCTTCATTTGTTTCGACAATGATATTTTTTTTGAAATGAATCACTTTTCATAAAGTATTTATTAGAAAATTATCCATTTTTTTTTTAATTTGACAACTGCCTTAAAATGAGTCAAAAAAACAATCTTTTAATTTACCTTATTTAATTTGACATGAGATAGAATTGTTTTTATTTTATAGAAAACTACTCTGTCTCACTTCAAACTAAATAAAGAAAATCAATAGATAATTTTTCTCTGACTAATTTTTTTTCCTAATACTAGTAACACATGAAAATGCAAAAAACTATCTTGGCATAAAGTTTTCTATTGAAAAAAAATTGAGCGTTAACGGAAAAACTTATGTGAAAATGTAATTTTTTGTATTTTCCTGTGATTGGTATTATAAAAAATTGGTCCAAAAAAAACTATTTCTTAACTTCTTTTATTTTTCTTGGCATGAGATAGACTTGTTTTCCATAATAACAACCCTATCTAACTTTATCTTACTTGAAACTAAATAAGAGAAGCCGAGAAATAATTTTTTAACTTATTATGTGGTCGTTATCAAACATAGGAAAATTAGATAATTTTCTAAAAAATACTTTTTGAAAAATTTTAATGTTGAAACAAAATAGCAAATCTAAGGAAAATATTTTTATTTTAGAAAATGCTAAAGATACTGGCAATTTTATAACATAAGCATGCACAAACTATTTTATAACATATTTACAAACTATTGATATGACAAATTCTTACTAGTTCTCAGTTAGGTTTATCACTAACATCATTTTTTTACTTATCAATAACTACCCACCATATCAGTAGATTGTAAAATAGATTGTGAATTTAACATTTTCCTTATAACATTACCTTTACAAAGTCACGAGGCAATTAAAATGGTTGGTAGATTTTAAAAATATAATAAATGAAAGTTGACTGACTAACTTGTTTATGATTAGTGACACATTAAATGATAAAATATTATGTAGTAAAATTTGTAGTTTTCTTTGTATTACTTTTTTATTTTTGTTTTTTCTTTAATAAATTTTTTTTTATCGATTAATATTTAGAGCTCAATTAATATTCTGCTCCTACTTATAAAGACAAGAATTTGGACATTAGTTGATTGCCTGGCTAATATATGGTTGAGCTGACACTGAGTATAAGTGTCTGCTTGGAATAAGTTGAAAATTTCAATTTATTTTTGCTACTATTCATGAGTCTCACTGCACTTTTTAGTACTATTTATAGGTCACATTGTACTATTCAGTTAATTTTTACTTTTTTCTACAATACTTTCAGCAAATTTTTTTTAATTTTAACAAAATAAGCTATTCTCAAATAGAATTTAGCAAAATTCCATGAATTTAGCATGAATCTAACTGGGGATGGTCTTCTAAAATTGATTGAGATCCATGAATTTAGCAAAATTCCTAAAATACAATAAAAGATTTTGGGATCCATGATGCTGAGAAATCGCCCAACATCATAATTAAGCCACGTTTATATTTCTTTTGAATTAAGGGACTGTCCGATATTGACTACTAGGCTAGAGCCATGCCAGACGAAGGCTTTACCACCAAGCCAATTCATATGCGGCAACCAGATAGAGGCTTTAACTCCATCCAATATGAAATAAAATAAAGACGATAAGAGATAAACTCTCTCGATTTTGTATATCCTGTACCCGGCATATATGCCGGGTAGGGGACTAACAATGGCGGGTAAGAAGCAACAGTCACCAAATCAAATCTTTTGTACTTTTTTTTGGGCTCTACTTTATACTATGTATTGTTTTTACTCTATAAAATTAAAATTAAAATTGGAAAAAAAAAATCAAACTTATGGCATAAAATTAAGGCAAAACTATACCATTAGTCCCTAGAGTTTGTCTATTAAGCAGTATTAGTCTATTAAGTTTCAAGTGAGTGTTATTAGTCTTTAAAGTTTAAAATATGAATACAATTAGTCATTTTATTAATGATATTAGTCTTACTGCCTACGTGGCTAACAGAGCAAAGATATGTAAATTTTAAGTGACATGACATCACTTTTTTATTATTAAAAATTAAAAACCCATTTCCTGTTAGAAACAACCAACCCATAATTTGTGACCTGTTTTCCAAATCAAATGTGAAATTGTTAGCTCTAATCTGGATTAATTTAGATATGAAATAATTTGCGAAAAAGAAAACAAAAAAGAGAAATTAAAGAATCACAGTAGATATTTTTATTTCCTATAATATCTTAACACTTTGTAGATTGCTTGTTGGGAAAACATGTCACATAATATCGGGAATTATATTAAGGAAATTGAATATGAAAAAGTTAGCCACGTTTTTGCAATCATAATGGTTTTAGAAGAGCCTATACCCCTAGCTATATCACTATCACCTATATGATGCTTGGCAATCATAGAGAGTAAGATTGTGTATATGGATTTGTTGTCATAGAAGAGATTAGGACTGCTTTGTTGTTATTTTGGAATGACGACATTTAGGGTTGGGGAAGAGTTCGGTGTTAATGTGTGTTGAGGCCTAAACGATCCCTGTGCACCGATGAATTTTGTGTATGAGAATACTTCTTCGAGCTCTAGAGATGATGCGAATGGCTACTAGTGATGCTACTGTTTAGGGATTTCTCTCTCTTCAGATTAGGGCTAGCAATTTCACATTTAATTTGGGAATACCTTCTTCTTAACCGGTCACAAAATGGCTTGGTTGTTTCTAATGGGTCATGGGTTTTCAATAGGTAGCAGTTTTTAATTCTTTAATTTTTTTTTTAAGATTTAATTGAAAAAAATTGATGCCATGTCACTCAAAATTTACCATATTATTGCTCTATTAGCCACATAGGACTGAAACTAACTGTAGTTAAAAGAATGACAAATTGTGCTCATGTTTTAAACTTGAGGGACCGATAGCACTTACTTGAAACTTAAAGAACTAATAGTGCTTGACAGGCAAACTTTAGAGACTAATGATGTAGTTTCGCTTAAAATTAAAATTGGTTCATATTTTTTTTGTTTATAAGCATACCAAAGTTGAACAAACTTGAGAATAATAAGGCTTGATAGTTAAAAAAAGAAGAAATTAAGCCTAGACTTGTCAATGAGCTTTATAATAAACTTGATACAGACTTCAAAAATAAACACATATCTTACTATAATATGTTTAATATGAACTTGATAATGTACTTGTATGTGTTGAATTTAAAGCTCAAGAGTTTGATAGTGAGCTCAAGCTTGAGTTGACTAATGAATCAAGAACCAAGTTGAGTAACTTGTGGATTTTTTGATGAGTTCAAGTTCGAAAATTATTTGTAAGCTTGGTTCAAGATTAAGTTAAAGCTTTAACATTTCACTTTTGTTGTCGACCCTATTATCTTTAAAAAAAATTAAATAAAAAGAATGAAAGAAAAATCAGAGATTTCTACTTGACAAATTTTAGCATGAGGGATCTTCTTGCACACTCTTCCATCACATCTCTCCCAAGAGGTGTTGCACTAGACCTGACCTGCTTCAACAACGACAAGTCATACTTCTTCATCACCACACTCTACTTCACCAGCTCAACCATCACCAGCAGAACCACGCACAAATAGGTCACCCTATACTTCTCCACGACCCACAATACCTTCTCCAAATCAATCTTACCCATCGAAACCACCGTGTTCCCTCTCCAAAGTTGAATACATCGCCACTGACAGCCTGAACATATGAAACATAGGCACGAAACACAGGAACACGTTTCTCGAGTCCTCGTATCAGTCCTGATCGGCTGTTGTAAAGTTGTGATTTACAACTATGTTTTATGTTGACTTTAATTACATGTCAAATTTGATTGTAATTCTGTTTAATCATTTTCCTGTATTTTGTGGGATTTAATGTGTGTGAAAGTTTGGTGAAGATTCTGTGAAGATGAGGATTTCGCGACTATCTTGCGACTAGCTTATGAATGCCAACCCATGAAATAGACCACGTGAGAAGCATATGCTGGAATTTGAAGAGTTTTCGACAAGCTGGATTTTGTGAGTCATTCACGACTGAGGCCAAGTCACGAGTGACCCGTGAAATTCTCTACCTGATTATTTTGATTGTGTCTTTTCACATTCCTTTACCAACACTATATAAACCCTCATTACCAACAAAATGTAAGAAGAAGAAGGAGTCTTTACAAGAAACTTTTGAAAGAGAAAACCTTAGCCAAACACTTGAGAGTTAGAGATTGTTTACCCACAAGCATTAGTGTGGGTAAACAAGCATTATTGTTTCTAAACAAGCATTAGTGTTTCTACACTAATTGAGCTTTCAACTGTCACCATTAGTGAAGTTATGATTAAGTTCTTATGCGTCGCAGTCACTCCTTTACTTGTCCTGGTCGTGCCAGACAAATACATAAGCATCGCCATGTCGCTCTGTGTCACGGCTTCATCCGGTAATTCACACTCCACATTCGACATTTCTATTAGTTTAGAGTAATACCAAATTTTCAAACTTGGTGTTTCTGTAAAACTCATAGATTTCGAAGAACCTCTAATTATGGAAGGCAAGTTTAGTTCATTGATTTTGTTCCAAAGTGTAGGGACGATTATAACAAGCTTAGGGTTACAATCTTGGACTTGCTTTGAGATCTCAGAAATGGTATACAAATGATTACAAGTTGAAGCAATAGCATCGAGAGCGACAATGGCAAGAAAACAAATAGGGAAGTGGATTGAGTTGGGAGCGATAGTGAGGACGACGTCATTTTTGTGAATGTTAAGAAGGAAAAAAGAGTGGGTGAGCTTGGAGACCAAGAGTTTGAGCTGGTGGAAGGTTAGGGTTTCATTGGTATTGGAGTCAATGAGAGCGAGGTTGTGTAGCAAAGGAAAATGAGTTTTGGAAGAGGAAAGAAGTGAGAGAGAGGTTAGGGTTGGGGGGGGGGGGGGGGGTGAATCAGTGGTCTTGGAGATGTGTAGATTTGAGTTTTGGGGTTGAAGGTCAATGTTGCCATGCCTATGATTGTTTGGGGAGTGAGAAAATGTAGCAAATGTTTGTTTCTAAGGAAAGTTTGGGGTTTGAACTATGAAGATGGGAGATTAAGGCAAGGTGAGAGTTATATTGAACAAAAAGTTGAAAGGTGGGAGGGACAATGCCAGTGGCACAAACGTTGGAACATATCACATGGCCGATACGAGTAAGTTTTCCTACCTAAAAATATTGAAAGATTAATGAAGAGTTGTTTATAGTTGTAATTAAAATTCATAACATTTTCACCACCTAGGTTAGGAAAAAGTTTTAATGTAATTTGATTTGTAGAAATTTTTAATACGAATGGATGATTTTTCCAATCACCACCACATTGTGGATTGCATAAAAATTCTTGCGATTTAGATTGCTTGCATAAAAACCTTACTCATTGAAAAATTCTCGAACCACAATCAAATTCTCATTTTCACAATTATCTGATGTGGCTGACTTTGAGTAGTGGGTTCATGTGAAAATAACAGACAACTAGTCACGGTATACTACATAGGATAGTTGTGTTCCTAGAGGCTAGAATAACTTGTATTGAGCCAAATATGGTTAGCCACATGTATAAATTTTTTGAGGGATTCCAAGTATTGGGCTAGAGCTCTGCAAGACGAATGCTATAGCAAAACCAATCCATATGGAGCAACTAGACTACCAGATAGAGGCAAATTCTAAGGACCTTTAATGGCGAAATTTAAGAAGCTACACCAAATTTGTAAACGGGTCAACATAAGATTAGCAAAAGAGTAGTTCTAAGACCACAAATTATTATTCCACAACTTTTTTCTCATAACTACGACTTGGTAGACTGTGAGTGGTTAACAATCACTTTCACATGGACCTACCAATTTTTTGTTCACCAATCATATTCTACCACATCATAGTTATGACAAGAAGTTATGAAAAATTTTGTGGTCTTAAACTTTTCCTTAACAAAATATGTTTAGTTGTTGTACTTCCTACCTAGTGTGATCGAAGGAAGTCGCACATTTTCTGGAAATCCTTTGAAGGACGATAAGACTTTGTGAAAGGAAGTAGTAATATGATTGATTTTATTGCTTTCTCTTTACAAAATAAATTTACTATATGTTCGAGACTATGACATATATCCCCCTAATTTGCCATAGTGGTCACAAGCTGCTCCTTTTGATCAAAATATCAATGCAAGCGCAACTCTTTTACTTGCTTCACATCATAGAAATGTTGCGAGTATGAACTACCAAGCTACCTACATACCCTTAAAGGGATCAAGTATCACGTATTTCAAAAGAATTTTTAGTTTGACATGTGACTAAACTTAGTATGAAATACCAAGCTGTCTATATACCCTTTGAGAGGAATCAAGTCATCACGTAGTTCAAAAGAACTTTTTGGTTTAACATGTGACTAAACTTAGTATGAAAAATCAAGCTGTCGTACCGCTTGAGAGGGATCAAGTCATCATGTAGTTCAAATGATTTTTTTTTTTTTTTTTGACATGCAATTGAACTTAGTATGAAATATCAAGCTACCTACGTACCCCTTGAAAGGAATCAAGTTATCAAGTTGTTCAAAAGTTTTATATATTTTTTTGCTCTAACTTTTGCCTAGGCTACCTTTTTAAAGGTTTTCAACCTAGCGAGCTTTTTATACCCTAACTTTTGCCCAAGTTGCATTTTTAAAGGTTTTCAACCTATCTAACTTTTTGATACTCTAACTTTTGCCTAGGTCTCATTTTTAAAGGTTTTCAATCTAACATAATTAGGATAGCATAATTAAATTAAAATTGAGAAACATGCAAGAATGACAAAATTCTTGGTTAAGATTTTTCTATTTCCTCCTAACATTTTAGTTTTCATTTGAACTTTTTTCCCCTCCATTTGAACTGGTGAACTGGTAGCAGAATGTCAAAATAATGCAAATATAATATAGGAGTGGCCATCGATCTATCAAAGTGCACCAGTTTAGAGCAGGGGCCATTGCTATTACAAAGATGCATCATTGTGTAGCATAAAGTATTTTGTGCGCATTTAGATCAGCTTAGTTTGTTTAAAAATGTGATTGTACCTAAAAAATTAGTTTCAAAATGTTGTCCATAAGCTATAATCAGCATATCCAGTGAAAACTTATTAATATTGTATTCAAGAAGTGAAAACAAAATCAAGATTTAAGTGATACTCTAGCAGTAAAGGATATTTTTTGTAATATCTCATATTTGTGATTCAAACTTGCTATCCATTCTTTCACTGTCTACCTAATAAATAATTATAAAAAAAAAAAGTTTATAAAAATAAAAAATAAAAAAAGGGAGCAAATTTTAGTCCCACTCTGAACAGGGTTAGCCCAAAATAAGAAATTGGGCTGCCAAAACAAAAGCAGTGGCCAGAGTGGGCTGCCTTCAGACCCCAAAATATTTTCTTCGAGCGTATGTATTGGGCCTATTGTGTTGTCAATTGTTATTTTCTACTATTTTAATTTGGGTTAATACTGTTCTAGTTTCTGTCGAAAGAAAAAAAGTTCGAGTAAAATACCAAAATAATTCTCCAAATTTGGGCTAATGCAAATGGAACTGCTTGGGTCCAACGTGTAATGTGGACATGTTTCAAATAATTGCCACCCTTGCCCAATACAAATAGTACCTTTTTTATAAATAAATAAAAAATTTAATCTGCTCTCTAGGTAAAAAAGAAATAGTTCCAATGAACTCTATTGGTAAAGTCATTCAATTCATGTCTATACAAAAAATTGATTGATATCTTAATTTAATAATAAAAATGACAATAATTAAAAGCGTACGCCATATATTGAAACTCTATAAAAAAATGACAAATTACAACTTACTCGCTTGTGGTTTAGCCGAAATTTAAGTTGTCTACTGTGATTTGAAAGTTGACACTTTACCTTCCTAAGGGTAACTCAATTAGAGTTTCATAACCCACCTCCGTTAAAAACGTGACTAAATATGTAATTTTTCTCTATTTTTATGTCTCTTCCCTCAAAAAAAAAAATTACAACATCAAAGAAGATAAAAAAAAGAATCTAATAAAACACTTGAAGTCTTGGACCATGAGATTTCAAACTATAAGTAAACAACTTAAATTTTGGTCAAATCTTAGATGAATAAAGTGTCAAATTTTAAATTAGATAATTTAAATTTCAGTCAAATCATGTTTGGATAATTTGTAATTTGCCTAAAAAATTAATACAAAAACTAAAAATAAAATAAAAAGGAAAGGAAAAAAAAAAACACTGTGAATAAAAATGTTCACAGGCAGATGTGTATTTTTGTTTAGGACAAGACAACTTTGAATATTCTGTTTTGTAGTCGGAAAGACCAAAGGAACACCAGACCAACCGTCTCAAAAACGTACCGTTGTGCCACGTGGCAGATGTCTCCACACATGTATCGTCGAAGTCTGAACTCTCTCTCTCTCTCTCTCTCTGTTAATAGTACTTTTTGACCTTTCCCAAACTTTCACTCCTTTTACATTTTTTTCCTTCTCTGATTCTGTGATCCATTTCTCTGTCTCTCGCTCTACAAGGAATCTTTGCCCTTTTTCTCTCTAATGGCGGAAACCTCCGCTCTGTGCTTCTCGCCCTTGGCTTCGATCCCATCCATTTCTCGCTCCGCATTCCCTTCCTCTCACAAATCCTCAATTTCTCATTCTCCTCGTCCCTCTCGTCCTCTGCGTTTCTCTGTCAAAGCTTCTTCAGATTCCGGCAGCTTTTTCGCCGACGATTCATTCGGCTTCTTCCCTTGGAGCCAAGGTGATAGCGGTAATAACTCATCTCATCTACTCTTTTCTCATTTTTCATTTCCCAGATTTTTTTTTTTCCTTTAATCTCTTGGAAACCCTGTGACTATTAGATCCGAAGATAAGTCAGTTTAATTGAATTAAGCTTTGATTATGGCATTTTTGTTTTGGTTCTTTTGATTAGATTTATTTTTATTTTTATTTTTTTTTCCTTTGATCATGTTCCTTGAGATATTTTTAGTATATGAGGAATTGGGTTCTGGAATGTGGTGTTATTAGAGATCGATTGTTAAGTGTTTATGATGGCCGTTACATGGGAAGAAGATGGACAAACTTTCGATTGGATTGTGGGTTTGAGTACTTTAAGGCCACTTGTTGCTTGCATATGTTAGTGAAAATTTAGGATTTTGTATTCAGAGCATGACCTTGTATATGATACCGATTAGCCCGTTGAGAATACATAGCCAATCCCAAAAGTTTTGGGAGTAAGGCTTGATTGTTGTTGTTGTTTTTCACAGCAATGCCTTATATTTGTGTTATTAGGTTCAATTGAATAGAGAGATCTACAGAGATTTGATGTTAGCCCATTAGCAATTTTAGGAAGATGGCATGTGTAACCATACTTAAGTGATTGTATACAATTGTTGGTTGTAGGCCAAACTTTGTCCTTTTAAAATTAATGAACATCTTTTACTAACAATATGTAAAGGACAAAGTTTTTCTCCAAATTGGTTTGGAGGAATCTCCTCCAACTCAATATGTGGTTATTTATAAAACCATCCACGTGTATTGTTCATGGCTCCTTAAATTATTTAAACAAGTCACATAATTTATTAAATAGGTAATGTACCTAATGCGTGGATGAGTTTAGGTTTGGAATCTTCCTCCAAATGGTTTGGAGTTAAACTCTGTCCATTTGGAAAAGAGGTGTATTAATAGTTTGTTTAATCTGTTGACTGCTGCTTGCTTGGCTTTGGCTCGCTCTTCTGCTGCTTTTGTTGTGATCTCCAGCAAACCATCGTTGGTCTAGCCTACCACACCAGGCTCTGTGCCGTGTGAAACTATGATTATACTGCATTTGCATTTCCCATAAATATTAAAGGCAAAATTACAAATTACACCCTTCAGCTTTGGGCCTTTGGCCAAATTTCAAGTCACTCCTGTAACTTTGATTTTTTGTTCCATTGTCTTTCTATCCAATTTGGTTTGTAGGGCTGCCGTTCAGTGCCCCCCACACCCCCCCCCCCCCCCCCACCAAAAAAAAAAAAAACCAAAAAAAATGTAGTTTTGATTTTCCACCTTTAAAATATTTAAAAATTTATTTTATTTAATTTAGGACCTCCTAATCTTAAAAAAAGTTGTTTATCTTATTCCTTATTTCCCCACTTACCTACCCCCCCCCCCCCCCCCCCCGCGCGCAGGTCTCTCTCTCTACATGGACAGCCTTGACTTTGTCTGGTTCCCAGTGCCTTGAAACAAATTTGCCGCCACCAATGCCAACATGACAATTGCTATTTCTTGTTGAATCTCTCTGTAGAAATTTTGTATATAGATTTTGATGTTTTTTAACAAAGTTTGTTTTTATTTTTTATTTACTATAAAATCCCAAATATTTTCAAAAATTCAAATTTTTTAGGAGAAGATTTTTAAAAAATTTGGTCAAGATTCTGACTTTGTTTTTAATCCTTCTTTTCTCTGTGTTTTTCTTCGTCAATTTGACACGCACACATAAAAATAACTTTTTTTTTGGTTCCCCCACCCCCCCCCCCCCCCAAAAAAAAATTGTGATTAATTTTCTCGATTTTTTAAATTTAAGAAATTCAAAAAAATAAAAAATAAAAAATAAAAAAACTAAAAACTACATTGTTTTGGGCCCTTAACGGCTTCCCACCTAATGGAATTGGACAGAAGCACTAAATTCACAACAAATGAAAGTTAAAGGACTGAAATGAAAAAAGTTAAACTTATAAGACTAACTTGAAAATCGGCCAAAGTTAGGGGGTGTAATTTGGAAATTACCCAAAATTAAATAATAACAGTTCTGATTTTTGAATTATTTCTGACTTAAAGAACTTGATGCCTTACATTTCATGTGCTTAAAGAAATTGAATGGGTTCCTGAGGAGAGGATAACTTTGTTCACTGCTGATGGGCTTATTCAGATTGGAGGCTCCCTAGTCCCTCAACGTGTCTCTTCTTCAGAGGTATGTCATTTTTATTCTGGCAGCTTCAATTGTTCTAAAGAATATAAAATAAAATTGTTATTTATTTATTTTTCAAAAAATCGGCTGCTACTTCAGTGCTTTTGGAATGAGTTCTTTAATGACTAATATCTGCAATAGCATTTTGTATTTTTTTATTTATTAATTCGATAGTTACAATGGGGAGGGGGAATTTGAAACCTGGATGTTTTTGTTGAGAACACTAGGAGGTGCCAATTGAGCTACTAGGCTCTTGGCATCTGCTATAACATTTTGTGTTTAGTTGAAACATCTTTTGCATAAGGGAGAAACTATGATTAGGTGGTACCCCATCAAAGTTGATGCGGTCACACCAATTTTTGTGTATAATAGATTATTAGTGAAGTTTTGTTGTGACTTATACCATTCAAAAGCTTAAGTATCTTTTATATACTTGATAACTAAGTGAATTATAAATTCAATGGTTTTAACTAGAAAATAAGTGATTTTTGGTTTTTTTTGGCTTATATATGCAATATAGTCACCGTACAAATATAAGTAAAGATCTAGATAACTACACTAATATAGCCAAAATTTGAAAACTATCTGCCCTCATGCCTTATAGATTTAGTGTTTGTTTGGATCACGTCCACGTTTTGGATGTTTACATTTCAGTTTTTTATTTATTTTAAAAACCAGCTCTTAATGCATGAACAGTGTATTTAGGCCAATGAACAGTGCTAAACAGTAGTGAACAGTAATAAACAGTAATCAGAAATTATTTTTTTATTGTTTTCAGTTTTCAGCAAAATAAGCGGTATCCAAATGCACACTTATTTGAATGCTTTAGATCTATAAATAATATGATTATTTAAATAAATAAAAAAAGAGGGTGCAGCTCCATCAACTTGGATAGGGCACTGCCCTATCATAGTTTCCTCGTTTGTGTAAGTATTTATGTGTACATAATTAACAACTTTGGGGGTACCTGTTACCTGCTTTTGGATCCTTTTGCATATTGGAAAAAAACCCCTATTGGCTATTCCTTTCATTTGATAAGAGTATTATGCACAATGATATGGATACTTGATCATCAAGAGATACTGTCTTTGATGCTTATATTTCATCTATAATATGCACCGTATCGTAGTATGGAATATGTTATTATTTATGCTTCACAGAAGAAGCAAGGGAGATCAAGAACTGCTCAGAGATTTCAACGCATTCAAGAAAGCGATTACATGGATCCAGAGCAGGGCCTTTGTCTGGGTGCACTCTTTGATATTGCGGCAACAAATGTAAGCAGTCCCTTCGCTGTTATTGAACGTGCCCTTTTTTGACCACTTGGTTTGATGAATGTGGGAACTTTCTTTTCCAGGGACTTGATATGGGCAGAAGACTCTGTATTATTGGGTTTTGCCGTTCCATTGAGATGCTGAGTGATGTTGTGGAAGACACTGTCTTGGAGCATGGTGGGGAGGTACGATCTTTCAAATCAATTTTATGTTCCATTTGATTGTTGCATTTGCAGATATGGTGCTTCTATATAATTATTGTCATCAATAAAAGTAGGCTTAAGATTACACCAAACCAACCATTGTTGACCCTACTATTTTTTATCTGAAGCCTACTATAGTAGGCTCAACAATACTAAGCTTAAGATTACACCAAAGAGCTTCAGGAAATGATTTTAGCTCATAACCGTTGCATGGTTTATGGTTTGTCTTTGAATCGTGAATGTATTTTGTTGTGTCTTAGTTTTTGTACTTGCCAAATATTTCTTAGGTTTTATTTATTCAGAGATAAAGCTTAGTCAAAAATGAATTTTCAATTGGAGGATTGGAGTATTAGTTGGACCATTTTTCTGTCAATAGATTAAAGTTCTATCGACCTCTTTTTAAGGAATGGGCTTATTTGTCCTGTCGTTGGAATTTGGATTTGATTGGTTGAGCCAATTCCTCTATTGAGTTTGCATAAATTGTATAACATATTTGGCTCACTAACATTATATATCTCTGCCATCTTGGTATTTCGGGAGTGAACAGAACTTGTGCTGAGGTGTTGTTTTATGAGAAAATTTAGAGGCTACGCTAATAAAGATGTGAGAACCATATATCTGGTTCAGTTTTAAAATATTGATTCTTGTCTGCTTTATGTGGTTCCTTTACATGTTCGATGCTGGGCTACATTTTTATGTGTCTTGCACATCTGCTGCCTGTTCTAAGGTTCAGGTTCTGTACTCTGCGGATTAGCCATTAATGTGAATGATGTGTAATGTCCAGATTGTTGCTGCGGAGAAGGCAAGCAAAGGCGGTCTGCATGAGAAGCTAACCATGACAGTTGCAGTGCCATTACTTTGGGGGGTTCCTCCTGCATCTGAAACACTTCACCTTGCAGTTCAGAGTGGTGGAGGGATTGTGGATAAGGTTTATTGGCAATGGGATTTTTTGTAGATGCATAATTGAATTATTCTAACCATCATTAATGCATTCTTGTACATAAATTTGTTATGTTCCTATGTACAAAACCCCAAATTCAATGATTATATGCCTGTCAATAGCTAATTGATTACTAAATTCTCTTTTGTCTGTTCCATCGGCCACCTGGATGTCATTTGGAAGTAACGTGATTTACTTAACAACCTCACAATTCCATGGAAATATGGAAAGAGATGATATTAGAAAAGGCAGGAGAGGAAGAAATGCCATTTATCCACAAAGGTGGTGTACTTGGCCAAAATGATTACTGTCTTTAAGGCAGTCAAAATGTGGGAACTTTTTTTCTTTTTCCTCAACAGCCGAAAGAGCATAATTATAAGGATTGTGCTGTCTGAGTGGGCTTTCTTTTAGTTGTTGCCTTGTTGGAAAAAGGCAGGCCGGGCTTCTACTTTGAAATTCCAATAGTGTGGTTTGTAGAAGAAGAGAAGTGGAATTTGATGGCGGCCTCAAAAGGAAGCCGCCTAGTACAATAAAAAGAAAGCCACCCAAATGTAATTATGACTTGTTGGCGAGGTCCAAACTTAATTGTGACTCTTTATGGGACCCTTCAATGTTTTTTCTTGACAGGTAGATAGTGGGGACTGGGGAGGAGTAAAAGATGGGGTTTGAATAAGGCACCATAAAAAATGTTGTCTATTCTACACTAATACATTTTATATACGAGCTTATATACGTCTTTAATAATATTTTAATTCTCCATTTGGCATTAAAAAAGAAAAGAAAAAGAAAGCTACATAGTAGAAGTTGGACCAAAATGGCGAGTTCCTAAATCTCATTTAAAATGAGTAGTTTGAATTTTACTCCGATATTAACATTTAAACAAAGGTTGGTTGTGACTAATTTGATGTCTATTTAAATTATTAATGATAGAGTAAAACTTGATTCATTCATTTCAAGATTCTTTAGAGTTACCGCCACAACTCTAAAGAATCTTTATTCGTAGAAGTCTATGCATGCAACTAAAAGTCTTAATACAATAATCTCTTACTAGCCTTTTGCCTGTGAGGCGTAAAAGAAAAATACCACTTATTAAATTAACTCAATTCTAAATTTCAACTAGTGTCATAGCTCAAAAAAAAAAAAAAAAAAAAAAAAACTAGTGTCATAGCTACATGCCCCACATTTCTTTTAATTGTCTATTCGGTTGTTGAGAATTTCAAATCTCGGGAGTTAATATTTTTTGAATTTAAACTCACAAGAGTTAAAATTCATGAGAGTTAACATTTATATTGCATTGATAATACTTGATATATTTGGAATTTGAATATATATATGTGTGTGTGTGATAATACTTGATATATTTGGAATTTGAATATATATATGTGTGTGTGTGTGTGTGTGTGTGTGTGTGTGTGTGTGTGTGTGTGTGTGTGTGTGTGTGTGTGTGTGTGTAAGCTGGCAAAAATCAATTTTAACTCAAATTAGATGGAGAGTTAATATATGACAGCCCAATACAATTAATTCATAGAGAATGAGTTTCTGAGGTCAACCTTAGAATGCCTATATGGTTTAGCCTTTTTTTTTTTTTTTTTTTTACAAAATAGGATTTCTACTCTAGCCTAATCTAAGTGTATATGTGTGTGAAACTCCCTCCTGGAGACTTGAATCCCGACTCTTGCCCCCAACACCCCACAAACATTTATACTTGTGGAGTGACTACCGTACCAAGGATGCGCGGCGGGTGGTTTAGCTTTTATGTTAATTGAAAAATATCAAATAACTCATAAGGGAGAAGTAGTTTTGATGTTAACTCTTTCTCGGGTTAGTCCGAGGAGCGCTAGTTCATATAATGTTCAAATCTCGGTCACAAGGTAGTGTTACAAAGAGTATGTTTCCTTTTCAAGTTTTTCCTATCCCCCAATCTGGAGGCGTTCCCTTTCTTTATATAGCTATCTGAATTGCATCATAGCCCTCCACTTGTACAACCACTGATCTTCCTTTGGATGTTTGTCCCATCAGGATTTTGTTGGAGGTGGTAGAATGTACTGCAAGCTGTGAGGATACTGTTCAGGGGTTATTCTGCCATTAATGAGGCCAACTGAGTTGGTGTAGTGCATTGAATGCGGAGGTGATGGATACTTTACCTGGATATTTCCCTTATTTTTTGCTTGCACATCTCTACCGCCCTCCTCGTTATTTTGTCTTTTGGTTCAAGTGGCATGGTCAATGCCTCCAGAGGAACACTCGCTCTTCGGACTCCTCGGGTAATCAGCCTCTTTGGCCTCTATTCTTGGGCTCTCATCTGTGTATTGGGTTAGAACTAATGAGGGAATGAGCCCTTCCACCTCCTTAGGTTGGGCCCACGGTGTTCTATTCTATACCTAGATCTCACTCATCCCACCATAAATATATATATATATATAATTTGACCGTTATAGATCATTTTTAAATGGCAAAAAAAATTCTTGAGCAGTAAGTAACATCTTATGTGGATGAAAAAAAAAAATTCTAAATTAACTCAACGTAGTTTTTTTTTTTTAGAAGAACTCTCTACGTAGTTAGTTTAAAGAAAGATTCTCAAAAAAAAAAAAAAAAAAAAAAAAAGTTTAAAGAAAGAAAAAGTAATTTGAGATATACAAGATATTTGACAACTGAGAATTCCAACCTATAATATGAGAGAGTTAGAATTCTCACGTTTCACGAGAATTGTAATTCTTGAAAATTTCAATCAAATAACCAAGCTTAATGATTTTTTTTTTATATAAAAAAAAATTACCATCACGATTCACTTTCTCTACTCTTACATGGACATATATAGTATTTCACAATTTTATTTCTTGTGTTAATAATTATAAAATGACGTGACATTACGTATATTTTTAAGATTATAACATATAACTAAACTATAAAATGAGAAAATCCTAATTTCATTACTTGCATGGAAACTAAAACAATAGGTATATAAATATCTTTTCATAATTATTGAAGTGGCAAGTTGTTAATGATAGACAAAATAAAATAATATCAATAATAATCTCATATAAAAATCAATAATAATCTAACATGTCACCAATTTTGTGAAGAAGACAGTGATTGTAATATTACTATAAATAAAATGTCCCCATCATTTTATAAGAGATTATTTTGACACTAGTTTTTAAATAGTCTATGCATGACTCCTCACCTTGGTGCATTTACATTGACCTAGGTATTTTAGAAAAATCATAACTTATTGAGGTACTCTTTCTATTTGAAATATTCACTCTCAAATAGTACCCCACGTTAACAATCTATTTCTTTCTCCAATCTATTAAAATACTACTTCTTACTATTTTCCTCACCATTCTCTTTTTTCTTTTTGCTCACTTTCTTAACCAAAAACCATACAAATCACTGTATATGAGAGAGAGAGAGAGAGAGAGGCGTGAATCACACCCACAGCCAATATTGACCACCCACAACCTTAGTAGGCTTGAAATGTCCGGGACTCACATTGGATGGGGAAATGGTGAGGACAATGAAGCTCTTGTTTGCATTACAAAAAGGAGGTGGCGTTCATGTGGAGGACCATGATGTCGTCAGGTCTAATGTCAATGTCAAGACTCAAATAGATCAATGACCATGCCAATCTTGTAACAGGCTTCAACAATCAGGGTCAGCTTGGGTGTTACCCCCACGCCTTCTCTTGCAGAAATGGACAAGTTGTGGTGTTGGGAGGTGGATCTAGCTAGATTATTGGTTATTGTATGTTCAATTGAGAGAGAGAGAGAGAGAGAGAGAGCTAAGTTATAGCGCTAAGTAAAAAAAAAAACCGTTGAAAAATATATATTATTTTGCTAAGTTATAGTGCTAATCAATTTTAACCAAGCACTAGATAGCTCAAAGATGTTTTTGCAGTATAGCTTTTAGCTAGCTTTATAGGGGTTTATCAACTAAATTTTAGTTGGACTATACATCTTTTTTTCTCTTTATAGTTGGAAAATTGAAGGAATAAGAATTTAAATTCTAATTATTTCCATTGATAACATTAAAAAGTATCAATTTAGTTATACGATTCTTGATGTCTAGCCATCCTTACTAATGTTCTTATTATTTGTTTTAAAGGTTTTTTTTATTTTAATTACATGTATACGCTATATATAGTTTAACAAAAAACTAAGGAAAAGGAAAGCAAGAGTAGATAAGAGAATAATTTCATTCTTGAAAGCCAAAAAAAAGGATTACTTTCCAACCCACCATTTCATGTTCTCCCAAATTGGGAAAAACTTAGAGAGAAGCAAGAATATTGGTTATTGTGGCCTGTGGCCTGTGGGTCCTATAATTTGTGTCTTTTCTTTTCTCTCCATAGAGAACCAAATACATCATAATTTGGTGCTCCATAATTTGTTTATCCATCTAATAATTGCCAAATGTTGATAAGAAGGGATGGTTTCATGATCGTTTGTTTATCAAGGTGATGATTGAATAATGAAGCTCAGTTGGGATTGATTGGATGAGCAACTAAAGTTTTAGTGAAAGGTAATCAAATTTGCTGCATAAATAAAGAGAGACTTTATAAAGAGTCCTCAGACTCTAGGTTTTCTTTTCTTTTTCATTTTTTTTTTATCACCATTGCATACAGAATATCCAATCCTCCATCTTTAATTATCCCTAGAAAAACATTGCATTATGAACTTGAAAACACTATTTGCAGAAAAAGTAGCTTGTCAGTAGGTGCCATACCTTTTGACCTTTTGCATTCCACTAGAAAAGACATTCCCAGAAAACGTTAACCCCATAGCTTGAAGACAAATTTTTTTTCTAATATTATGTACATATAATGCCTATAGCTGGCAAACCCCATTAGTCTAATCCAACATGCGAAAGAAACAAACAAAAAAGGTGAAGAGGTCAATGCGTTTTAATCGTCAACACAGCCTGATTTGTTTTTTTCTGCAAAGATAATTAATTACTTTTTTGTCGAAACTACACTGCAAGACCCATCAAACAATGAGACGCCTATGGCATCATTATCTTGGGACCATATATTTTTGGAGACCTTGGACTGCTTCCCCATGAGGATTCTCTATCATTTTAGCACGATGGATGACTAATTGCCGTTCAATAATCTCTGTTTCCCAAGTTAGATATTTTTTTTCTAGTCTATTATATCATTTTTTAATGGAAAGATAAATTTTCTGCTACCCGGTAGCGTGGCAATTTTGCTGGGGATCACATGAACAGAAGGCAAGATCCATTCACGTAACAGATATTAGCTTACTAGTTCTTTTTCTTGTACAAGAGGTTATGTTTTTTTTTTCTTTTGTTATCTTAGTTGGGTTTTAAATCAAGATCCTGATCAAGAATGCAAGAAATCAAAAAGATGAGCAATCATTTCTTCTAACTTTCGGTGTAGAATAAATCAATGAACCACGGTAAAAATCTGTTTTAATATTTATTATAACAAGGAAGTTTGAGAAGATATATTGAGATGATTAATCGAACATTATAAGGTTGAAGTTGGAATTGGATCTAGTGGACCTAGGGCTAAACCGTGAGGAGCCTTTAGGTCAGGGCTTAGTCCTAGCCCACAGGCTCTAACAAAATGGACTCGATAGGATATGTCAACCCAAAACGAACTATGACTGGATACCATAAGAGCTGCTTGGGTCATCATCTTCATAGTATTTTGACATTTAAATTGTGTTCACTCACCAGACCATAACCTCTCTCTCTCTCTCTCTCTCTCTCTCTCTCTCTCTAAGTGTCTACCCACTCCAGAATTACTCAGATGCATGCTTAAATATATATATATATATATATATTCGTTTTGGTTGGTCCGTACGACTTCCCTAAATAAGAGATCTTGGTGAATGTTATTGACTCCCCCTTATATAAATATTTATTGTGCCTCATCAATTTCTACCATCACATTTAAAGTGGTTGAAACCCCCCCCCCCCCCCCCCCCAGTAGGGATGGTAATAAAAACTTGACTCAGGGGTGCCCAGCCCAGTCCGACTCAAATGGCCAGATTTTACCTGGTCCGATAAATAATAGGTTTGGATATGGATTTTTTTTTTTTAAGCCGGAACGGGTCCAGGTCAGGTCCGGGTTTTATGCATACTCGAACTGAACTCGACTCGTATACATATATAATATTAAAAATAAAAATAAAAAAATAAAAAAAAACCCTAGATATAAATACTCTCTTTCTCCTATTAGATTTCATTTCCTAAACCCTAACCCTCACCCTCACCTCTCAGCTGCCCTTTTCTCTCTCTCTCTCTCAGAGGCTCTCACACACTGCTGTCGGCCACCCACTTTTGCTTATATTCGAACAAACCATAGTACAAATCCAAATCCTTGCTGCTGTCGTCGTCTTCGCTTCATTACCAGCGTTACTGTTATCACTATCATCTTCATCGCAAATCTGACAGTGAGATTGAAACGGCGTTGTCGTAGCATAGAGCTTCTCAATGATCCCATCTCTTCGTTGCTTTGACTCGCTACCATAATCCATAGACGCCACTGAAATTGCTGTCTCTATAAACGTCCACACATCCACACCCGAAGTCTCTAGAACCATTCCTGAAATCATCTATATCCATTGTTTTGTCCTCTCTTTTTTTTTCTTTTTAAATTATAAATTGTATTTGAAACAAAACAATATCATATTGAAGATTGAAAATAGTTTCTATTTGTGATTTGTAATTTTTTTTTTTTTTGATGGGTGTGATTTGTGTTTCTGTTTATGTTTTTGATCGAAACAGTTTCTGTAGTTGTGATTTCTGTGGTTGTAATTTTTTTTTTTTTTAAAGATTGGATCGGATTGGGCCACAAATTAGGGCTTCTAAATAGGCCCAAAAATGGCTAGACGGGGCCCGTGGGCCCTAATGGGGCGGGTTTGGGCCCCAAAAAAAACCCGTTTATTAAACGGGGCGGGTTTGGGTAACGGATAAGGCTCGTGTGTCAGGTTCAGGTATCAAAAAACCTGGCCCGAACTTGATCCGTTGCCATTCCTACCCACCAGTAGCTTTAGTAACACCATCTTGGCACGTGTTCCCTTAGCTGACTAGAGGAAAAAATCTCCTAACACGCCAAAAATTTTGATTTTGGGAGGTTGTTCACTCCAAAATCTAAGCCCATCCTAGCCTATAAACTACAAAGACTCGTTTGTTTCACTAAATACATTTTTTCATTTTCAACCATTGTTACTGCTATTTCAAACTTAGACCCTTTTATGTTGACTTAAACATTAAAGCACCTTTGGTCACCCCCACACCCCTTGCGGTTGGCCTAGGTTACATTGGAGGGCCTTTTTTCCTTGATAGGAAAGTGAATCTCTTTTCAAACTTACCACCCAGAATATATATATATATATATATATATTTTTTTTTTTTTTTTTAATTTTTGTTTACAACAAGTGGTATCGAAGGATTGATGATGAATATTTTTTATTATCATGTGTACAAAGTTTTGGGCCATTTTGTGGATTTGATTGCTTTTCGGAATCCTACCTTCTTAGTTAGCAACTCTAACTAAGCATAACAATTTCCACTCTAGCATGTGAACCAGATTTCAATTAAGATATTAGATCAATAGGATACACATTAACTTATGACGTTCACTCCACAATGACTATTCTTTATTATTAAGTTAAGACAACAATTGATTTTTTATGTAAGCAATGTTTGAATCCCCGATCTTTATTTCAATAAAGAGCTTAGATTTTCTTAATTGACTTAACTGAAACTCACAATATCATTTTTATCGGCATATATTAATCACAACATATCGTGCTTTAAACGGTGACACGTGCATATTTTAATTTGTCCATTTTAATTTGTCCGACACGTTAGTGGCTGCAGGATTCTTGTTTCCTGCTGCCACTGGTAGTAAGAAATTAGTTTTCCTTTTCTAATCTTTGCTTCTCTGCCCGTTTTTACCGCTCAAAGGCCTTATCCACCAATGATCAAATTATTGTAATCTATCCTTCAAAATTTTTTTTTTTTTTATTGAAATCTGGTTCATATGTCATCTTCTTGGTGATTTGTTTTTTCTTTTTTTCTTTTATACTTCTTTATTTTGGCTTGATGCGTCATCGCATTGATCATCAAGCATTAAAAATCAGAGACATTTGAATAATTATATATGCTGATAAAATAACATCCTAACTTACAAATTTCAATTATAAATTTATAATAATCATGTTTTCCTCGTTTCCATGTCATAATCTGTGGTACCAGATTGTCTACGCCTGTGTTAATTAATCATGTTACGTGTTCCACTTGATCATTGTTATAATATACATCCACATGAAATCAATGACACCATCGATTTTGGCCGTATGCGTGCCGTCTCTAGTACACTATAGTGTTTGTTTTATAAGCTAAAGATAAACTTGTTTAAGAAGACTAAGATTAGGATTAACATGGAGTCAATTTTTTTTTATTAATTGTTACAAGGAAAAATACCCACAAAAATCAAAGATTTTAATGTTGGGCTTGGCTACATTCGAGTTAAAATATAATATCACAAAGAAAAAAAATTGCTCAAAATGAAAAGGAAGTGAATGAAAAAGAGGAATAAGAAGAAGAAGAAATTTTACTTAAGTCATTGTTATTGTGCATGATTGGATTTGAGGTTCAATTCTTGGAAGATGATGGCTTCTGTAGTTTCCATGACATTTATGCTTGAATGGGTGCAGTTAAACCGTACGAACAGATAACATTATTTCACAAAAAGAAATGCACAAAGACAAAGGAAACTTTTTACCATGTACTGTCAAAGAAAGTGTTCCCATCAAGAACATTTACCCAATGCCACAAAGTTTGAGAGTGCACGAGTGTAAAATCTTCAGCCCATCCCTTCCTTTCCCTTCAAATCTTTTTTGATTTCACCTACAGTCAGCATCAATAGTACATCATCTGCTTTTCCTGATCTGTCTTGTTTTCATCAAACAAGAAGTTGTTGCAATTACTAGTGCTAATTAACTGCTTAATTTCCTCAAGCCCATAGTCTAATGGGGGATCACTCCACATACCATTTTGCTTTTGAATCCAATTACCATTCACATCACCATCACCATTGGAAATCATGAACCTTTGGTTTCCATCAATGTTCCCATTGTAAAGAAAACTCTGCTGCAGACCACCCATTTGTACTTCACCATAATTTCCACCATATTCATACTCTCTTTCCCCATTGCCATGGTTGATCAGGTTGTTTGAACTTCCATCAGAAGAGCTGCAACTAGCTTCACTTCCAAACATGAGCAGATTATCTTTTATTTGGTAATTTTGTGGTGGACCCACAAAGCTTTCTTGGGCTTGAAGAACTGGAGCTGCTGCTGCTGCATTAGTACAACAATTATTACTGCTTAAAAGACTTGATGCAAATTCAAGATCTGTGAAAGAACTTGCTGAGTTGTAGCCTTTGTATGATGATGTTGGTGATATTGATGATGATGAAGAAGTTTGAAGAAGTGAAGAGATAGTGGCTGCTTGGTGAGCCTTTCTCTGAGATGTAGGAAATATACCCATGAGTTTCTTCTTAAGCTTGGTGTTCCAATAGTTCTTAATGTCATTGTCTGTCCTGCCTGGCAACTGAGCTGCTATTATTGACCACCTGCACTTTGTTGGGTCAGTTAGTTTGAACAAGTCCTAGAAGAAGAAACAAAACTGAGCTTCTTTTTGAGGCTCTAATCAAGTACCCATGGAAGATCTAAACTTGACATGCATGCAGAGTAATTCAGCCCAAAAAAATAAAAAAATAAAAAGAAGAAGACAGAAAACAGGAATATAATACTTTTTATATAGCATATTCTTCGAACAAGTAACTTTTTCCTTAAGTTCTCAAAAAGAGAAAGAAAATTTGTACTTTCATTTATTGCTTTTGATGAATTCACAAAATCTTCACAGTAATTATAAAGGAAAAAGTAATCTGACCCAGATTAAACATTGTGAAAAAAGACTAAAATATGTATGAAAAATAGAAAATTGTGAAAGTAGGAAAGAAGAAAAATTAGAAAAGAAAGATGATTATTACCTGCTTCCAATGTTAGCAAAGAGGCTGCATATTATCCTATCTTCATTTTCAGTGAATTCACCATGTTTAATGTTGGGTCTGAGATAGTTAAGCCATCTTAATCTGCAGCTTTTTCCACATCTCTTAAGACCTGGTGGATGAGAACCAAACAATTATTGAAGATGACCATAAATATAAAAATAAGTGACAACCAAAAAATAAAAATAAAAAAGACAGAGAAAGAAACCCTACATATTTAAAGCATTATAAAGAAGAGGTTGTCATTTCTCTGGGAATTGACATACTCATACCAGCTTTCTTTTTCTTTTTTTACACAAAAAATAAATATACTAAAAGGAAAAGAAAAAAGAAAACTCTTACCTGCTTTCTGTGGAAGAGCAATCCAATTCCCTCCAGTCCCATATTTATCTATATACTCTTTCAGCTTTGCATCTTCTTCAGGTGACCATGGCCCTTTTTTCACGTTGGCCTTATCACAACAAGGAGCTCTTCCCATCTTTGTGTTTGTGATTTCTCTCTCACTCTCTCTCTCTTTCTCTCTCTCTCTCACTCTCAAATATCTCACCTCTGATCCAAGTGGCTCTTTCAAAGTTATAGAGGAAGGTGTGCCCTTGTTTCTTCTCACAAGACTTAGGGTGTTGGACACTAGAGAGATATATATTTATTGAGAGTTAACAGAAGTCAAAGGACAGCCTCTCTAAATTCAATCATCACGTTCCAACCCTTTCTTATTTGAAGAGAGAAGTTTCCATCATATAAAAACAAATCAAGCAATAGGAACTTTACTTGGTCTCTGCCTTCTCTCACACAAGGAGAGAATCCAAAGTCTGCTAAAGCAAACCATTTACTATTTGCTGTTGAAAATGATAGGCTATTAATTGCTTTGTTTTCCAAGCCATAGGGCAAGGTCATAGGTTTTCTATTGTCAAATTGCGGGTCCAATTACGACCAGAAAAGAAAAATATTAGAGGTCCAATTATATGCAACAATACATATATGTCTTTTATATTCATGTACACATGTACATTCAGTGTATGTTGTGTTCATACAGGGGAAGATATACATTTCAAATAGCCATCTTGGTGGCTGTGGCTAAAGTGAATTAAATATGTTTTGCTTGACGATAGATAAAACTAATATATAGTTGCTCTCTTTGTGGCCATGGCAGCTCTTGCTAATCTTATTTATTAGTATTATATTAATTTATTTAAAAGTGCTTTAAGTAAATAATTTATCTATAGTTTTTTGAAAGTTTATGGGTTTACAACTTTTAAAAAATGTACATCTTTTAAGTACTATTGTTTACTTTTGCCAAACTTTTTTTTTTCCTTTAAAACCCAGTATTCCCATATAGACCAGATAGATGACCTTCACTCCAAGCAGGAAAGTGATCTATTGAATGGTGGGAACTCCTTAGTTTTCTAATATGTTCTACTGGTGTTCTTGTATCAACTTGCTTTTGAAATTGGGAACATTTTTAAGTGTATTTAGGAAAAAAAAATCGGAGGGAGTTCTCAAAACATCCAATGAAAATAACCTCTCCTCCAAATGAATAATTTATCACTTTTACATGAATTCTTGAATATCATTTGTTCAAATAATTGGTAGTTATAGGCACATATAATTTTATATTATTTTAGACTTTCTAATTTCAATGTATTAGAATATATTATGATATTATAATCAATATTGTTAGGATCTAAAGATTTAGGATTTTATGTATTTAGAACTCTAATTTGTATTGTTGGCAAACCATGATCAAAACAGGTTATTTATCTTGTTTAGACTTGCTCAAAGTTGGGTCTTTCATGTAAAGTTGGAATCGAGTGGCTGCAGATACATTGGTGCATTTCGGTCTGGCTCGATCGATCGAAGGAAAGGCTCGATCAATCGAATCTCAGGCAGAATGTTTTTCTGCAGAATATTCCAACTCAGCCCTAACTCATTAAACGTTTTGGGTTTTCTGTTTTTACCCTAGGTATATAAAGAAAAACCCTAACCACGTTTTTAGAGTTGCTCCAATTGTATTGTTGCTCATACATTGCGGTTTTGTGTAAATCTCTTGTGAGATCTAGAGGAGCTTTCCTTTACACAAAATTTAGGGTTTTCGAGATAGAGATTACTTCAACATCTTGATGATCAACTTGGTTGCTACCATTAAAGCTTAAAGAATATCAAGCGTGGGTGCTTGTAGCTGATTGAAGAATTCAAGAAAGAAGGAGTCCGTGGATTCGGAGCTTGCACGTGGTCATGTCAGTAAGTTCTACTGGTGGGTAGCATTAGGAAGTCAAGCGGGGAGCTTGTAGTCCTTTTGTATGAATTTCGATTATTTCATAGTGGATTCATGTTTGCCTTGAGGATCGGTGGGTCAAATCCTCCCCAGGTTTTTACCGTGTGATTTCCTGGGTGATCATATCATTGTGTCTTTTATTATTCCGCTGCTTTATACTTTTGATATGATTATTTGATTGCTTTAACCTAGAATTGCATAATTTGACAAAGTAACAACTTGGCTAATTAACTAGGCTAACCAATCTGGTTGTTTTAAGGGGTCTAAAACCGTTCAAGTGGTATCAGAGCAGGTAGCTCTCTTTTTAGAGATTTTTGATCTCTGAGCTGATCCTTGACCCCTGTTGTCATGGAGTATGGACACTCTCTTGTTGTTCCTCCTCACTTTGATGAGAATAACTATACTTATTGGAAAGTAAGGATGAAAACATTCCTGAAATCTATTGATGAAAGGGTTTGGAATTCCGTTGAATACGGATGGTAGAAGCCCACTACTCCTGTGAGTGAGTGGCAAACTTCTGAAAAAGAAGCAGCAGGCTTCAATAGCAAAGTTATGAATGTCATCTTCAATGTTGTTTCTATGGAGGAATTTAAAAGGATCTCAAATGTTGAGGTTGCTCATACTGCTTGGAAAATCCTCCAAACTATGCATGAAGGCACAAAGGCAGTTAAGATCAATAAACTGCAGCAATTGACTTCTAAATTTGAAAGCATTAGAATGTCTGAGGATGAAACTTTTGATGAATTCTATGCTAAATTGAATGACATTGTTAATTCTGCTTTTAATTTAGGTGAAATCTATGATCAACCTAAAATTGTTAGGAAGATTCTTAGATCTTTAACTGAAGACTTTAGACCCAAAATGACTGCCATTACTAAAAGTAAGGATGTGGACTCCATCCCTGTTGATGAACTTGTAGGATCTCTTCAATCCTATGAGTCTAACCTACCCAAAGTGAACAAATCCAAATCAATGGCTCTTAAGTCAGTTGATGATGTTGATGGTGGTGGATTTGATGATGAGTTCTCTGCTACAGAGATTGCGTACCTTGCCAAGAATTTTAAAAACTTTCTTAGGAATACCAACAGAAAGGCAAGAGGTACAAACACTGCTGAACCTAGAAATTTTAGGAAGAATGATCTCACTAAAGTGAATAACTTTGAAAAACGTAGAGAAAAAGTTGGTCAATCTTCAAATAATTCATTGGGTCCTCAGTGTTTTGGCTGTCAAGGGTATGGTCACGTGAAATCTGAATGTCCTACATTCTTGAGGACTAAGGGTAAAGTTATGGCTGTAACCCTTAGTGATAATGAGGTTTCTGATGATGAGTCCGGATGTGATGAAGACAGAAACTTCATTGCTTTCACTGCTACAGCTGTAGTCAATGAAAGCGTATCTATTGAAGAGAACCCTTCTGATGGGGAACTCTCTGAGGATGCAGATCTTCAAGAAGCCTACAATAAACTTTGCAAAATTGTTGCAAAGGATGCTATGAATGTTGAACTTGGCCTGAAGAAAATTGAATCTCTTGAGGTTGAAAAGAAAAATTTGCTTGTTAAACTGTTTGATGCTAATGATCTTTTGAACAAAGTTAAATCTAAGAACATGATTTTGCTTGATAAAGTTAAAACTTTGGAACATGATTTATCTGTTGCTAGATCTGCTAGTTCTAAACTTGATCACATTCTGAATGTTCAAAAGTATCCTTCTGATAAATCTGGGTTAGGATATGTTGAAAGCATCTTTGATTCTGCACCACATTCCACGAATTTTGTTCCTTCTTCTTTTTCTGAACCTTCTGTGAGTGAGGTTGTGAGTGAAACTGTCAAACCCCCTATGAGTGAGGTTGTCAAACCTGTAGAAGTTTTATCTCCTAGGAAGATTAGGGTTGAACTGAGAGAGTCTAAACCTAAGGATTCTACCCTTTCTAAGGACAAGATGCATGGTAAACCTGTTTGGGTTTGTCATTATTGTGGAAAGTCTGAACACATTCGTCCAAAATGTTACAAGTTTCAAGTTGCTAAGAGAGCAAACAAACTAAAGGTGCCTGTGCCTCAAGCACAAGATCCTATGGCACTTATTGGTGAATTGGTAAAGGCATTGAACCTTTATTCCAATCCTGGAGTTGGAAATCACTCGAATGTGAATAAGAACTCCAATGCTCGTGGTGCATCTAAAAGGTTTTGGATGCAAAAGACTCGTCCTAATTAAGTCTTTCTAATATGGTCCTTGTGCTTCACTGCTCATTCCTTTGTGACCATTGTTCTTTGGTATTTGTGTTTTTGTGTTTTTTTTTTCCTCTAGGATTTGCATTGCATTACGTTCATGCATTTCATTCTAGGATTTATTTGTTTTCTTTTTTTTTTCTTTTTTTCTTTTTTAAAAAGGGGAAAAGCAAATTGTGTTGGGCATTTGTTCTTGGTCTTTGAAAACAAGGTTGGTCAATTAATTTACACATAACATGTCTTTATGTACCTTGTTTAGCTTTGATGAGCTTATTTATTACACTTGACTAGTTGAAGTTTTGTAGTGCATGTTGTGTGGGAAAGATGTTTATGGTGTTTATCACTTTGTCTTAATCTTGAAGTCACATATTGTTTGACTGTCGGACTTGATCCTTTTGAGAAAGGCATAAATAACCATTTCACCACTGTTCACTAGCTAATCATGAACACCTTAGTGCATATCATAAGATTTTGTGCTCGAGAAAGTGTAGTACATGCACAAAAAGAATATAAGGTGTAGCCTCGGCTTAACTGCTTAATGCTTAAAATTGGTGTGTACTATTAGGCTTGATGCCAATTCACTTAATTAAAACTGGTGTGTACTATTAGGCTTGATGCCAATTCACAAAATTAAGAGGCTAAATACAAGAAACTTACATGATTGCAAGTTTATGTTCTAGGAGATGTGGGAGTTATATGATGTAACTCTTTAGGTGATAGTCTCTTTTAAATTCTATGTGATGAACTTTGTAAACTTTGTGATTAATTGCTATTCACATATCACCTCACATGTTTTCTCAAGTTTTTGCTAGTTTGCACACACTATACGAGTTACTCTTTGCTAAACACTGTACATGTTATTGTGTGTGTTTTTGGTCTGACCAATCAAGTTTGAAAATATCTTGAGAATTATGCAAAACATTATTTTGCCTGAGAAATTAAAGGAAAAACTGGCTGAAACTTTCTTTGGAGAAACTGGGATTACAAATTTGGGTTTTTGAAAAATCATTTCATTTCATCTCATATTCATGTATTGTAGTTCATTGATTTCAATGCTTTGAGGAGTTTTTTTTTAAAAAAAAATTGGTTTGAGGTTTTTCAAAACTGAAATTTTTTTGAAAATACTGTGATTCGCTGCCTGTTTCGATTGATCTAGTCTGTTTTTCAATCGATCGAAAATTTTAAAATTTCTTTTATAAAATTTCTGAGTGACTCGATCGATCGAAAGTAATTTTCGATCAATCGAAAGTCGTGAATCAGCTTTTTAAAACAGTATTCTTTGACTGATTCTCCACTTTTTCAAAAGTTTTTTCAAACTTTTCTTTCTCTCTCCGACTTGGCACGAATCTACAGCAAATTTTTGTCGTTTTCCTCCAAATTTTTTGCACGATTTCTTTTTCATCAAGCCGGTAAGTCTCTTTTGCCCCTCATTTTTGAGTTTATTTGCATTTTTCATGTTTTTCCCTCAAATTTTCGGACCTCTCTAAATTTGGGATTTTTGATGTTTCAAGCCCAATTTTGTGCAATTAATCAATGAGTTTTTATGGGGACATGTTATAAACTTGATTGTGATAGTTTAATTTGATCAATTTTGGGTTTTGTGAGAAATTGAATTTCTAGGGTTTATGTTTAGTTCTGAATTGAGGATTTTGTTCAATTAAGTTGAAATTGATGAAATTGGCTTGTTGATTGGATGTAATTAGGCATTATAATCTAGGTGTAATGTTTTGTCAGGCTTAATTCATCCATGTACTTCAAAATTTTTCAAGTGGTTTTCAAATTTTTGGGGTTTTTGTTAGAAACTCTATGCTCAAGCCAATTTTGTGTAATTGAACTTAATTTTGAACTTTGTTTACTGCATTAGTACACGCGTCATGCCATTTTAAATGTTCATGCATCATATAGATTTCTGCTCTATATTTTTTCTTGTGCTAACTTGCAGTCTGCCCTTAGTTTTTATTTTTTTTGTTGGTTTTCTCTTGTGTCTTTGTCCTTTCCTTAGCATCATGCCTAGGAAAATTAGAGCTCGTAGGTCTGTCACCTCATCTACTCCTTCCCCTCCTCACTTTAACCTAGAGAAATTCCCTAGTGAGAAAAACCAAAAGATTTATGATAAGTTGAACCTTAAGAGGAAGATTTGGTCTGAGCGATCTGTCATTCTAGATGAGCTTGATCTTGCCATTAGGGCAAATTTTAAGCGTCGGGGCTGGTTACCCTTGGTGGATATTTCTAATCCTCCTCCACCTGCTACCCTGATTAGAGAGTTCTACTCGAACATCTCTATCCGCATCTATGATTCCAACACTTTGGTAAAGAGTTGGATACGAGGTGTAGAGTACACCATTACTCCTAAGGTAGTGGCTGATGCTCTAGGGGTACCTTTGGTACAGCACCCTGTCTACCCATATGATGAGTCTTCTGTTTTGAGTAATGTTATGTCTTACATCACTGGGTCATCTATCCAGTGGGGTTCCGATCCTAGGATCACCACTGCTGAGATTTCTGAGTTACACTATCTTTTCTTTGGGATAATTTGTCACTCCATCTGGCCCATTTCTCATCTTCACACCATTCCTCTTGAGCAGTGTGTATTTTTGTACGCTCTTGTCACTGATGCTCCTATCAGTTTTCCCCATTTGTTTCTTCGTTCTTTGAACGGTGTTTATAGGAGTTCATCTTCTGCTCATGCTCTTGTACATTCTATTTTCATTCATAGGATTTTACTTTATCTTGATCTTAGTGGCTTTCCTTCCTCTGAGCCCGTTCATGTCATTGCTCCTATAGGTGCGTCTTTTCTTAGACAGAGGGCTGCTCACCTTCGAACTGGCTCTAAACACCCTAGGTCTACGCCTTCTAGGTCCGCACCTCCTCCCTCTTCTTCTACAGGTCCTGCTAGTGAGGCTGTTCCTGATCCTGATACTGCTGCCGCTGTTGCTGTTCCTCCACCTCCATCGGATGACTTTGATATCCGTCGTACTTTGGAGACTGTCATGACCGTTCAAACGGCTCATGGTCAGCTTTTGGTGGACCTTTTTGACGAGATCCGAGCTTTGCAAGCTGATCTAGCGCGTTTGTGTTCACCCTCACACCTCCTTTTGATGATAGATTGTGATTGTCCTTTGGCATTCCGTCACAAAAAGGAGGAGTAGAGTTTGTAGAGGAGTTTTTGTAGTTAGGGAGATTTTGTTGGAGTTTTTGTTGTTTTGTGGAGTAGATTGTATTTAGGCGCTTCACCTTGTATATCATTTTTGGAATATTCATGTTAGGGGGAGTAACATTGATTGATATACATGTTTTTTTTATTTGATTCTTATTTCCTTGGATTCACTGTTTACTGATTTATATTCTATGAGTTATTCATTGATATATGTCTTTATTATGTGTTGTGTGAATCATGCAAGAATGTTATACCTGGTTTATATACTATTTTCTGTCACACATGCGTTTATGCGTTTGTTGAGTATTTCAGGAATATACAGGTTGATTCAATTGAGCTGCTGTCTACACTTGCAACTGATGGATAGTAGTTAGAATTGAATTTTGATTTTATGAGCATTATTGTTGTAAAGGGCTTATTACTTGTAAATTTTGAGTTTTTAGTTTATATTTTGTCACGGACTGCCAAAAGGGGAGTTTGTTAGATTCTAAAGATTTAGGATTTTATGTATTTAGAACTCTAATTTGTATTGTTGGCAAATTATAATCAAAACAGGTTATTTAGTTTTGTTTAAACTTGCTCAAAGTTGGGTCTTTCATGTAAAGTTGGAATCGAGTGGCTGCAGATGCATTGGTGCATTTCGGCCTGGCTCGATCGATCGAATCTCGGGCAGAATGTTTTTCTGCAGAATATTCCAGTTTAGCCCTAACTCATTAAACGTTTTGGGTTTTCTGTTCTTACCCTAGATATATTAAAAAAAAACCCTAGCCACGTTTTTAGAGTTGCTCCAGTTGTATTGTTGCTCATACATTACAGTTTTGTGTAAATCTCTTGTGAGATCTAGAGGAGCTTTCCTTTACACAAAACTTAGGGTTTTCGAGATAGAGATTACTTCAACATCTTGATGATCAACTCGGTTGCTACCATTGAAGCTTAAAGAATATCAAGCGTGAGTGCTTGTAGCTGATTGAAGAATTCAAGAAAGAAGGAGTCCGTGGATTCGGAGCTTGCACGTGGTCGTGTCAGTAAGTTCTACTGGTGGGTAGTATTAGGAAGTCAAGCGGGGAGCTTGTAGTCCTTTTGTATGAACTTCGATTCTTTCATAGTGGATTCAGGTTTGCCTTGAGGATCGGTGGGTCAAATCTTCCCCAGATTTTTACCGTGTGGTTTCCTGGGTGATCATATCATTGTGTCTTTTATTATTCCGCTGTTTTATACTTTTGATATGATTATTTGATTACTTTAACCTAGAATTGCATAATTTGACTAATTAACAACTTGACTAATTAGCTAGGCTAACCAATCTGGTTGTTTTAAGGGGTCTAAAACCGTTCAAATATATAAATCATGATTTTGTAAAATACTATGGACTGTTGTCATCTTGAAATACCAAAGATTTACTATGATTTTAGGGCTACTTTCTTAGACTTAACTAATTCCCACATATATCCTATCTTATATTAGGTTTATTGTAATATACAGTCTATTAATGGCCTCGGCTATCAAGCCAAAACACATTAATTATCTAACTTTTGTTTTCTCTCTGCATCATTTTATTAACATGATATATCATATTATCATATGCAAGTTCCTAAGCAGTTTCCTAATTAAAGATCACTGACTTGCTTATGCAGCTGATCACCCCCAACATCGTCTCTAGGTTGATGTTTTTTGGCTTTCATCAATTGATCTCTTTTGGCCAAACAATGCCACTAGTAAACAATAGTCAATGTCGCTATCCTCAAGCCACTATTCAGCATTGACCGTCACTATTGCCGAAGTCTACCATGTAAAATTTTAAATAATATTCATTTTTTATTTAAATAAATCTACCATAAGTTTTTCATTTAATAAAAATCTGGCATTAAAATATGTGTTTCCATCGCATAAATTTAAATATAATTTTTAATCATTGAACGGATATTATAAGTTTAATTAATGTGTACATTACATAAACATACTCAAACTTGGCAAAATTAAACTCAAACACGTTAATCTACCTAAACTCACACAAAAAGTGGTATGAATAATAGAAATGGTTACTCATTTTAGTTTAACTCGTGCTAGATTTTAATTTGACTCAATTGGGTCAAATACGGACCTAGCTTTGCCCGACCTATTCATGTTATAAAATTTAAAATATATATTTTAAAAAAATTATTTATTGACACATTTTGAATGAATACATATATAGTAATGTTATATTAGGTTTTTTATGTCGTAGACAAAAGTTCTAATGACATTAGTTTTTTTTTTTTTTTTTCCTTTTTAGTTTATTTGTTTATGTACAACATTTTAAAGACTCATATATTTATTTTAAGTACAACTCTATTTTGCCAATTTTTAGCAATTATATTTTCAACAAAATATTAATCCAAATTTGCACTTTTTTTTATTTTTATAGGTGATTTAACTTTATTTTATGTTTCAGGTAGCTTGTATATGCATTTTCTTTTCTTATTTGTGGAATTAATGGACTAGTAAACTATTAAAATTAATTATTGGACTACAAACTCAAGGATTTATGTATTATTCAACTTTTATGTTTTAGTTTTTCTTTATTCCTTTATTTGCATAGAAAAAAAATAGGGAAATTTTTTTTAAATATATATTTTTTAGGTATGTGAAAAAAATACGAGCCATACCATATTGACTCAGCACGTTAAAGACCGCGTAAGGGTCAGATGAATAACAATCCATTTTAACATAATAATTAAGTTTTTTTACTCATACCCAACTGGGTCGACCCTGAGCTTGTTCAACCTGACTTGTTTGATAGGTGTAGATATACTAGTCTAATACTAAAGTTTGGCATTCAATAATGGCTTCAATGTGAACAGCTTTCAATTTCTTTGACTAGCAGAAGAGACTGGTCACGAATTTAGACATTGATAGGATTATATATATGCAGGTTGTCAATATGGCCCCTCATCATGCTATATATAGGGGGAACACTTATTGAAGAGTGGTACTGGTATTCACACATTGGTTCAATTAGAAGTTACATCTGCTTCAAGATTTTTCCCTAATTCAATGCCCGAAGACGACCAGAGTTTTCATATGTTGAATTTGGAGTTTGCTTAATCATATTCATAGATTATTAGGTTGGACCTGCAAAAAGCAAAAAAAAAATAAAAAAGAAGAAGAAGAAGAAGAGGAATAAGGATCTTTAGGCCTATGAGAGACGTGTTTTGATTAGCTTCTTTTTTCGGCCGTCATCGTAGTTGAACCTGGTATGGTCGGGGACGTTGTTTATAGCCAAAAAGGGAAAACTACTTGTTTAGTGTTTTTTTAGATAAATTGATGGTATAAACTAAGAATAAATTAAGGATTTTTTCATGTATGTAAATTGCAGTTACCCGTATAAAAAAATGACACTTAATGCAACAAATTTCTAGTCATAAACGTATCTATCAATATCTATAATCTATAATTGTCGATGTATGATTCAATGAATATTGAGAAAACTAGATGTGGACCAATCGGCTGCATTAGTTGGTGAGTTCAAGTACAATACAATAATTGTAATTTTATATATGTGTCAACTTTGATCCATAAAATCTTCCACATAATAATTAGTTAATTACCTTCCCCTTTTGAGTCTCATAAATGAAAGGGATTGAATTCCTTGAAAATTCATGGTTTTTCCCACTCTCTTTCCTTCCCTCATTATATAAAAATGTAAAAATGTATGCATGTGTGTGTGTGTTCATATTACAAAGTTTTAATTGGTAATGTTTCATATATACCCCTTTGACCTAATGGATTCAAGCTTATGATCATTAGGTCTCACCGTTGGATTTCATAAGATAAGTAGTATTTGATTTGATTTCCAAATGTACCAAATTAATCTGTAGAGTCTTCCGAGAAAAGTAAGGTTATATATTAAAAAAATTATTCCATCAGCTTATATTGTTGATCTAGCATTTGGGCATCATATTCACCTTTGTCATGCAGGTTGTATATACCTATAGCTCATTGGTTACTGCTTTTTTCTTGATTATGACACAGGAAACCACGTGAATAATGTACTTGGACATAAGCATTGCATATATAATAGGCAAATTGTAATCTCCAAGCCTTTTGCTTTTTGATGGAGAAAAGCAAAACATGAGGGAGGCTATTTAGAGATTATTAACTTTATTTGGGCCCATCTAAATACTTTTTTAGAAGAAGTAAAATATCATCGCTGACCTCAAGGTTATATATATATAAATGATTATGATTCACATATTTCCCACCATACTAGAGATTTCTAGTAAAGTTGATTGTGGTCCAAAGAAGAAATTGCAATGCAAAATGAAATGGCCAATTATATACCATATTTTTTAAATTTTCTTGAGGGGTACAAACAAAAAAGTGTCACATCGATTCAATTTTTCAACAATCTTAATGTAAGTTATTGAAATGTGCTTGGTGCTTTGCTGTCTGTCATGCTTTTCTTCCAAGGCTGTAAGCAGGACGTTTTGACCTCTGTCCCTTATGTTCAAAAGTCTCTACTCTCAGAATTAATTAAATATATAGTGACTTTACAAAAATCATTTCTTGAGTTAGATCTGTGTTTGTTGACGATTCCCAACCATACTTCTTTTTCAATTGAGCAACGATGCACAAATGGAATTTCGCAAAAAAATTAGACCATATATATATCAAATTTAAAAGTCTAAATGATTTTATGGCTATGACAGCAACAAATGTATGTTAGCAAATGAAAAAAAAAAAAAAAAGTCGCAAACACCATTAATGCAATAGATAAATAGTCAAAAGAACTAAGCAAGTGTGGGGATCTTCATTGTCTACCCCTTCAAATTTATTGGTAGAAATTTGTCTATTTCCCTTGTAACCTTAAGTCGTCACATTAGACTTTTAAGCTTTTGAACTTTTGAAAAGTTCATAAACCAGCCAGGTTAGTGTATTACGACTATTACCGTCCAAGGGATTGTTTATTCTAGTGCGTATGTAATGTATCACTCTTGAACAAGCAACAATCTAATAGTTGAAACTTGAACAGGAGGGAATTAATTTATAAAAACTAGGGTAGTTGTTTGTTCTTTAAACAAATGGATAGTTTAACAAGAAAAGTAGATGAGCTCTGTATTCTTATATTCGATAGTCATGTAACTTCGTTATCTTTACCTAACTATACATGTAACTTCGTTATTAATTAAGGATCTGTTCTTTTTAGTATCTAAACAATGATTCTTTGTATGAGAGTAATGTTACCGACATAATAAATTTCACAACTTTTTTCACAACTTATTAAATTTATAAAATATAATTGGTAGCTGCGTCATTCTCATTTGAAATTACCACTATCATCACTTTATAGCACAATAATTATAGACTAAGGTATAAAATTTGTTGCCAAACTCTTTGTGTGCTTATACTTTCTTGTTTGCATAATCCTTATTTGGTTGATAGCTCTACTTTATATCAATAATAATTGTGTTCAGTTACGAACTCAATCACTGCACTGATCCTTAATTTTGACGCGCACGTCAATTGTCTAGTGATGTGTGCAGTATGCATATTACAGACTCCTATATGTCATGCTTACGTGTACTGTGCTTGCAAGAGTTTAACATATTAGACAAGCTAGAATATGGTGCACAATAATTATAGCACAATAAGAACATTAGCATTGGTGAATACTAATGCCAAATCTAAAGAAACTTTAGCATTTTAAGTCTTAAAAACTCTTGTATCAGAGAATTGTAAACAGCAGTATTGCAAATTTTTTTGCAATACTGTTACAGTACAATTCTAAACATAGAATTGTATTGTCCACAGTATTGCAAAAAAAAATTAATATTTTACTCATTTTCCCTTGAAATTTCTCTCTCATCCCTCTCATTTTTTTTGTTCTCTTCTCTCTCTTCCTTCTCTGTTTCTTCATCTGCTCTCTCATCTCTAAAGCTTCATTGTCGAAATTTCTCACCCATCTCCGAAATTTCTCACCCATCTCACACGGCCTCTCTCTCATCTCTCATCGCACAACCTCTCTCTCATTGCACTGGTGCTGGGTTTTGGATTTTTGAGGTTGGAGGTTGGATCAGCGTGGATCGACGAGCTGGGTTTGGATCGGTGGGCTGGGATCGGTTGATGGCGAGCTCCGATGGTGGCTCCAGTGATGATTTTTTTTGAATGGGTTTGCTCCGGTGGCTCCGATGATGATTTTTTTTGAATGTATTTGAATGGGTTTGCTCCGGTGATATTTTTTTTTGAATGGGTTTGCTCCGGTGGCTTTGGGGATATTTTTTTTTAATGGGTTTGCTCCAGTGGCTCCGATGATGATTTTTTTTGAATGGATTTGAATGGGTTTGCTCCGGCGATGATTTTTTTTGAATGGGTTTGCTCCAGTGGCTTTGGGGATAATTTTTTTTGAATGGGTTTGAATGGGTTTGCTCCGGTGATGATTTTTTTGGTGTGTGTGTGGTGATGGGATGCTCTGTGTGTGTGGCTATGTGTGTGGGTTTGAATGGGTTTGCTCTGTGTGTGGCTGTGTGAGACTGTTGAAAAGCCCAGGAAAAAAGGTTGAAAATAAATAATAAAGAAATGTTAAAAAATAATATTTTAATGAGTAAAAGAGTGAAATAGAAGTTTGGGATGTAGGAGGTATTGTAAAATTGGATGTTATAATGATAAAGTGAGGTTTTGGAATGATAAAATAGAGTAGCATTAGCATTTTCTAATGCTAATGCTCTAATTATAGACTAAGGTATAAAATTTGTTGCCAAACTCTTTGTGTGCTTATACTTTCTTGTTTGCATAATCCTTATTTCGTTGATAGCTCTACTTTATATCAATAATAATTGTGTTTAGTTACGAACTGAGGTAGCGTTTGGCCTCTGCGTTTTGAGTGTGCGTCTGCGTTCAAGTTTTTCCTTTTTTTTTTTTTTTTTTTTTCCCCGGCCAGTGAACAGTAAAATCACATGATTTTACTGTGCAGAGACAAAAAACACTGTTCATGCACTGTTTATCACTGTTCATAGCACTGTTCACGCACAAAAAAATATTAAAAATGGGTCCCACGGTACTATTTACACATTTAAAAATTATTTTTCTACGGTGTTTTCAGTTTTCAGTTTTCAGTTTCAGCAGCAATAAGTTCAATCCAAACAGACCCTGAATCACTGCACTGGTCCTTAATTTTGACACGCACGTCAATTGTCTAGTGATGTGTGCAGTATGCATATTACAGACTCCTATATGTCATGCTTACGTGTACTGTGCTTACAAGAGTTTAACATATTAGACAAGCTAGAATATGGTACACAAAATAATTTTTGAAGTGTTCTAATTGTTACCAAACTTTATCCAACATGAGCCTTTCTTTCTTCATTTGTGCCTTCCATTTTGAAATTTTGGGCATCTAGGCGAATATATTCCTGCCAAGAAATGTAGAAAACCCAAGGAAGCGAAATTTCAAGAATTTGACTAATAAAACAAGTCATAATACTAACTAGAACTCAAAATTTTTTAGGACAATCTTGAAGGGTTGGCTTAGCTATTCTTAAAATTTGGGGAATCTAGGGGAACATTTCTGCCAAGAAAAGTAGAAAATCTGAGGAAGCGAAATTTCAAGAATTTGACTAATCAAACAAGTCATAATATTGACTAGAACTCAAAAATTTTGAGGACAATCTTGAAGGGTTGGCTTAGCGATTCTTAAGACCTTATAATATTCATGAGATTCTGAATTTGAAACCTCTTGTCAGCATTTTGAGGCCACCTTCATGAGATTCCTCCCTATAATTAATATATTATAATCTGGTGCGTGTGGAATGAAAGGACTATGTATATCCGAAAAAATAGTCAAATACTTGAAAAAATCTAAATACCTTTATTTGCCCAAAAAAAAAAAAAAAAAAAAAAAAGGACTTCACTCTACATGACAGTGCAAAACCATGTAAAAAAAAAAAGGACTTCACTGTACATGGTTCTGTACAGAACCATGTAGCTCGCTTCTAATTAAAACCACGACAGTGCAAACAGCATCCTTGTAGATATGAATTAGTATAATTTGGAAATGCGTATTGCTTTTTTACGAAGTTATTCTTTTTTTTATGTGCATAGAACAATCAATAATTTACTTAAAATAAAGATTTCGAATTTAAAATTCCCGCTTTACAGATGTACCCAAGTGTAAGAAGAGCATAAAAGCCAACTCTTGTTCTAGAAAAGTATTGTAAAGTGCATTATGCATAAGGGAAAGAGTAATTGACTCGCAAACCGAAGGTTCAGAAATGAGAAATCCTCACTAATTAAAGTCGATCAAGTTAGGTACAAATCTTACTCACCTTTTGTGCATGTTTTTCTGCATTCCATGGATTCTTTAATAAACACATTATGAAAATAAGGCAAGAGGAAATTTCTTTATGCATACTAGTCGCTAAAGTATGTAATATACAAAAAGAGTGGCCTACTATGGTGGTGATGGGTGATGTAGAATTAGAGTTTGATTTTGGAGAGGGAGCTTTAGAAACGGCTACCACATCCAAGGAAGACAGCAAAAAGATAAAAGCATCACAAAAACAATCTATATATGATAGTGATACCCATTTAACTAATAAATAATTAAATTTTATTTAAAGAAGAAAAAAATCTAATTTAAACAGAATTTATTTGGGATTAGGTTGCTTTGTCAAAAAAGGCAAGATATATATATATATTATAAAAGAAATTAAAATTAAAATTAGCGAATTTCTAGATAATAATTTATCTAATTTAATTAAAGAAGATTAAATACAATTTAATCACAATGTTTTAGAGTTAGATTTCTTTGTCCATCAAAAAAAAAAAGTTTCTAATTAATTTAAACTAACATTGTTTAATCCTATTTATAACTCTATATATATATATATATATATATATAGATGAAGCAAAAAACATATTGGCTTCTAAAAATTTATGTGAAAACCTTAAAATAATTCAATAAAAAATTAAATAATTTAATTATATATAAGAAAATGCTAATTGCAAATTTTCTATCAAATTTCTAAATGGCACAAGATTGATTAAATTTGATTATTAAGGAATGGAATATTGATATATTTATATATCGTTGAAAACTTAGAATAACTTAATTTAACTTATCATTATATAAGAAATAGATTTATAACATCTTAAATTATTGGATCAATTATAATTTGCCCTTTGTGGTTTGACCCTTTCACAATTTAGTTCTCAAAGTTTCAATTGCTACATTTAAATTTAAAATTTGTATAAAAATGAAATTGTTTTTCATTAAAAATAAATATTTTCTCACTCATGCAACATCTCTCTCTCTCTCTCTCTCTCTCTCTCTCTCTCTCTCTCTCTCTCTCTCTCTCTCTCTCTCTCTCTCTCTCTCTCTCTCAAGGCTACAATTTGGCTAAGATCACCAAGGACTCACCCTCCAACAATCCTCATGGTAGAACATATAAGAGTAAACTACATATTTGGTCCTTATCTTTTAAACCATATTTCAATTTGATCTCTAACCTTAATTGAGTCTCTAACTTTTTAGTGCTGTGTCATTTTAGTTCTTACCATTATCTCTTAGATGAAAATTGTTGACATGGCTAACAGCTAAAATAAAAAATTAGTTTTCACATCAACAATTTTCATCCAAGAGATAACAATAAAGACAAAATTGATACGGTATTGAAAGTTTAAGAACCAAACTGATACAATTGAAATATAGTGTAAATGATTAAGACTAAATATGTAATTTATCCAGCATATAAACTATCCATATAATAAATGAATTTTATTTCTCCATGCAAATTTTTTGTGTTGTTGGATTTTAAGTGATAACCTAATGTTAATGACATTTTTTTTTTTTTATGATTCTACATGTTTGAAATTCGAACCCTACCTCTCAGCCCAAATTTTTTTTATAGGGGGCCCCTACAAAAAAAATTGTGCTGTTTTTTCAACCAATTGAAAATAGATGCTTAAATTATTAGATTAATTTAACTTTTAGTTCAACTGACTTAGCGAAAAGAATTTGTCCCATGGTCCGTGATTCCTACTCTTATTTAGGTAAACTAGATTAAATTTTGAGAGTAAGATGGACCCATATAATTAACAACTTCAAATTTGATTCACTAATCGCCAAAATATTTCTCAAAAACTATTTTATATATATATATATATATATATATATATATATATATATAATTGTAGACTGTTTCCCTGTTCATGAGAATATAGATGGGATGGTTGATCCTGTTTCTTATTTGTTTTGATTATCAGATAATCTGTTTCGCTGAAAACTAAAGGGGCCCGTATAAAAGATAAGAAATACTTCAAAAAGGCCGAGTAATCTATCAAGAGTTTTATAATTTAATTGGTATATTTTGGTATTTCAAATCCTCCATTTTTCCAATTCTTGAGTTATATGTTAAAAATTAAAAACTAAGAAACCAGGGGAAAAAATTTAACAAACTAAGCATGCCCTGACTCTAAAGTCTAAACCAAACTCATAAAAAAGGATAATGTTAATGGCACTCCATTGGGCCTTGGTTTGGCATAAATGAGTATTCACTTTGGCATGACCAAAACTAAAAGCAAAAATGACCCATGGCATGGATTTGAGTTCTCCCACTAGTAACGTGTTGCAACTTCTTATACCTTACTCGTAGGTTATTTACCTAGTTCATCAACGATTGTGGTATAGGGTTTTAGCCAAAATGATTATAGTGCTACTATGATCACATCCAGATAGTGAAGTTACACTCGTTATCCTCTCCAACTATTTTTTTAAATAAAAAATATATAAATAAAGCAAATATGTGATAGCTAGATGCTTGCTTGTTGCGTGCATTGCGGGCAATATATAATTGGACATTCACTACCTAAAAGCTTGCAAAAAGACAAGCGTATTCACTTGCATTGACTTTGCATGAGAATTATGAAAAAGATAAGAAGATTCCAAAACGCTATTTATAATAAATATATTAACCATTTGATCTCTCTGGAATGAGTCTTGAAAGAGAAAAATAATTTCCTGATAGGTTTGTTGGGCTACCTAATTGAGTTTTCAAAACTAAGTACAACAATACACGATTCATATCTCTAATGTTTGATGAATATCCTCACCTAAACGATTCGCCGTTAGAGTTTGTTCTTCCTTTATGTTCTCATCTTTCATACCATCTTTGATCCTACTATCATAATATCTTAATTATCATTTATTTTGATAATTATATCATTATAATGGAAAGGAGATTTCAAGCTTTCAATTCTGACATTAATTTCTATTAAAAACATTAATAAGTGCCGGTTGAACTAAGAGACTTTGTGCATTAAACAAAAGCTTAAATGCAACATCAATCAAAATGATGGCAAATGTTCATCATGGACTTAAGAGATAAATCAAACTAGCGGTCAATTATTGCAAATGTAATGATTCTCGAGCTGCAGTATAGTTTACTAGTTAGATTAGACGAGACCCATTTTGTACTATGATGACCCTTCAATTATCGAATTTGGAAAAGGGCAATAGGTTATACATTCATGCGTGTGAGTTTATACAAACACAAATGTGAGAGTAATGACTAATAATAAGAGCTTAGGAGTAGGATGGGGACACTGGCTAAGGCAAATAATTGATGTAGCTGAGTTGACTAATTATTTCCTCATACAAAAATCAAAGATGGATAAGAGGCACATGTGAGAGCTATACTCAATTTTATAGTGTCATGATAATATCTCGAGTCATGTTAGAGTTTTTCCCTCCATATAAAAATAAAACACGTCTAAATCTATCCTCAATTTTATAACATATTTACGTGTAAATTTATAATTTGATTACATCGCTTGCATATGAGACTATAAAAAGTAACTACACAGGAGTGTGGTTTAATGGTAGAAATCTTTGTCCCAACACTTAGAGAGAAACGGTTCGAACGATAATCATAACAAAATCTATGAAATACACATGGTATTACTTATTACCGTCACATAGCGTAGAATCAATAAATCCACATTAAAGACTCAATTTTTCATTCAAAAAAAGAAAAAGAAAAAGAAATAGAGACTATAAAAAGCATAAATCACAATTCGACACTTGTGGTAAAATCGATGGATTCTAGTGTGTCATTTTCCAAAAATTATTGAAAAATGTGTCATGAGTCAGACTTGTGTGGTGGAAATTGGCTAAATGGGATGTGGACTACTAAACCGCCGATTTAGTCTATGACATTTGGGTTATTGGGCCCACGTATTGGGTTAGGCCGATCTCGGCTATTCATTTGATTGTTTGAACGTAAGAATTAGGATTTGTGCTTCTTGGCCCAATCAACCAATCAATCACCATCCAGACTTCTCTATTGTGTGGTTGATTTTTTAGGTGCTTGCGTAAATTTTTATTTCCTCAATTATATTGCTTGGGGTTATTTTTTACTTTAATTCTCACACTGACTTCAAGTCTATCGTATTTAGTGGTGCGTACCCGAAATATTTTAAAGGAACTCTTTGAAATGGAATCTGATTTTGTTAATGATGTTTGACAAGGTCCATTTTGATTTCCTGGATGTTTTCATGGAATTTTTGCGTCAGTATGGTGATGCTTTGACCTTTGTTTTAGGATCTGTTCGATCAGGTTGAAAATATATACTATCAAATTGGTTTATTATGAGATTTATCAGATTGTTCTTCAGATTGAATATATATATATATATATACATTCTTTTTTTTTTATTGGGCTTTTATCTTAATTTAGAAAGTTGAAAGAAAAGCAAAACCACATCAACTTGGGACACTTAAAGAAAATTTTCTAATGGAGTTACTGAGGTTGAGAGTGTTAGCATAATATAAATTAGAGAATTGGTAAAAATGAACAAACCTAATTAATTGAATTTTTTTTAAACAAGATTTAACCTAATCATTTTTGTTTCTCAAAAAAATAAAAATATCAAGATTCATTTTATATGCAAAAATCGGTATTCATTTAATATTATATTGATTTATTAAAAAAATGGTGAGTTTTAATTAATTTAAACTAACACATACATTGGAAGTGTGGACTTTGAAATATGATTAAAAATGTGTTAGGCACCCAAACTCGTTAGATTGAATAGATCAGTCTCCTCTTATATAATTGGGCGACTTTCAATTATGGACTTTGGGAGAACCTACTTTTCATAATCCATAATCTTGAAACATTAAAATTAGTTATGTGCAATATGAACTACATGATTTGTTTACAAGATTAATTTATTGTCATACTTATTAGAAAAGAAATTAATTTGCAAGAGAATTGTTTACAATATATTGTCTTGTAGTGCAGGTTTATAATTAAGAATGTGTCATTATCTAATTTTGTTAAATAAATAAGTTAAAGGCCATATAGGTCACTTAAGGGCCGAATAATATTCTTATAAAAAACCAAAAAGAAGGGCCCAATAATATAATGATAATGGGATATAAAGTCTAGCCCAAACAAATATATATATATATATATATATATATATATATATTGAAAATATTGAAAACAGTATGTAATCAAAGTAAAACCAGCCAAGAATGCGGTAGCAACAATTTGAAAATAAATTAATTAAAATAGAACTAGCCAAGAAGGCAATAGCAGTAAGTATATTAAACATAAAGCTGAAAGTAGTTATTATTGAAAATAGACAACAGTACTTATAGCAGTGGTAGTTACAGGATTTCAACAAGTACAAGATTTGAAACTAGTTCTAGTTACAAGATTTGTAGGAAAGTAGTAAAGGAAATTCTAGAGGAAAATCCTAAGCTGAAAGGAACTCTCCAAAGAAAATTCTAAAGGAAAATTTTGAATCTAAACATAAGGGACATCCCCTTTATATAGGCAAAAAACATAATGAACAATAAAAGTGTACAGTAATAATGAACAGTAAAAGTGAACAATAACTTTTCACTTTTCAACTCAAGATAGCAAGAGCCCCGAACTTCAGTTCAAACAACCAGTCTTTACCATTTTGGCATTTTGTGCCGAAAATAACAAAATGACCATAATCATTAGGAATCCACTTTATCAAAAGTGACTGAAAGCATCATCAGATTCCCTTGTAATGGGAAGCAATCAGCGCAATAGTTGGGACTTCACCAGGGGTAAACCAAGAGTAAACATTGTAGCATTTTGGCCATTGTGCAGGCCAAACAAATATGAGAATCAATTTTCCGCTAAACCAAGAGTGTCTTCTTCATCATGACCAAACAGTTCCTGATTGTAGGGTTAATATGGGTTATTTGCAACAGATGATTCAGAGGACAGTTTATCTTCTGAATCATGATTATCAGTAGCATCTTTCTCCTTCCATTTCAACTTGAGGAGGGCATACAGAGCATCAAGATCCTTGTGAATTTCTTCCAAAGGAGAACCCTTCTTTTTAGGCTTAGCAGAGGGCTTAACAGTTTTAGTAAATGTAGAAGCAGGTGCATTGGCTAGTTCAGCTGTTTGCACTAGCGTATGAATCTTAACAGCAGGTAGAGTATTTGGAGATGGGAAATCTCTGGAGACATTGTTAACAATTTCCTGTACATAGGGAAACTTATCACACCACTTAACATACCAATGACGAATGAGAACATCACCTTCCTTATCATATTGTCATTTTAAGATCCAGAGTACCTTGTATTTCTTAATGAAATGGAGCAAACCAGGGAATTTAGCACCATAAGAATCAATTTTGAACACACTTGTAAAATATTTGAAAAAGTCCATTAATGGTGCTGGGAATATTTCAGGAACAAAGCCGAATTGAGTCCACCATCGGCTAAACCAAAGAGGCAAACTGGTATTGAAATTCTTATCAAAATTAACAAACGAAGAATGAGACATGTTTTCATTCTGATGTAGCATAAATCTGAACCAAGCAGTGAGATAATCATGATAAGAGTATGGGACAGAGGAGGTTGGTAACATTCTTGTGGAGGCAAGGTTGGGGCCCCACATTTCTTCAGAAATAATATGATTCAAGAGAAACACTGTGATTAATAATTTTAGTAGTGTTAGTCTTATCAGGTATGGCTTTAATAGTGATGGATTTCTCATGGCGCAAACTATCATAATAGTATTACACAGTCCTCTCACTATGTTCAAGGAGCCAATGGAACTTTGGGGGAAAGTAGCTGGTAGCAAGTCTAAAGAGATCAGTAATTGAAGCCTTATTTGACTCAATGGAAAACAGGTTTTGAAAACATTGTTTTTTAACATACTGAGAAGCATTGGAAGTTTTGGGAAAAATAGTTTTAATAGGCTGGTTAACTAGGGTTAAAGCATAAGGGTCATAGGATGAGGCCAAAACAGAAGAGTAATTAGGCTTAGGAATTGTACCTAAGGGAGTGAAATGGTTAACAATCTCCAAAGGAGAAATAGGTTCCGTTTTAACAAAATTTGTTTATCAGTGGCAGGGCTCTTGTCTTTCGACCGCCTACTTGCCATTGTGACACTGCAGAAATTCACGAGTAAGGAAATCAAGGATGGTATTTTGAGATCCTTTAATATATTCAATATCAAAATCAAAAACACTTAAAATAGCTTGCCATTTGGCAAAAATATGTTTTGAAGCAATATTTTCAACATCTTTTTCAATAACATATATGGCACTTTTGCAATCAATTCGTAACAAAAACTTTTGGTTTAATAAATCACTTTGAAACTTTGAAATACATAGTACTATAGATAAAATCTCCTTTTTAATAGTACCATAGTTTAACTGTGCAGTATTCCGGATTTCATAATAGAAGCGAACAATTTGTTCAAATGACTTTGGGGAAACTCTTTGTTTCATAATACCACCATAACCAATGTTAGAAGCATCGGTCTCAACAATTTTGAAAGCATTAACAGTAAGAATACCGAGACAGGGTAATGTCTTGACATGAGATTTGATTTGTTTAACAAGGGAAGTATGGACATCAGACCAGGGTGGAAGATTACTTTGCAACTGATCAAAAAGGGGTTTAATTTTTTCCTCGTATCCTTGTAGAAATCAGCAACATAATTCAGGGACTCAAGAAATCTCTGGAGTTGGGTTTTATCAGTGATAACATCAAGAAATTTATCAGCAAATTGAATGGCTCTGTGTATAGGACAAATTTGTTCTTCAAAAATGTCATAGCCAAGGAAACGAACTTTTGTTTGAAACAATTTAATTTTCTTAGCAGAGACAACAAGACCATTTCTTTTGATAGTATCCTTAAATGAAAATAATTGTTTCTAGTATTCATCAATAGAGTTAGATTAAACAAGAACATCATCAATATAAACAATGGTGACATGGCTGAAAGAATTGAAAATATCATTCATAATGTTTTGGAATTCACTAGGGGCATTCTTAAGACCAAAAGGCATGACATTCCACTCATAATGTCCAAAAGGAGTGGTAAAAGCAGTTTTATACTTATCATTCTCACTAATCTAGATTTGCCAAAACCCAGATTTCATGTCAAACTTGGGAAACACCACAGCCTCACTCAGTCTATGAACTAGATCGTTTTTGTTGGGTATGGGATACTTGATCCATTCTAAGACCTTGTTCAAGGGCTTATAATTGATAAATAGGCGAGGCGTCCTCTCTCAATCTCAGCATTTTTTTGAACATAGAAAGCAGCACAAGACCATGGGGACTTGCTATTCCTAATGATTTTTTTCTTAAGTAAATCTTGGATTTCTTTCTTACAAAATTCAACAGTCTCAACATTCATCTGAATAGGGCGAGCTTTAGTAAGAATGTTCTTTTCATCAAAATCTTTAACATAAGGCAGGTTAACAATATGTTTTCTTCTATGCCAAAAAGCATTAGGAACATCAGAGCAAACATCATCAATCAAATTTTTTTGATAATTATCAATTTTTAATTGCAGCAATTTATCAGAAAGCTGTTCAACAATTTTTTTGTATCTTACTTCTTGCTTAAGGAAGTTTAGATGTTTGGTTTTAGCATGAATCAGATTTAAAGCATCATCAGTATCAATTTCAAACTTTGAAGCAAATTTGAATTTTACTTTCTGTCCAAAAGGATTAGTAGTAATTTCATCATGCTCAACAAAAAAAGGATACAAAGCATTTATAAATGGAAGTTCAAGAATCACTTTATCAGTCATGTTTTTAACAAGAACAGAGGGAATCTTGAAACAGACATTATCATGACAAACATAAGTATTATTCAATTCATATTTAATTTTCATTTGAGTACCATTAGCAGAAACAAATCTTTCAGTTGATTTTTCAAAATATTTAGAAGGGATCAATCCTTCCTAGATACAATTCATATCCGCACCAGAATCAATCATAGCAATAACATTGAAATGATAATCATGGGAAACAACAATTTTAACTTTTATAAACCATTTTGGGGGAAACATTTTATTAACAATATTAATCTGAGAATCAAAGAAAATATCAACAATACCTTTATCAGAAAGAAGAGCCTGTTAACTGGATTCATCTCCATCTTTGTGCTCATCTTGTTCATTATCAGATTGATGTTTATTAAGGTTTTTATCAATTTTTAACAGTAACAATTCTTGTTTAAGATTATTGTTATCACTTTTAATGTTTTTAAATTCAATTATTTCTTGTTTAACAACAGTAATTTCATGTTGAATATCATTAACAGTCAAATATTTGGATTTCTTTTTATTGAATCTTTCTAAAGTTTCTTCAAAGCTTATTGTTGATTTTAGTTTTTTAACATTTTCATCTTTTATTAGATTTTTCTTAAGCTTATTGAGATACACTTGTTTTAATTCAGGGTTCTCAATTTGGCTTATCAAAGTAACTAACAAACTTTCATTTTCTTCGAGAATCTCTACAACCAATCTTAAAATTAAGTGAACCAGAAGATTCATCAGCAAATTGATAACAAGAATCAGATGAGGATGAAAAATCCTCTTCCAAGGAATCAGATGAATTGTTTGATTCAATGATTCAGAATAAATCTTCTTGATCTTTATCATCAATATTTAACATATTAAATTTATTTTTTAACTTACAAGGTTTTTGCTTGAGATCTTTACTGTAGTATCCAGGTTTACCACAGTTAAAACATTTGCCTTTACTTGATTTATGTTTATCATACTTTTTAGAAACATTTTTCTTTTTAGAATAAAAATCATTGGGTTTAACAAAATTGGTTCTGTATTTTTTATATTTTTTATGATTATAATTTTTGTGAATTTTATCATGTTTTTTTCCTTTTTTGCCTGGAATGAGCAATAGGGGGCAAACCATACTGTTCACAGAAATTACCCATTTCATATTTAGCTTTTCTTTTATTCTTTAATTGGTATTTTAACAGTTTTTCATCATTGCACATATTCATACCAAGTTTTTTAATAGTGCTTAGAATATCACTATAAGTTAAATTATCATAATCAATAGAATTATTTTTACCAATTAATTATTGTTTTACCTTATGAGCAAAGATAGGAGGTAGGCCATCAATAAATTTTTCTTTCCAATAAGGCTTGTAGCAATCTTTCCGAAGCATAACTCTGGAAATGAAAACATCTTGGTACCATCTGTAATCAGACATAGTAGGACATCTCAAATTGTTTAGATAATCAGAAATTCGAGACGAAATATTATATGGGATACCAACAAAGTGTTTCAGAACAGTATAGATTAAGGTATTGACACCATCAGGTATACCTCGACCAATACTTTCATAAAAAATAAGCAAACCTTCATCATTCTTTTTAACAGATGTTTTAATAGATTCTCTGGAATCTTCTGTGAGATATAAATCCCACCATCCACAAAGAGTGCCAGAAAAACTAGTAACAAAAAGGTCAACAATTTCAGGGTGGTCAAGATTATGGTTATTAATATAAGCAATTCCAACTATAAACATATGACCCATTTTATTAATGATTTCTTGTTCAGACAAACTATCAATATTTCATTCATAAAGTTTATCAGCAAAAACAAAAAATTGGGTTTGAAAAGATCTTTCTTCAAACAGCCCTCAAAACATCTCTTTCTCATTAATGGATACACCCACCAAGGACAATGGTATGAAGGAGATTCTCACTTATCCTTCAAAGATCCTTATGCTCTTGCAAATTGCTAGAGAAATTATTTCAATAATCGAATTCTTGATATCATCCAAGACCTAGGGAAAGATTACCATTTCATAGGAAGCACAAATAGAATTCATGTTTTCGGTATCAAACCCTATGTTTCTGCCTTCTGCCATTTACAGAGAACTGGTCATGAAGACCTAAGAAGATTCATTATTCCGGGGAAAAACCCAGAGTATGAACCTCTTCTATATTGTGGATTATGCAACCAGTATGCTATTTATCATGAACATGAATGTAATGATGATCCCCCATGGGATCCTTATGATGGTTACCCATCCAATGCTCCTGACATTGATTAATGTTTGAACATCTCAGGCCACTGCTACTGTTGTTACTAATGGGTCACTCCAGGCCATTATTACTTCTGATCACCCAAATACTATTGTTCTCAGCTTTATTCCCATTACTAAAGTTCATTCCCCAGTGCAAACAGCTGAACTAGCCAATGCACCTACTACTTCATCTACAAAACCTGTTACGTCCTCTGCTAAGTCTAAAAAGAAGAGTTCTCCTCTTGCTGACATCCGCAAGGACCCTAATGCTTTATATGCCCTCCTCAAGTTAAAATGGAAGGAGGACGAAGCTGTTGATAATCATGATTCAAAAGAAGAACTGTCCTATCATGATTCAGAAGATGAACTGTCCTCCGAAGCATCTGTTGCAAATAACCCATATTACCCCCTAAAACCAGGAACTATTCGGTCATGATGAAGAAGAAACTCATGAGTTAGCGGAAAATTGATTCTCATATTTGTCTGGCTTGCACAACGGCCAAAATGCAACAATATTTTCTCTGATGAAGTCCTAATTATTGTGTTGTTGCCCCCCACAAAAGATGCTGCTTTTGATAAAGTTGATTCCTAATGATTATGGTCATTTTGTTACTTTCGGCACAAAATGCCAAAATAATAAAGACTGTTTCTTTGAACTGAAATTACAGGCTCTTGTTGTCTTGAGTTGAAAAGTGAAAAGTTACTGTTCACTGTTACTGTACACTTTTGCTTTTTCTGCCTATATAAGGGGGGATGTCCCTCATGTTAAGACTCAGAATTTTCCTTTAGAATTTTCTTTAGAGAATTCCTTTGGGAGAGTTCCTTTGAGCTTAGGATTTTCCTCTAGAATTTCCTCTACTACTTTCCTACAAATCTTGTAACTAGAACTAGTTTCAAGCCTTGACCTGTTGAAATCCTGTAACTACCATTGTTGTAAGACTGTTGTCTATTTTCAATAATAACTACTTTCAGTTTTGTGTTTAATATACTTGCTGCTACCGTCTTCTTGGCTAGTTTTATTTTAATTAATTTATTTTCAAATTGTTGCTACCGCCTTCTTGGCTGGTTTTACTTTGATTACATACTGTTTTTAATATTTTCAATATAATATATATATATATATATATATATAGTTGAAGGCTAGGGAGCAACGAATTATTGAGTTTTCAATATGTTACAGGAAAAAAAAAAAAAGAGATTGTAGGTTAGGGATAGTCAATGGGTGACAAGTTTGATTATCAATCATGTAATACATGGTAAGAAGCATAAATCATGAAACAGAAATTTTCATTATTGATTTATTGGTTTTTCAACTGTGATTGGGTAGGAGCCTTGGTATGATCGATCCTTGACCACCGGGCTAAACAAAAAGTCATTCCATGCATTATGGATTGGACTAACCTAGGAAAAGGTTCTAAATGAGTTTTAACATACAAGCATAAGGTAGGTTTTGGGTTCTTCACAAATTAGAATGTTACACCTCCTAATTTGTAATGGAAGGAGCACTGCATTGATCTAAGTGATGAGGAATGAAGTTTATACTAACCAATAGGGTGGTAGATTCACCAACGACTACCCAAGTTTAAGGAAGATTGGATCCGTGTTTGCTACCATCATGATAAATGAGCATTCAAGAGATGACATATTATGGAAATTTATAAGCATGTAAGTGAGCACTTATGACATGAATGGCTATTAATTCCTAATTGGAGTTTAGTCATTGATATTTCCAATGGATTCGCCACTACAAGAAATAGCGACCCCCTTGACCCTACGTAAACGAGATATATCATGTAATTATTTTTTTAATAAAAATTGGTAATGTGAATAATTTACTTTTTAGATCAAATAAACTTGTAAATGAAGTGCCAAAAAAAAATACTAAAACTTTTACTTTTTACTTTCGTTCCTAGTTAAATTTTAATAAAAATAAAACTACATAAATAAAATGTTGTTTAGAACAAATTATTGGCATTCTAAGACATGATGGAGGAATTCTTTAAGAGCAAACCCTAACTACTAAGATACTTAAAGTGATCATTAAAAGTAGCCTAGCAACTTTAAATTAACAGTTGCATTTTTTTACATTAAAAGATAGAAAAATAAATATAAAAAACCATTTAAAGCCTTAATATGTATACATACACGTTTCCATCAACACCAAAAAAAAAAAAAAAAACCTACAGTTGTTGGCCAACTTCTTACTGGCTCTCATTTGGACCCACTAATAACATTGTTTTTTTTTTTTTACCAATAATCACTCACCACATCAACAGTTTATAAAAGTTTTTGTAAAAAAATTTTTTATCTCTAGTATTTTCCACACAAAAAAAAAAATTAAATAGGTTTGACTGTAAAAAATTAAAATAAGTTTTGAAATTCTTTAATTCTTTCCTTAAAAAAAATTATACTTTCTTTATAAAGAATAATAAAATAAGATGCTAACACAATCTCATGGGTAGCCTAATAAACCCAACCCAATAACCCAGCCCGCTAAAGATAAAATGAGCATTATCCATAAGCAGGTTCATGGGCTGAAGCTTACCATTTCCTAGCTTCACCACTGAATATAAGTATATAACATTAGACTTTTAGGCATGATTATAATAAGTGAAGGCTATTAACATATATATATATATATATATATATATATATAATCATAATCATTATTCTCTAATAATTGTTAGTACTTGATAATTGATACCATATTGAAAGCTCGGATCTTATGGTTATGGCCCAAAGTCTAGGAATTAATAGCCAAAAGAAGTAGAGAAGAAAGCTAGGTAAAAGGTAGTGTTTGTTAACAAAATTCTAGCTTTGCTTCTAAAACGTAAAAAGGATAGAAGTATATTGCAAATTACTCCCCAAAAGTTTGGATATTTGAAATTTAGCCCCTAAAGTTTGGGGTGTACGAATTTTACACCCCCAAATTCTAAAATTTAAAGATGTAAAATCTAAACATTCTAAAACTTTAGGAAGTAAAATCCAAATACCCCTAATATTTATGGATAAAATTCAAATTCTAAAAATTCCCAAAATTCAAGGGGGTAAAATCCAAACGCACTAAGCTTTAGAGATGTAATTTACAATTTAACCAAAAAATAATAATCAATACTTATACCAAGTTAAAATAATAATCAATAATTATACCAAGTTATTCAAGTGAATATAAACCCTTTGCAGGATGGGGAGTTCTCTTGCTTCTTTTGGAAAATGAATAGGCTTTTAATAAGGTGATTAAAGATAACATCTTTCCATCAAAATTAAGCTTATAAATTTAAATTTAAGTTGACATTTGTATTAGGAAAGTTTTTAATAAGTGATTGAATCTTTTCTAAGGGACATCAATGCCAATAAATTTCCTTTCAAAATGTTTAGCTCTTAAATGAGGAGATTTAGTCAAGTTTTTAAATTAAAAAAGGAAATTAAAGGAAAATACATAATAGGAAAGTAATTTTAAAATTTATAATTGTAAAAAAAATTATATAATTTTCAAAAGATTATATATATATATATATATAAATTTGGGGTGGGATTCCAATTTATACATATATAAGATCTTCATCTCCTTCTCTACTAGTCATTATAGGGTAAATATTAGGTAGAATATTTGTGCCGTACATTAAAATTTTCAATTGAATTCAACACATAGTCTAATAAAACACAAATATTATTTTTATTTTGTGATGATAATTAAGTCCAATACAACTATTTTATTATCTTTTTCTTGACAAAGTGTTACACTCTGTTACCCTTTTCCGGCCCAATTCACTTAAAAAACCGAGACATCCAATTCCGAGGTCTGAATATAAAACCGGGTGCAGCCAAACAAACAGAAAAAGAAACAAAGCCCAAACCCTAACTAGACCAGGGAAGTAACCCTAAAAAACATAAACTAATATCCGTGAGCTAGGGTTTTTGCTACACCAACACACACGCACGCCCACACCTAGTTCGTTCGCTTGCTCTGATTCTCATCACCATGGTACTCTCTCTCTCTCTTCAAAATTTATATGGGTATTTGGTCGCTGTAGAAATGAGTAAGTTATTATCTTTGTGGGTCTTGGATTTTGCTATGCTTAGCTCAAGATTAATATCTGAACATACTAGTGTTGTTGTAGGGGTTTGTGGGCTAGATTTGTTAGCTACCAATATATGGTTTGTCTCTCCATTCATCTTTTCTGTGATTTGGGTTTTCTCATATATGCTTGTTTATCTACCCAATTTCATGGCTTAGCTACCCATATGTTGTTTGCTTGTTTGTTCTTATGCTTGAAATGTTATGTGTTCTAGGTTCTCTGGTGTGTGGTTCTCTATCTAATAGCCACCATGAAAAGTAGTGCAAAGTTCAGGACAGAGCCTGTTAACATACCATCCACTAGCATCGGCCTCCAAAATACTAGTTTAGTCCACAAGCGGATTGGAAAAAACAATAAAATCACTCTCAATCAAGGTGCCTAGATTAGCCAAGAAATCGGCACATTTGTTTGCCTCTTTGTAGATATGTCTAAATCTCGTTTGGGAAATCCAGGTAGCCATGTGCGTGCAATCATCCATAATAAAAGAAAAAATAGTGTTTGCGAGTTAAAAGCATCAACAATGGCTTTAGCATCCAATTCAATAAAAACAGCTTGAGCATGAATTTGTAAGCAAAGCTAAAGTCCATACTGGAGAGCCTATAACTCCGCCAAGAAGCTAGTAGTATTCCCAATCCTCCTTGCAAATCCTGTCACCTAATCACCATTCTCATCCTTGATTAAACCCCTCCTCCAGCTATCCCGAAGTTGCTTGCTGCCAAGCCATCAGTATTCAAAGTTAGCCATCCATTCCTCAGTTTCTCCCATCTAATACTCTTCAGAATCAATCTTTTGGTGGCTAAAGAATTGTTTGCACAGAAATAATATTCTGAGGCACGATCTACAATTTCTTTGGCCAAGTTGGGATTTGGGTTTTTATTCTTGAAAATACAGTTCCTGTCTTTCAAGAGCAACCAAATATCGAAGAGAAAAACATGATTCCAAGGAATGGGACCTGATATATGGTGGAGATCAAATGTAGCATTGGTGCTTGCAATTGGAGTTTGCTACTCGCCTCCCTAGCTGGTGCCAGACAGTTTTACTCAAGGGAAAGTCACGCAGCATATGTAGAATGGATTCTAATTCACTATGGCATCGGGGGCAACTGGCCTCAACTTGCAACCCTCTAGCCAAAAGACACTATTTGACCCCGATACTGTGATGCATACACTTCCACACAAACACTTGTATTCTTGGCAAGGTTTTCAACTTCCAAATACAATTCCCTTTGAAAGGAGCTTCCTTCATGGGATCCGTGGCTAGCATATAAGCACTTTTAAGATCAAAAGCTCCTTTAGATGAGTACTTTCAGACCAATCTATCTTCCAATCCAGCAGCAAACAGAATTGGAGTGGCCATAATATCTCTAATAATCTCTTCTAGAAAGTCCATTTGAGCTGTAGACCAATCCCACCTACCTATGTAGTCTGCGACATCCCTGATCTTCAATGGGAGGGGAGGGGAGTTGAGAGTGACAAAATCATCCTCCTTAGTAGCCCCATGTCTGGCAAGGGGATTAGCCACTGCTTTGGCCTCTCTATAGCAATGCTGCACCTGGGCGTGGGGGATTTACTGAGTAAAGCCCTGCAATCATCAACAAGAGGAGACAAACGTTTAGAATAGGCCGCTCCAGATATCATATTAACAATTAATAGGGCATCCATTTCAACCACCACAGCAAGTAGCTGCAATTCAATACACATCTTGAGCCCATCCCTTAGAGCCCAAAGTTCCGCCGTAACACTGGTGGCAAAACCAATGGATATATAAAACCATATACAAACCCATATACAAACACACACTAATACAAACACACTAAATAGACCCATCCATTTACAAGAGATGCCCAATGTATTTATATAAACCCATATACAAAAACACTGAATTGATGCCCAACATATAAATATATATATAAACCCATATACAAATACATAGTAAATTGATGCCCAATGTACAGCATATTTTCTTAGCCTTTTTTGTTAAGTCTTAACACATTACTATTAGGTGCTAACTAGGTCCAACTATAAATCAAGAAATACCCTGACCAAACTCCATAGGGTGCGAGCTGTTTGGCATCTTACAGTCCATGTAAATTACGCTTGTGATGCACACCTATTAACAGTTCTGCTCTTCTTCTCAAAACAAAGACAGTTCTGCTCTACTTGTTTAATTTTAGTTAACAACACTATCATGTAAATGAGCTACAGATATAGGAAGCAAAGCACTTCCAGTCCTTACATTCTTTCTTATCATATCAAGCCCCTTGCGGTAGAGTAAGTCCACAACTTAATATGTTTTTCATTTTCACTGTATTCTTTCTTTTTTTTTTTTTTTTTTTTTTGATAGGTAAGAAAATGTATATTCAAAAACTGCTAGATGCAAAATAGCACCAGCAAAACAGAAGTGCAAAAAAGATGAAAAAGCAAAAACATAAAAAGGCATTAAATACAAAGAAGAAGAGAGCGAAGGAATAAAGGAATAGAGTCACTACATGTGAGTCCCCAAGCCCTAGCTCAATCAAAAAGGGAACAAGAAAAGAGAGCAAGCAATTGGTCCTCGAATCTATCCAAATCCTCAAACGTCCGCCGATTGCATTCCCTCCAAATACACCACATCAAACACAACAGAACTAGGTTCCCAATGTAAGATGAATTCTTCCCCAACCAATTCCACCAACTAAATAGAAAATCTTGCATCGTACATGGGAGAACCCATAAAATCCCAAAAATCCTAAAGACAAAACACCACAGCCGATAAGCCTTCCCACAATGTAACAACAAATGATCTCATCATAACAACGACACATAATGCACCAGTCAACGAAATCAAAGCCCCTAAGTCTCAAGATATCTCCCGTGAGGATCCTATCCCATGCAGTTGTCCAAACAAAGAAAGAGACACGTCGAGGTACCTTAACCTTCCAAATACTTTTCCATGAAAAAGCAACGGAAGAAGAGCCATGTAACTTATGATAAAATGAGCGGATAGTAAAATCCCTGTTTTTGTCAACCTCCATCTCAAACGTCACAGAAGGTAAATTGGATGCCAAAAAACGAAAGAAATCATCCACCACATCTGCCTCCTAATTATTAGGACCTCGAATGAAACAAACATCCCAAGTTCTCCTGTCCCCTTGCTCCTTGACAAATCAAAGATGATTCTACGGATGCCTCTCTATTTGCAGCAAAATTGTACAAGACTGGAAAAGCCAAATGGAGAGGAAGATCTCTGCACCACCAGTTTGTCCATAATTTCACTCTATCCCCCACCCCAACCTTATACTGGACATTTTTGTTAAAAACTTCCCAACTCATCTGAATACTTCTCCACAAACCACACCCATGAACACCCCTTCCCAACTTAGAGGTCCACCACCCCCCCCCCCCCCCCCCCCCCAACAACTACCACCCTCCTCCAAAACCTATTCTCCTCGATCCCAAAATGCCAAAACCACTTTCCTAGTAAGGCTTTATTGAAAGTGGACAATTTCCTAATACCCAAACCACCATTAGCAATAGGCAAACACACCTTATCCCAACCCAATAAATGTGTCTTAGAGTCACCCCACAGGAAGTCCCTTTGTAACTTCTCCATTTTGTTTGCCATGTGTAGGAATGGTGAACAAAGATAAAAAAATTATAAAAAAATTATAAAAAAAAAAGGTGGGAAGTCCCTTATCCAATGGCCACTGCCCTTTTATACATGCTCACTCTAACTAACTCTTGCAACCAATTCCCATACAGCTGGTAGTAACTAACCAATCAACTGTACTAACTAATTCAACCAGTAACAGTTACAGTAAGTATAATAGCAGCAGTAAATTAATAACAGTAAGTAATCCTAACATCAACTTATAAGAGTTCCAAAGAGGTAATACTGTCTATCTAAATTCCTCTTGCTCTTCTGGGCTGGTCTCCATGGAATCCCTGCAGTTGTTGCTTCCATCTTTACTGCACCAGGCATACCCCTAAAAAAAGAAGAATCTAAGATCATTATATTTTTCATTAGAAAATATACTAGTAATGTAAAAAACTTACCCTGCCTTTAAACATTTGTCTTGGTGTTGCAACAATTGCCCCAAGGACGCATTGTCCCAATAAAATCGGCAATGTTTGCACAATGCAACTACCAAAGAGAATTTCCTTTCAACCTTCTTATCTTTCTGCAAAAAAGAGATGCAATATAAAATCTCAAGTCGTATTTGTATATGGATTTATATATAAAACTTGCTTATGTCATTTCAAGTACCAATAATACACTTCTATAATGGTTAGTTTAGATAAATTTCTAATAGTTATTTCTGGCTAACGTCAGTGATGATACAACCAATCTTGTTGTTTGAATACAGTATTCATTGTATCATCACTAACGTTAGCCAGAAATAACTAATAGAAATTTATTTGAACTAACCATCATAGAAGTGTATCATTGGTACTTGAAATGACAGAAGCAAGTTTTATATATAAACTCATATACAAATACGACTTGAGATTTAAAATACAACCAATCTTGTTGTTTGAATACAGTATTCATTGTATCATCACTAACGTTAGCCAGAAATAACTAATAGAAATTTATTTGAACTAACCATCATAGAAGTGTATCATTGGTACTTGAAATGACAGAAGCAAGTTTTATATATAAACTCATATACAAATATGACTTGAGATTTTATATTGCATCTCTTTTTTGCAAAAAGATAAGAAGGTTGAAAGGAAATTCCCTTTGGTAGCTACATTGTGCAAACATTGCCGACTTTATTTGAACAATGCGGCCTTGGGGCAATTGTTGCAACACCAGGACAAATGTTTTAAAGGCAGGGTAAGTTTTTTACATTACTAGTATATTATCTGATGAAAAATATAATGATTTTAGATTCTTCTTTTTTTATGGGTATACCTGGTGCAGTAAAGATGGAAGGATGGAGACTGGCAGACCAGCCCAAAAGAGCAAGAGGAATTTAGATAGGTAGTATTACCTTTTTGGAACTCTTATAAGTTGATGTTAGGATCACTTACTGTTATTAGTTTACTGTTGCTGTTACACTTACTGTTACTGGTTGAATTAGTTAGTACAGTTGATTAGTTAGTTAGTTACTTACTACTAGCTGTATAGGAATTAGTTGCAAGAATTAGTTAAGAGGGAGCATGTATAAAAGGACTGTGGCCGTTGGATAAGGGACTTGAGCAATAAGCAATAAGAACTATCTTACTCTCACATTCCATTGTGTAAATATCTCTTCCTATCTCTCTCTCTATTCTCAGGAGGTCCTAGCTGTCCTCTTTTGTACCAATAGCTAAGCCTAAAGCTCCCCCAAATAAACCAACTATTCTAAAAAAAAAATATGCATCATTGTATTATACGTAAATCACTTGATATATCTATATAGATATTATAATGTTTTTATATCAAGTGTCAATCTTACACTTGCTAAGGCTCATACAATCAGTCAACCCTCTACCAAGATCACCCCTAATGGATAAGAGTGGCTGCCCATTCATCTCTCTCATTTCCATCCACAGTCGGAGAACTCCAACTGCCACGTGTTGCGGCCAGCAAGGGTGGTTTTGTTTTTTTGGTGATGATGGGACCAATTTTCTTTTATTGTGATTTAAGATGGTTTTTTTTTTTTTCCAGTGAAATTTTTATCAGTGTGGTAATGGTAAGTATCTTGGTTACTGTTCCTTAATTACTAGTTTGAAAAAATAAATTATGATCCGGATCACACCTAAATCAAGCACTCAAAGCCCACATAAAACTATGAACATAGCTCAGAAATATTAAGCAGACCCAGAACCAACTTTTTGCAGTGAATCCAAATTATAAAATAAAATAAAAAAGGTGATAAAACCCGAAGAACGTTGTTTTGATTCCAAAAGATCGCCCAGCTAAATCAAGCTTCCAACAAAGATATTGTTTGTAAATGCTAACTTTTTCATCCTTTTAAGTCTTCAAATTGTTGAAGTTTGCAGCTCCTGTAAAAGTTGCAACCCAATGTAAGCTAAAAGCTAATCTTAAATATGATTTTTTTCCGAGCTAATCTAAGATGAAAAAACAATAGATTTTTTAGCTGATAGGAATTTATAAGTAAGTATCCCAAATAGTTTTCTTCCATTTTATTAGTTACATAGCTATATGTCATATTGGTAGCTAGTGTATATATATATAAAAATAAAAATAAAAATTTAGATGTAAGAGATCTCCATCCTTGTTTCTCTCTCACTCTCTCATAGTCTTTAGTAAATTGGTTTAATGATTGTCACTATTTTATAACCCATTTGAAGTGGGCATTAAATGGTTTACCATAGAATAACTTTTAAATAATTGACTTAACTCAATAACACTAACCCTTCAAAATAACCATAATACTACATGTATGACTAAAATGATTCAAATACCTTTGGTATGCCTACTATGATCATCATATCCTCAAAACCTTTAAAATTACCAAAATAGCCCCCCAAAACACGCAAAATACATTGAAAAGTTCAAAAAGATTGAAATATCTCTAAAACCATTAAAAAGACAAAAATACGCATAAAATTCCTAATAGTCTCATCTTTCCTTCCCATTTCTTATTCTCCTTCTATTTTTCTGCTTGCTGGGTTGAAGGCCGTGTGCTCTAAGAATTAACCTATTTTCAGTTGACATTCATCCTGGAAAATAAATATATATATTGTGTAAAATGTAAGAATTTTGGGGCCACAGTGATTTATGGAAACAAGCCATTATTAATGATGTGGGTGAGAGTGACCCTAGATTGATGATAATACATATATATTTTTTAAAGTCCATCTGAAATTGAATCTAGAAATTTGATGATTGTGGTTTTGTACTTATCTATAGTAATGAAATTATTATAACCAGTTGCGTCATTTTTCTCTAATGCCAAAACTGTGTTCTAAAAACTTCCCTGGTTGAATTGATTTGACAATATGGAACCAAACCAAAGATCATGGTTTATTAAATTATTAGTAGTTTAGTACTGATTGACGGATATATGGGAAGAAGAAATAATGTCAATATAATGAGGCAAAGAAACAATCATAGGTATTGCAGTTGAAGGTCAGGCGTGACAGATTAGGAATTTTAAGGTAAAATTGTGCAGTTGCTGCATGATTATTTGTAATAGCGCTATAAAAGTGTAGGTAGTGTTGTATCTGCTTACCTGGTTGGAAGCTTGAGTTCCAGGACGGAACCAAGATTCAAACCTAGGGGGGGCCAAGCTTAACGGAAGTTCAACTTTTTGATATTATAATTAACGGAAGTTCAACTTTTATAGGTCGTGTTTTTTCAATGATTTTTTTACCTCCTAAAATTTAATTGCTTCTCATTCTTGTTTTATCTGTTTGGTGAGTAAGATTCTTATCATTGAACAACAAAAGTTCAAAACCCCAGGCTGCAAACACAAGCAGGGACGTAACCATGTTGTGGTCGGCCCCGCAACTTTTTAAAAAATTTCATCTTGTATAAATATGTACACAAAAGTTTGAACATTTCACCCTTGATTGATGTTCTTGGCCTCCCTTCACCCAAAAAATTTACAAATTGTCCCTTGAAACCCAAAAAAAAAATATAGACAAATGATCTGGCCTAACCTTTTGCCCAATTGTCTCAAGAATAACCAAAACAGATCTTCAAACAAATCAAAAAAATCCAACTAGACAAATCATGCATCCTGATAACAACAATTCCCTTTAGACAAATAAAAAAGCCAACAATTGACAAATCAAAATCCGGTCTAAGCAACACAAATACCAACAATAAAATCTCAAATCACAAAAGCTCAACCATTTTTTTACCCAATCTGTAGTGTTGATTTAGTGTTGCCAATCTCTAGTGTTGATGTTTCAATTTATAAAAATCAATAATTTTAATGATTTTTATAAATTGAAACATCAACACTAGAGATTGGCAACACTAAATCAACACTACAGATTGGGTAAAAAAATGGTTGAGCTTTTGTGATTTGAGATTTTATTGTTGGTATATTTGTGTTGCTTAGACCGGATTTTGATTTGTCAATTGTTGGCTTTTTTATTTGTCTAAAGGGAATTGTTGTTATCAGGATGCATGATTTGTCTAGTTGGATTTTTTTGATTTGTTTGAAGATCTGTTTTGGTTATTCTTGAGACAATTGGGCAAAAGATTAGGCCAGATCATTTGTCTATATTTTTTTTTGGGTTTCAAGGGACAATTTGTAAATTTTTTGGGTGAAGGGAGGCCAAGAACATCAATCAAGGGTGAAATGTTCAAACTTTTGTGTACATATTTATACAAGATGAAATTTTTTTAGAAGTTGCGGGGCCAACCACAACATGGTTCCGTCCCTGCTTGTGTTTGCAGCCTGGGGTTTTGAACTTTTGTTGTTCAATGATAAGAATCTTACTCACCAAACAGATAAAACAAGAATGAGAAGCAATTAAATTTTAGGAGGTAAAAAACTAATAAAGGTGACATCTTTAACATAGAACTAGGCATCTGGTTTTAGGATTCAGAGTTAAAATCTAGCAAATATGAAAATAGTGATGCAGATCCAATAAAGATGATATTTTTAACATGAAACTGGATAAAGATGTTAAATTGACATACTTAATCAAAAAAAAAAAGGCACCTTGCGAACTAGATCTGCAAAGGAATAGGACGATCGTGACAGCGTTTGTAGAGAAAAAGATGCATAACCACACAAGAGAAACCAAATAAAGGTGATATTTTTAATATGAAACTGGATAAAGATGTTACATTGAAATACATAATCAACAAAAAAAAGTACCTTGCGAACTAGATCTGCAGAGGAATAGGACTATCGCGACTGGGTTTGTAGAGGAAAAGGAAGATCCATGCGATTTGGAGAAAGAGCAGTTTCAAAAGGAAGGCGCAGAGAGAGTTTCAAAAGGGAGGCGCAGAGAGAGGTTTTTTTTTTTAGACTTCGGCGCAGAGAGAGTTTAGAAAAGAGAAGAAGAAACAACATAAGATGATATGTTAAAAGGGCAATAAAATTAGGTTTTATCGCCTTCGAAAAAAAAAAACAAAACAAAACAAGATAGGTTTTATAAAAAAAAATTAATTAATTAGGAGTAGGTTTTTGCGTGGTGGTGACACCTTGATTTACGCGTCGGGACCTAAACACTGTTCTATGGAGAGAATCTCCAACGTTGGATGTGCCCGATATGGGTCGGGTTGTACCGAAACCGACCAACAAGTCATTACCGGATCCCAAAACCAGTCCCAATTGGGCCAATCCCTTCCTATTCAAAAATATTTTTTGAAAATAAAAACTAAGTAATTTTTTGGAAGCCCAAATTACGAACCTCATGCGCCGGCCCATTGACCAATTATTACAACTACTTGCATAATTACGAGCGGTCAAACACCACAAATTCACTTTCTCAAAAAAAAAAAAAAACCATAGGGAAAAGTCCTTGATTACAAAACTGTTTACAACTTCTTTTCACAACTTCTTATAGGAGGTCTGACGTGGCAGAGTTTGGTTGATAAAAAAAAAAGAAAAAAAAAAGTAGGTTAATGTATAAGTGATGTTTAATTACTCAACGTATGCCACATCACAACTATGACACAAAAGCTGTGGAATAATTTGTAGGACTACTCAATTCTTAAAAAGTTAAAAGCATGTGTTGGCTCCAAGTGTATTTGAGATCTTTTGCTTTAACTCGTTATGTGATGATTGAAAATATCAATCATGTGTAATTTTAGTCACATTACTAATTAGGGGTGTCCAACAAAAACTGTTGTTGGGTATATTTCAACAATTTACCTTTGTGATAAAGTAAAAGGAACAGTATACAGATCTAACAATAAGCAGTAACACAAATTGATATGAAAAGCAAATACAATTAACAAATACTATATATATATAAATAGAAATCTGCAAATAAATAATGACTCACAGACCAAATGGATGAATGGATGAACAATTGAGATCAAGTCTTGTGTTTTACACAATCTCCTTAAAGCAGATTTCGCCCCTCACACAATCACTGTGGTGCTTTGAGACTCGTGGACGTCTACCTCCCAGGATAAAATGATCTTCAGCACGAAAACGAAGCACTCAAGGTCATGCTCTACGAACTACTCAATGCCTCTTTCTCTCTCTTTGACACAATGAATGTACAAAATTCTCACTGTGTGATTTTTTCTCTGAAAAGTTCTTTTTATGAAATGAGGGACAATGAACTTATCCGTAACTTAAAACTGAAACATTGTTTCAGAGATAACCGCTGTATATAGATTTACTGACTCCAAATAAAATAATAAAATATTATTATAAATTGGATAAGTGGGCCTAGTCCCCACATGCCTAAAGCTCAACCCAACATCCAGCCCAAACTCATATTCTCTATCATTTCTAATGTGAGACTTAAGGATTTTCACCACTTATAATAATATCTTTAAGTGAATATAAAAAACATCAATTTCTTATTCATTCCATACTATTTTTCCAATAACCGTGACCCGACCCATCATCATAAGGATTACACCATGGTCCATAGAGACGCATGAAACTTTTCTCGTCACCACAAACATAGAGACACATGAAACTTTTCATTGTCAATTCTTTTTCTCATTCACATGGAGTTGGGACTCACATTCGGAAGGAACATGAATGAATTCTCCAGATTTATTAATCAACAATCAAAAAGCAGCTGAATTTCATCATATATATTTCTGTCGCCAAGAAAAAAGTGCATTCAAAATTTCAAATATAAAACTGTATGTCCAGTGCCGAATTTGGAATAGCTATAATTAGCAAACATGTGAAACGCAACACACTGGCATAATAGACACCAAGGCAATATTTTTTATGTCAAGAGGAAGGTTGCCAACAATGTCACAAAAACAGCAAGTGATAATAACAATCCAATTAGAATTTTAGGTATCATTTATCTAGGAATATTCTCTACTGTTATGTTTCTGTCAAAAGTTTTCAATTTCCCCCAATTTACCAAAGACTTAAAAAATAAATCTTGTCTTAAAACCGAATATGTTACAAGCCAAGTTGCCTAGCAGAGTTTATTTTGAAGTAAAATGTTTTCCTATTTTCAGATGTTTGTTTGTATGTAAAATGTGGTTAAACTTGTCAAATTTTTTTCGTTCTATCGTAAAATTCTAAGGAAAAAGTTTTAAAAAGTTTTACATTTAAAAGCTTAGTAAAATATTTTACAAAAACACACAGCGGCCTTCCCTCCCATCTGGTGGCTAGATCATCAGTCTAGTGCATTGGGTAGCCGGTGCCGATAGTTTGATCATTAGAGATGCCATTCTAGTGACTGGTGCTAATGGTTTAGTTGTTGGTGCCACTAGTCAGGTCGTCGAAAGTGGCTGTTCCGCTTGTCCAATCGCAGTTCCAGTCACTAAATTTGCCACTTAGGCGGCCAATGTCTGCAATTAGGTCATCAAAGCTACTAGTTCGGCAGTTGAAACGGAGGTCCAGTCCACCAGACCTTCAACACCAACAATTTCAATGGTTGAGCTGCCAATTTTAGTGATTTGTACTAGAAAAATTTTATACCTAAAATATTTTACTTTGAAACAAATGAAACATAAAGCACATTGCTATAGTACAAGGTAGGGGTAGGAATGTTGTACCCTTACTAATGTTAAATTAATTATTCTCCCAAAGGCTCAAGTTAGGTATTAGAAAATTGTGAATTTAATCATTTAACTATAGTTGTAACACTCTCTTCACATGTATGCCTAAACCCCTCTTAATAAGTGAGGTCCAACACGTGGGACTTTTAACATTAAAAAATATAGTAAAGTCAGGGATGAACTCAATATCTCATACTTTGACGGTATATCAAATTATCAACTCTCTCAAAAGTTCAAGCCATTAAAAAAGAATAAATTTAATCATTTTACCATAATTCTAACAAATAATTGAGAGGGAGAAGATTTTATGACAGATAATTGTTCTAAACATAAATAATAATATATAATCTCTCATTGTATATTTGAGATAACATCACCATCTATGAAATTTTGATAAGCTAAACATGAAAAGGGAAAACAAAAGAATTACTCCGAGCTACCGTATCAAGATCAAAACTAATTCATTAAAGAAATTATTGCAATTGCTACATATTAATTAGTAGAGCCAACAACAAATTTTCATGACTTTCTTCAGGTTGATTGAGAAAGTGAAGCAGCTACATTTTTCCTTCTGGCTTTCCTATTGTTCCTCTTTTTTGCCTGACTCCTCCGCAGAGCCATCAACTCCTCGGGATCATCCTCCAAACTCAAATCATTCATGCTTCTCTCTACCTCTTTTTCCAACTCTAAATTTATCTGGGCAATAGGAGCAAAGTTGTGCATGTAAGGCAAGACACAACTTGTTGTAGGTGCACCAAAACCCCACAAGATCTTGAAATCCCTCTCTTTAACATCATATCTTACAAGCTCATCATGCACATCTTGCCACAAATAAATGAAATTGGATTCAGGCTTGGAACCTATAATCTTATGGGCAACCCGTGAATCTGAACCTCGTTTTTTATTAATCCACTTAGTGGCTGCACATAACTCATCTTCGGCCAAGATCTCAAGCTCCTTGTAGCAACTTTGATTTGGCTTCCACTCATCATTGAAGCAAAGAGACCAAAAAGACTGCAGAGAAGACAGCGTACATTCAAACTCCTCTAGGCTATAGCAGAGAAGCTTGTTGTCCTTGGCTTTCCACAGAGTCCTTCCTTGTCGTAGAGAACACGGAGCCTCAATCAATTGGTAGCAACACTGTGACTTTGATGACTTCTTGTTTAGGTGGCATACAAGAATGTGATCTTCAAAGCAATTCCAGAAAAGCTTCTTGTCAATTACCACCTTCGAACCTATTATGCTTTGTTCACACAAAGCAAAAGGTGGAAGCCTGTCATCAAATTCCTTCCACTCGCCTGTGTCCCACGAAAAAATGACCAATCCAGATTGGGTGTCGCCAACACGTCCGTGATTATTATTAATAACACAGACCACCTTAAATCCAAGGTAACAGTCAGTGGCTGTGTCTGCGAGCAAAGCAAAGGTGAGGCGTTTGGATGGCGACTGTGGTTTAGCTTTAGCAGGCGGATAAGGAAGGCAGACATGTTCCTTTGTAAGAGGATTACAAATGAAGTAAGTTGTGACACGCTTTTTTCCTCGGTAGGTGCAACAAAGCAAGAGACCGTTACAAGAATCAATAATCTCCACCACTTCGTTGCTATTTTTTCCCTTCTGCTTTAAGAACTTCAAACAAGGATCTGAAAGAGTAACGACATCATCATCAGGGCCTCCTAGACCTAGCCCTGGGGGAATAAACTCAAGGTCATCTAGAAATTCACCACTAACGAGTCTGTACTCATTATCATAATGACCATCAGGACTAAGCGGTTGTCGCCACTGGTAGAAGAACCCCGCTAGGTTGCCATTAGCAGCGTGTTTTGCTGCGAATTCTGGCTTTCTTGTTATCTTGTTTACGCCTTTCGACACAATCCGAAAGTTGCAAATCTCTTTTGCCGACAACCTCGACAGTATCTCCATTAAGATGCTTTCTGGGATGATGTCCATGATTCCCATAGGCTTTTCTTCGCTGTCTTTCTTTTTTATGTTTTTTTTTCTTCGATCGAGTTTCAACCTGGTATCCTTAGCCATCGTGTTTTTCGTTTCTTCTTCTGTTTACGCCTACGTACTGCGCTCCTATCAGTCCAATATATAAGGATACAGTCCGAGTCTTAATCGGAGTAGGAATTCCAATCCGAGGCGCTCTAGGACACGTCTCAAACCATTCTTCAGCAACGTAAAAGCGCGCTCCCAGTGTCTTTCCCGAAACGGCTTCGCCAATAATCCCAATCAAAACGACCAAAATCTCTCTCTCTCTCTCTCTCTCTGACTCACACTCACACACACAGACACACACGACGAAACTCTAATGGCAGACCACGACGAAGACTACGCTCGCTATCTCCAAAACGTTGATCAGCTTGCCCCGTAAGAAGAAGAAGATGATGAAGAGGAGGAGGAGGAAGAGGAAGAAGACGAGCAATGCAAGCGGAGAAGAACCGACGGTAACCATTATATCTGGTTAGTACTCGCCTCCCAATTCTTACTCTTCTTTGAGCCCTATATATTTGATGAATTTTCATTACCTTCAATTCTAGGGTTTTACTCTAATTTTGTTCCAACCTTTCAGTTACTCACAATTTTGTTGCTATTAGTATAATGCACAACCGACATTATTGATTTAGTAGTAAATTGGTGTAATCTTGAATTTTGGATTCATTGGAGTTTATAGAGACATTTATTTTGGTTAAATTTGATAAATTGATAAGAATTTTCTGATGATGTGATTGTATCGCCACATTATTGTTTATTCATAGTACATTGGAGAGGAATTTAAGTTTCATTTGGTACGTTGAAGGTGTGTATGTGATCTGCCTTAAAGTGGCGGCTGGGTGTCAAAAGACTTAGTTGATTTCAAAAAGGCCTTATTGGGGAAAATGGCTTTGGAGATATGCTCAAGAGTGAGGCATTATGGTGGAGAGTGGTGTGTACTAAATTTGGCAGTATGTTGGGGGATTGGTGTTCAGATGGGGGTTACAGGAATGTATGGGGTAAGTATTTGGAAGTACATAAGGGCAGGATGGGATAAATTTGTTGGCTTCATTAGTTTTAAGGGAACTTGAATAAAGCTTTGGCACGATTCCTGGTGTGGGGGGCAGCCGTTGAGGGGCAGGTTTCCTGTATTATTTCAGATAGCACGTGACACAGAGGCTTCGGAAGCAGTCATTCATTAGAACTTTGTATGATTTGATGTTTGCCTTAGGCAGTGTTCATTTCACTGCTTCTGCAGAATTTATTGATTTTTTAAACTTAAGAATGTAATTCTATAGGAGCCTCTCTAGTGTACTTGAGCGTTCTCCTCTTTCTAATAAACTGATTATTTGCTTACCAAAAAGATAAAAAAAGGAAGTAGTTATGTCATACCTTTGATTTTGTTTCGACCACCTTTACCAATATGCATTTTAGACTTGTGTTCTGGTGAGCTTTGTGGTTGTCTGCTCTATGTATTTGTTTATTTATCCAGGATTTGTGTGCATTATTTCATAATATTAGGGATTATTGGGTGTATGTTTAGTATTCAAATGAAAAGGACTGAGGTTGCAAACTGAATCTGCTCTTTGTTAGTATTTCCATCAATTAAGTTGCAAAGAGCTTACTAAAGTGTTTAGGTAGTATAGAGTTTACCTTTTGTGTCTGTCTGTGTGTCTTTATCACTTTTGGTTTCAAACTTTGCTTTGTAGAGGACAACTGATTTGGAGCATTTATTAGGAGATGTGCAGAGCAGAGCATCTAGATTAGCAAATGCTGGTGGGCAATATCAAGGAAGAACTGTATTTGGTAAGCATCTTTTAGAATGTAAGACATATGCCTTGTGAAATTCAAGTGTAATGTTATATATACAGATTTGTATATGTTAATATGTTATGTATTTATAATGTATTATTGTACACATGTATGTTGAATAAATAGATAAACACTCTCCAATGTAATTTTATGGTTAGGTCATTCATCATTGATGTTTGCACTGGAGCTATGTTCTCATTGTTTTTGATACCCTTTCCCCTACTGTCAAGTATCAAATCTCTTTGTACCCACTGAATCTTGTAAACACATGGCTCAACTTTTTGTGGACAAGGATCTTCTTGCAGTTTCATATTACAGGTGTGCCATTTCTTGCTTTCTGTTATGCTATGTTTCCTATCATCTCTCAACATGCACCAGAGTTATTAGACTATAAATAATAACCATTAAGAAATTTTGTTAAAGAGAAGATGAAACCTCAACTATGCAGGATGTCTAAAAATGTATTTTATTCAACATACATGGAGTTTTACATTTAACCAGGTTGTAGACTTTTTTTTTTATAATTTTTAATCATAGATAATAGATATTTCATTAAAAAAAAGTACATCTTGCTAGGTAATAGACTTTTTATTTTTCTTATTCTTTATATAACATCCCCTTTATCTTTCTATGTTTTATCTGTTTTGGAATCTTTCTTTGGCATCTCTCTCTCTCTCTCTCTCACATGCCATAAGGACTGAAACTTACTTTTGAAGCACAACCATTATATCCCAATGTATGAGGGAAAAAAATGCATTTATGTTATCTTCAAGGTTTTAATTTTTTTATTCTCTTTTTATGATCATATGGAGAAAATTTGATGATTACATGGCTAGTTAGTGATGTTCAGACTTCTCCCTCACATGCCATTTAGATTTCATTGAAAGCTGCTGTGAATTCTTCCTTGTATCTTTGCTTTTCGATTTTGCCTTTTGTCTTTGCATTTCTGATTTTGTTTTAGTTTGTTCCAGCATCATTATTTTTTGTTCTAGCATTTCTTTTAGTTTTCTTTTCCCCTCCCTTGGATGACTTAGTAATTTAGGCCAATTAGGCAAAAAAAAAAAAGGTGATGTGGACAAGTGACTAGAATACTTATTTGGCACTTAATGGTGGCTAGCTCAGTGACGGATATGGATGGGAGGACCATTTGGAAAACGGAATCAAACGTGGTACTAAAATGAAAATTTTCAAACTTTAAGGTGCAGGAGTGTAATTCAGTTTTTTTTTTTTTTTTTTTGAGTATTTGGAAGTCCTAGTTTGCAGTTTTTTTTTGTTTAAATGTAAAAAATTCTTATGAGTACCAAACTGTCAAATTTCACCTCTTCCTTGTTTTATGCATCCATTTATGTTCTTCCCCCCCCCCCCCCCCCCCTCCCCAAAAATAATTTTAAACTATATCTTTTGCATTTTAGAAACGTGTGCTTCTTTTGCTTGATCAGAACTTTTTTGGGCAAATGCTTTCTCAGAACTCACTCAGGAAGAAACTTTGAACCTTTGAATAATTGCAGAAGTGTGGTGGTCGAGCTATAGAGCTATAAAATTAAAATAAATAAATAAAAACTTTTTGTCTTTTCATGCAACCATTTAGACCCCCCCCCCCCCCCCCCCCTCTTCTTTTTTTAATTTTAAACTATATCTTTTGCATTTTAGAAATGTATGCTTGTTTTGCTTGATCAGAACTTTTTTGGGCAAATGCTTTATCAGAACTCACTCCCGAAGAAACTTTGAACCTTTGACCAATTGCATCCAAAATCCTCATCTGATATGGTCTATTGATGGGCCCTGACTTCTTTTTTGTATAAATAGTCAGACTTTGTTGTCATCACAAGTCATCTAAGGTCTAGTGCCTTTGCAATAAGAAATGGAGTTATGCACACCCTGTTGGCCAAACAATTTAAATAGTATTCTATCATTTAATTCTTGAGGGCTGATGAAGGGAATTTATCTTATTATTTTATTAGTCTAAAAATTAATCTATATCAGTATTATGTGATGGTTTATTCTAACAATTTTACAATGTTCTTATCTAGGCCATTTTTGGTTCCTGAATCGGTTAATCAAGGAATTTGTGTATCCCTTTCTTATTCTTCTAGCTGTGATGACATTGTTGCTTCATATCGTCCCAAAGTTGAGATGCAGAATGAGATGGCTATTTCTCAACCTTCAATAACGCATTCCCAAGTTATTGGGCAAGGAGTTCAGGGCTCCCATGTTCATTACAAGGAAGTGGGAAGCAACTGTTTTCAAAAGTTGGGTTCTCCATGTGCCAATGTGAATGAGAGTCGAATACCAATAAGATCTGCAATCTTAGACATAGAAAATCAAGGCCAGATGTTTGCATCTGGGGATGAAGTTATGCGTGAATTGATCTTGCAAGAGTTGCCATCTTTTACAGTTCTTCCACATCTTAATACACAAAAGCGTCCTATTCGAGATGTGAAGTACACACATGCCATCAGCCAAGGTTTACTTAGTTGTTTAAGTGAGGATACATTGCATCTTTTTGGTACCGAACTCTCATGAAAAAGGTAAGCTGATTAAATTCAGTTTGAGTGAGTTATTAATATTAATATTATTGTTATTATTGTTTTCATTAGCATCATTGTTATTATTATTATCACTATTATTTAAATGTGGACTATTATTTTAATTCCTGACCAACCTCAAAACCAAAAAAGGTAAAGAAAAAAACTTCTGACTACTGCTGGTATTCTTATAGTATTACTTAGATTTACTGTAATTTTCACCTCATTAATGGTGCAACTTTTTTGTCAGTGTGAATTAATATTACAATAAATCGGGGTAGTATTAATTTGTTTACAAGCTACTTAATTTTAGTTCATTCTTGGCTTCTTGTTATGGATCTGGTTAGTAATTATCTAAAAGTATTATAATGTTGGTATTCTTTGACTGTTAAACTGATCCTACCAAAAGTGTTCCACATGAAACATCCAGTTTAGCATCTTATATTTTTCAATAAGCCCTGGTGACCTGTTGTTACTTGTAGAATACATAATTCCTGTTCTGTTTTTTGCATATTATTTTCAAGCCTGTTCCATTTTTAATTTGTTTTAGAAACGAATCCTGTTGCTTGTAAAGAACAAAATTTATGAATACTTTTTTTTTTCTCACTACAATTAGTGGTCATTATTACTTCTAAAAAATAAAAAAAACAATTAGTGATAATGGCTTTGCTTTTTTAATGGCCTCTCTAAACAATACCTGTGGGCTAATATTGTCGACTGTGCTAATATTGCTGGGCGAAAACCACATTTTCGTCCCTATATTTTCACACGATTTCCACTTTGGTCCCTAATTTTTTTTTTCACTGCTTTTAGTCCCTATCCTGAAAAACGCCTCTCGTTTTAGTCCCTGCCGTTACCTCAGAGACGGAAAATGCTGACGTGGCAAATGGATGGCACTGTTGGCTGATGTGGCCATTAAAATAATAATAAAAAATATTATTTGGTATTAAAAAAAATTAAAAATTAATTTATTAATTTTAACTAACTAAAAAAAATTAAAACAAAAACAAAAATCAAAATCAAAATTTATATGAATTACGATAAAAAAGTATCCTGAAGAAGAACACTAAGAACACCAACTCAGAGCCCCAGTGCCCAGTTATCATTCTACACTTTCTTCTTAAATCATCACACTCTCTCAAGATAACAGATCGGAACCGAAACTTCTAGAATGCGACGAGATTGTGTATTGTAGCGAAATCAGAATTAGAGTCAGAGTCAGAGATGGGGAAGCAGAGCGCGTGGGTGGCGATTCAGAAGAAGCGGTGGCCGCTGTTGATTCTCGCTCTACTTTCGCTCTTCACCGCAATGCTTTTCTTCACCAGAACCTCGTTCGATTCCTACGCCACCAATAGTCCCAGCTCTGCTACAAGTAATAGCATTGTTATTAACAACAATCGTTTTGGAGAAGAAGAGAAAGACAAATTTACAAACGCTCAGATTCACTCAAAACCCGCGCCGAATCCTCTAGATTTCATGAAGTCGAAGCTTGTGCTCTTGGTTTCCCATGAGCTCTCTCTTTTTGGTAACATTGTTATTTTCCGTTTGGTTCTTTGGAAAATAAAATTATTAATTTTTTGAAAAAAATTTAATTTAAATTTTCAGGTGGGCCGTTGTTGTTAATAGGCTGGGTTGGTGTTTGGGTTGGCCGGATCTGTGTTTGGGTGGCCGGAAATGGTGGTTTGGTGTTTGGGTGGCTGTGGGTTGGTGTTTCGGTGGCTGGGTTGGCCGGATTTGTGTTTGGGTGGCCGGAAATGGTGGTTTGGTGTTTGGGTGGCTGTGGGTTGGTGTTTAGGTGGCTGGGTTGGTGTTTAGGTGGCTGGATCTATGTTTGGGTTGGCCAGATCTATGCTTGGGTGGCCGAAAATGGTGGTTTGGTGATTAGGTGGCTGTGGGTTGGTGTTTGGGTTGGTCGGATCTGTGTTTGGGTTGGCCAGATCTGTGTCTGGGTGGCCGGAAATGGTGGTTTGGTGTTGGTGTTCTTAGTGTTCTTCTTCAGGATACTTTTTGATCTTAATTTATATAAATTTTGATTTTGATTTTTGTTTTGATTTTTTTTTTAGTTAGATAAAATTAATAAATTAATTTTTAATTTTTTTTAATACCAAATAATGTTTTTTATTATTATTTTAATGGCCACATCAGCCAACATTGCCATCCGTTTGCCACGTCAGCATTTTCCGTCTCTGGGGTAACGGTAGGGACTAAAACGAGAGGTGTTTTCTAAGATAGGGATTAAAAGCGGTGAAAAAAAAAGTTAGGGACCAAATGGGAAATCATGTGAAAATATAGGAACGAAAATGTGGTTTTCGCCTTATTTTCAAGCCTGTTCCATTTTTAATTTGTTTTAAAAACGAATCTTGTTGCTTGTAAAGAACAAAATTTATGAATACTTTTTTTTTTCTCACTACAATTAGTGGTCATTATTACTTCTAAAAAATAAAAAAAAACAATTAGTGATAATGGCTTTGCTTTTTTAATGGCCTCTCTAAACAATACCTGTGGGCTAATATTGTCGACTGTGCTAATATTGCTGGGCTAGGATTTTAGAAGTGCTACTATTTTGCTGCACTGCCAGTATAAGCTTCACCATATGTCAAAAATACTTTTTATCTAGTGATTATGGTCTTTTTTATTTTTAACAATCAATGTAAGAATCCTAAACCCCCATAAGTCAGTAGCCATGGCGGGTTGAGTTTTTAAGCCTCCCCCCTAAATGACATGGTGGAGAAATGGTTGTATTTACGTCTGCATAATGAGTGCTAACTCTTGTTCTACTCACTTGACTTGCATTGCAGGCTCTGAACTTGTCAAGAGGTGATCAACTGACATTTTTGGCTTACACTAATGGAGTAATTTAGGTCGATCGCAATCCAAATTTACAATAGGATTTTGTAAGGTTCACTTACTCAAAACTGTATTCTAGCATATATTTATTAATAGTAAGATTCAGACGAAATTTTTAGGTAGCTTCTTAAGCAATGAGCTGCATTGTATAGTTACTTGTTATATAATATTTGTAGGTTAAATTTACTAATTTAGTCTTCTAACTATTGGTTAACGTTCAATGATCTCTTAATTATTAATTGCTTCAATTTGATCCTCAATAAAATCAAGTCAATTTTATCCTTACTTATGTCTTCATTTAATTATTTATTTATTATTTTGTTAACCAAATAAAATGCATAAAAATCTTGACTTGGTCTAAAAAACGAAAAACAAATAATAAGCCAGCACCTTTTTTTTCCCTTTACTTTCTCTCCCCATTTTCTTCCCCAATTAACCCTTTCTCACAATCATCAAGGTGGTATATGGTGTTTTCGCTGCTCTATTTACTTTTTACTACTCACCGCTGCTGCAGTCACTACTCTTCTTTGTAGGTTGACTTCACCCAGAAACCCACCAATCACAAGCCTAGCTAGCTGCATCTCAGTCATAGCCAGTGGATCAGCCTTACTGAAACAGATAAATCCAAATACTCAGTTGTTTGGGTCTTCATAACAGAGGGCAACAAATTCCTCTAATTTTCAAGATTAACAGGAATCTAAAACCATTTTAGATCAGAATCACAACCAAACAACGAATAATCCAACATAAAACGGAACTATTAAGTATTGAGTTTCTAATATTCCACTTCAAGCCAACCTCTCCCATCAACTAGGTAACCAAAAGAAAAAAATTCAAGAGCTAAAGCCACTAAAACCCCCAATGCTATAGTGGTGGAGTTTGGATTAACCATTGAAATAAGGACAGCCTAATCCACCAGTTTTAAATTAAATGGATAGGATTTTAGGAACGCCATAATGGAGCTACCTACCTAGAAGAGAATCTTATTCTAAATTAATCCATTTGTTTAACTATTTCAATAGTTAAGATTGTCCTTATTTAGTATTTACGTTCCCTTTTTCTTTCCCCCCTCAAACCATGGTACATAGAGCCAATAGCCAAGTAATACTCCAATCTTTCTTGGTCAGCTTCTCCGAACAACAATAAGACAGAAGAAAAGAAAAGATGAGAGAAAAAAAAGGTTTATTAGTTTCAAGTAGAAACGTAGGGGCCACTTTACTGATACAATTTTGATTGTGGCCTGTTTGGTGAACCCAGTAACTAGTTATGCTGACCCAAGAAAAGCCGAACCAGGCAAAGAAAGTGTTATTTTGTTTATTCAAAGCTATATAAGCTGACCCACTTGATTAAATATTGGTGTGGCCCATTTATTGAGCCCAGTAACTAGGTTATATTGAGAAATATTTTTGGTTAATTACTAAATGCTTATAGAAGAGGGATAGGGGGCCTTATTTATTTCATAGAGACGCATCTTAATTACTCAACCATAACTGAAATTTATGATGTTTTCTTAATAGGTCATTTAACTAGTTCAAAAGGCCAAGATGAGTTTTTACAAAGTGGAACATTGAGGAAGACCTAAAACTGACAGAGATTATGATTTTTGATAGCATAGAATTGCAGAGAAGAATAAATGTAGTTGACCTCAAAGTTTTTGGACTAAGTCTTGGTTGTTGTTGTCATTGTAACAAATTGGTGGAAATGATTATGCGATGGACTCCTTAATCTATACATATTACAAATGCAATGTGAATCATTTAATAATCTTTCTAGGCCAAAATTTACAATTAACCCTGTTTGCCAAACTATATAGTTAGTAGGCACTGTTTCAAAACTATATTTTTACTAACATCTTGAGTTTAAACGACTCAATTTAGGGCTTATAAATCGAGCCTCAAAGACTCGGTTTCTATGTTTTGAGTTGGCATTTCTATGTTCTGAGTTAGCACTTTTCCATGTGACAACCACCTGGAAATCGAGTATTAGAGACTCGGTTTCCACGTGGCAACCACCTGGAAACCGAGTCTCAAAGACTCGATTTCATATAGGGCTTTTTCAAAATTAAACCAAGTCTCCAACTCCTCTCCACTCTCACACCTCTCTCACACTCACCCTCTCACTCTCACACAGACCCGCCTCTCTCACACTCACCCTCTCACTCACACACAGACCAGACTATCACGCCTCTCTCACTCACCCTTTCCACTCTCACTCATCACTTACCCTCTCACTCTCACACAGACCCTCTCCATTGTCATGCCTCTCTCACTCACCCTCTCCACTCTCACTCAGTCTCCACTCTCAAGCACCCTTTCCACTCTCACTCAGTCTCCACTCACGCACCTCCACTCTCACAACCTTCTCCAGTACTCTTAGGTGTGATTTTCTTCTCCTAAACCCACTTTTGAAGTACATTTGCGGTTGTTTTTCTTATTGTGTGATTTTTTCATGTGGGTTTGTGGTTTTTGTTCCAAAATTATGATTGATTTGATTGTTGACTGTACTATTTTAGAACTTGTTTTGTGTGTTACTCTATTTGGTTCCCAAGAAAATGCGAGAAATTTTTTCCATTTTGTGCTGAGATTGTCGTGTTTGAGAAAATTTAACATGAAGAAACTAAGAGGCCTGTGGAATAGTAGTCAGAACTTGATTTGATTTTTTTTTTTGGTTGTTGTTGTTGTTGTTGTTGTTTCTTGCTATTTAGATGGATAAGCAGAGGTTTAGGGTTTTTGTTCCATAATTATAATTGTTTTGATTGTTGACTGTACTATTTTATAACTTTTTTTTTGTGTTACTCTCTGATTGGTTCCCCATAAAATGCAGGAAAATACTAGGAAATGACAAGAAGCATAACCATTTTATGATGGTATTGGTGTGGTTGAGAAAATTTAAAGTGAGGAAACTGAGAAATTTTTAGGTTTTATGCGTCGGCTGAAACTTAAATACAGCTATTTGGGTGCAGTATATTAAGTTTACAAATTAAATTTAAATGCGTGGTTGCATTGACCATTGAAGCACAAAAAGTGTTATCTTTTCTAAGAAAAAATAAATCTAATGCAGTTATGTGTTTGAATTTAATTGGGAGCCTAATATGCTGCACCTAAATCTTACTCTTATGCATTTTGATTATGATGATTTCTTGTTGTTTTTCTTTGATTAGAAGACAGTTTGGTTGCTAAGAAATTGTGGGAAGGAGGAGAAATTTTTGACGTTTCGAGAATTGGGGTGTACACTAAAACATCATTCATGTTCAGTTGGTTCTCTTAAAACTTGTTTGTGCAGCATTACTTTGTGTCTGGTTCACTAAAAAAATGTAGAAAAGAAAATGGATATTATTTCTTTCCATTTTTGTACTGAGGTTGTCTTGGTTTGAGAATTTTAATACGAGGAAATGAAGAGGTTTGTGATGGTGTAGTTGCAAAGTTCTAGGCACTTTGGACTACCATAATTGGAGTATTGCAGTTCCCAAGCTGTATTACAGACCATGGTTTTCACTACAGTAAAACAGGCCTCATATGTGGGTTCTCTAAATAGTATTTGTTTGAATGATGTACACCTGATGAATGCACGTGCAGCACCTTCTCATCATCTTTATCATGACTAGGTAGCGGCACTTACCGCTTAGAGTTTTACAGGAATAGCTGGAGACAGTTCTGCAGTACATTTTTATTTTTCATAGTGTTAGGTTCATACGAAAGAGAATGTTCATTTATATTTGAAGACATCAAATAATAAAAAGGCAGGAAAAAAAAAGAATTTAACTTCTGAATTTTTTTTATTTTTTATTTGGAGATAATATAAACAGAAGACACTGGGGACTTCTGAAATTAAAAGAGGAAAATCTACATGTAATTTCACTAGAATTAAAAAAAAAAAAAAAAAAAATACACATACACATGCATTTTTTTTTTCTTTTTTTTGTGGAATGAATTCCATGCACCATTTTAAGATTACTAAACTTTTCATCATTGGGATACACATACACATACATTTAATTAAGCAAATGTGATCCTAATCCTAGAAATGGCCAATGGGGCCGTTTCTCTTAAGTGGCCAATGGGCCGTTACTCTTAAGTGAAACAAATCAACTTAAATCTAAGGTGCCAATGCCCAAGTGCCATATTAGAGTTATGCTTGTGCTACATAAAGTGGCATAACTTGTGCCACATATTGCTCATGTGGTGAGTTGTGGACCCACCATTACTCTCTACCACTTACAACTCGCCACGTGGGCGAGTTGTGACACAAGTTGTACTACTTTATGTGGCACTAGCATAACTTGCCATATTATCATCCGTTTTTGAAAATAGAACAAGCGCTTCAAAACATGAAATCTAAGTAAGCAACTCAAGCAAATTAAAGTACTTCTCAAAAGCAATACATTGAAAGTGTTTTTCATTGAGGTATTTATGTCTAGTGTATATGGTGTATTATATCTCTCTCATGTAATTATGGAACTCACATATGAATCTTGCACATAAAACCCATGTATATATGAGAAGAATTAATGTATTACACATAATGTACTAAAACATTTGTCATGATTTATAAAGTATAAAAATGTAATAACGAAATGGATTTGAGCAGCTCCATTGGACCATACATAAGTTGCACATCCCTTGTACTTTTTTTTTTTTTTTAAATCCTTTTTTTAGAACCCCCTTATTCTTGTTTAGTTATTTTACCTTCTTTTTTTTTTCAGGAAAAATTTTTTAGTTGGGAAAGTTTGGCAGGTTAATTATTAAATTTGGACAATACACTTTCCTTAATTGCCTAGAAATATTTTGTAAACAAACTAATCTCCTCAATGAATCTTATAAAAAAAATATAAAAGTAATAGAAATTATGCGTCATGTCTTTCCTAGTGGCGTATCAATAGAAGTATAGAACTGCACGAAGAAATTATGATTAAACTAAAACTCACCTGTTTGTGCATAACTAGGAGCACGTTGGCATGACCCAAAAGGCATGAGTACCTTCTGCTTCAACCTCCTCAACTCAGGCTTATATACCCAATGATCTCCTTGATGCATCACAAGATCATCACATCTGAAAATCTCCACCATGGCTCACGAGACCCGATGAATACAGTGTACACCGTCCGATTGACATCAGGACTACTAATCCATCCATTCCTCACCACCAGATTAGCCACCACTAAATTGACTTGTAACCTAAACACATCCCTAATCCCTTTATACTCTTTAACCCTATCACATGGAACCCTAGCTATTAACACATCAAGGCCTCATAATCCTCCACCCTCGGAATTTATGTAAACATCATGAGGTGTTCATTTACTTCGATATTTCAGCCTTTTTATTTATTTATCAGTATTCATTTCATTCAAGAGGTAACCCTTGATATTCAATATAATAATACCATATAAGCGAATCAAAATTCAAGATTAAAATCAACATATAACACTCTAAGAGACCAATATGATCTTTATTCTTTAGCTTATTTATTTAACAAAATTAAAGAATGAATTTTAATTAATAACCGATTCTAAAAAGGAAAAACAAAATTATAAACCTGCACGACTAGATCATAAATTCTAACCAATTTTCTTGCTAACTAATTTCTTTTTGATTTGTTGTAAATAATAAGAAATTTTAACGTTTCAAAAATTGAAGATTGGGAAAAGTGGCATCTCTCATAGCCCATGAATGAAAATGACATGAGTGGAGGATAATATATTCGACTAAGCAAGCAACACCTTCTCATCCACGTATTTTAACTTTGGACCTAATAAGGTTTGGTTATGTTGGAACCCTATGTAGGGGTCAAATTAGTTCTTAGATTTATAACTATATGGCGATGTCGATTCCTTTTTCTTCCCTGATGAGTAATTGGCAAAAGCATAATGGATATTAAATTATACCATAAATCTAATGCCATAAGGTTTTTTGACATAACTTGTTATGATGAGTATATAATAAAATAAAAGTGGCGTACATTAAAGTAATACCGTTCAAATATAATTTACCACCTTAACCAATAAAATGACAGTGCTTGACACACACACACACACACATTTGAAGACGTTTGACAATTAGTTGATTTTATAATATTATTTATCTATACTATTATTTAAGGGGCTGCACCTGTTTGGACCGGATTTTTTTTTTTGTTCCAAAATACCCCTACAGCCTATGTTTAAGGAGGGGCAAAACTTGATAAAAAGACTTCTTTAACTTTCACGTAAAACGTTATTTACAAAATATGACCATTTACTCTTAAGTCTTACCTAAAACATTTCCTATGAAACAGGAATTCAAATCTACTCTAATCACTTTCTCAAAAAAAAAAAACTGCTCTAATCACTCCTATCAAAACATGTTACTTAGAAATTTTAAAAAGAAAGTTTCTTTCTTTAATCAACTTTTTTTTTTTATAGCCGTCTAAATTCATGTCTTTTTTTTTTTTTTAATAGCCATCTAAATCCATGTCTTGGTTTTCTCCCTCAATCCCCTTATCCGGTTATCCCACATTCCCACTTCCATTTTTCCCCCCTGAATTATCCACTTACAATTAGTTTCTCATCCACGATTTAATAGACAGTTACCACTCTTTTGTACAACAGTTTTTTTTTTTTTTTTAATTTCAAAATTTTAAAAAAAAAATTAACTTCCAAAACATTAGCCAACCAAGCTACCATTTTCTACTATAAAAGACAATTGCAGTATATAAATCAAAATTCAAAACTAAAATTCTTTGCTTATTTGAAGACAGAAAAAGAGGTAAGTTTTCGGTGAATTGCCCCAGTGCTAATTTGTTACAGAATCTAAGTAATAGAGGTGAAAAAAATTAAATTATTGATTTTAGGTATTTACTTTATGATGTTGATGTGTTTCTTAGCCGGTTTTTATAAATATTTGCACTTCCTCTCTTTCTTTGTGATAAAGTGTGTAGTTGAATTGCTTCTCTATAAAAAATCTTGATGTGAAAAATTTTCAAAACTAGGTTGTTTCTATCTAATTATTAGTGTGCATTTGTTGAGATTTACTTTTTATTGTTAACATCTTCTCTCTATGTTACAATTTCTTAGTCCTTATGAAGCTCTAAAAAACAAATATGTTGTGTGGGGACTGGGTTTTCTTTTGGCTGCCCAAGCCCAATGGACCCGGGTCAAAAGCCCAACGAACCCCGCAATGAATTTGTAGAGAGTGGGTTGAAGGTCTAGGCACCCGCCGGCGCTCGAGTGGCGTGGACTCCGGCCTCTTTTATTTAAAGAACAAAGGATTTAGATAAAATTACATCTGGGATGGGCTCCTCGGCCCGTGGCCGAGGAGGCTCTTACCCCTTTTTCTCTCTCTTCTTCCTTCCTTTTTTTCTTTCTCCAGGATCCCCCCCCCCCAACCAACTAACCCCCTTTTCAGGAGGGATTCCTTTACATTATATATCCCCCTTACAATTGATCCTAGCCCTACATGTGTTGAGCGATTAGGCCCTTTGATTAGATGCTTGTCCCATCAGCCGCCTTCCCAGTCTCTTTGGGAGTCACGGCCTCCAAGGTGATACTGGTGGAGGTCCCTTCCTCATTAATGCGGCCAGGATGATTGTCAGGTGTATTTAATGTTGAGGTGACCGTTTGGTTCGAGCCTATCCTTTAAACCCTCGGACGTCCGATGATGAGGTCGTCCTCGGACTTGGATTGCCTCCTCGGCTCGGGCCTTCGGCCCAGGAACGTAGTGGGCTGGGCTGCCAGATTATTTGGCCCCACAATAGCCCCTCAAAATTTTGCTGTCCGCCTCCTCGGGCGGATAGGAGGATTTTGATGTCCTCGGGTGTGCATTACGTGCCGCTGGGGTTCGGCCCTTTGGGGGTATTAGAGTCTTTTCGCCTGCTTCAGAAGCGTTATTAATGCCTTGAAGGGCGCGACGTGCCCCTCATTAAATCCTGACGGCTTTTTGCTCCCCACGTTCAACGGGAGGATGTCAATCCAACGGTGGGGATTCGCATAGCAGTTAGAAGTGGGAAAAACCGCACTGTTCCTTAATTTGAGGGTATAAATACCCATTTGAAAACTCGGTTCTTCTGCATTTTTGCACCCAAGAGTCCATATCTCCAGCATAAAAAGCCTGTCCGAGGAGCTTCTACACATTTCTGTAAGTCACTCTGTCTCCCTTGGAACTTTTTCCCTTTTTTCCTCTCTGCCTCTTTTTCGTTTACACCTTCTTAGCTCGTCTAGGCTTCGTTTGGGATGGGTATTTTTAAGAAGTATGTCTTCACTGAGGAGGCGATGGAGAAATTCATCGCTGATTACAAGATACCGGCCAACGTGGGCTTGAGGTATTGTGAGCAGGGTGAGTGGCGCTTCCTGAGGCAGGAGGGTGAGGTGGTGATTCCCATTGTTGCCTTCGTCGAAGGTGGCATGAGGATACCCATGGGTCCGGTGATGAGGGACTATCTGATACACTTTCGACTAGCCCCCACTCAGTGCGCCATTAACGTCTTTAGGGTTCTGGGCTGTGTGGATGCCCTAAATGAGAAGATGGGCCTGAGACTGACCCACCATGACGTCAACTGGTGTTATAATCTCCAGTGCCTGAAGGGCGAAACCTACTATCTGAAGACCAGGGATGACAGAGTCCGGCTCATTCAGTGTCTCCCTGAGTCCAGCAAGGGGTTGAACAAAGATTTTCTCATCGTGTCTGGAGAGTGGCACGATGGCCTTCACTGCCCGACGACGGAGGGGACCCCAGGTGGGCAGCGGAAAAATGGAAAGAGAGAGAGTTCTAGGACCCTAATCAGTTCCATCCTTTCTCTCGCCCCTTTCTCTTGCCATGTTTGGTTTCTAATATGGATGTGTTTCCTTTTGCAGATCCGCACGCCTTCACGCGCCACTTCAGCCTAATCAACCGGGAAGACCTGCAGAAGGCGCTGAGGGCGGAGGTTTTTGTGAACGCGGCAGATAATCAAGTTAGGGCCGCTCACGAAATTTTGAAATACGACCCGGCTCACAAGGTATTTGCGGTGCCAAAGCACGTGATCAGAGCAAAGGATCCTCGTCTTCAGCAGATAACGGTGACCGAGGACGGGTTTCGGTTCCCTGAGGTGCCCTCCACATCAGGAGGCGCAACACTTGCGGGTCCTTCCTCCTCCCCTAGGATCTCGGAGCCCGCCGAAGCAGGCCCTGAGAGGGAAGTGGAGGTTGCTGATTTTGGTCCCGCCGAGGACGAATTTGACGTGTTTGATCAAGCTCACCAGTCCGAGGATCCTCCAGGGGATTTGGGCGACCCTCATCTGACCGAAGCGGACTTCTCAGCATTCAAGTCCTCTTCTCGGCGAAAAATGGGCTACAAGAAGAAGCCGCAAGTTAGCTTGGCTGAACTGCTTGAAGGCCAGCCAGGGAAATCTAAGTCAGAGGTCCCTCCTCCTCCTCCGAGAACTCGCTCTGCCCAGGGCAAGTTGGCCTCCGCACAATCAGGGCTTCCTCCCCCTCCGCCCGAGACGAGTCTGCCTTCCAGGCGTGAGCCCTCTGATCCCAAGCAGAAGAGGGATAAGGGCAAAAGGTCAGCTGAGGAGAGGTCCGAGCCCCCACGGGAGGAGGGTGATGACCGGCGGCCCTCCAAACAGCTGAAGATAGGCTCCCGAGGCTCGGACAAACAGATTGACGACCAACCCGAGCCTAGGGCCTGGCTTCCGGCCCCAATGCTCCGTGGGGCGCCGCTGAGGGAAGACTCCTCCCTCAGAGATTTCAACGAGGGTGAGGGCACATACGTAGCCGATGCGGTTGAAAGGTGCCTGTTACTCCCCGCCGACATGGCAGAACTGGCGACTATGAGGAGCAGGGAGGTCTTCTTCTGCCTCAAGCGATATTTGGGGATGGTAAGCTCCTCAATATTTGGGACTTTTCCTAGGTGTAGCTCTCCTCTCTCGCTTTTTCGGTCTCAGCTAAAGGTTTATTTGCTTTGTTGGGCAGGCCGTTCAGGCTACCTTTAGGTTGGAGGACATAGCCCAGGGCCAGGGGAAGGCCATGGAGGTAGAGCGCGAGAAACGTCTGGAGGCCACCCAGGTCCTGAAACACTCTGAGGCCGATCTGTCCAAGGCCCGGGAGGAGCTGAGTGCGATGACCAGTGCCCGGGATACTGCCCTGTCCGGCCTCGTTGGTTTTCAGAAGCAGGCCGAGGATTACTCAAAGCGCCTGGCTGAGGCGGAGGAGCAGCTGAAGGCTGCCAAGGGGTTGTTAGCTGATCTACCCCAAAAGGTGGCCGCCGCCGAGTCGGACAAAAAGGCGGCTGAGTGGGCGAGAGATGAGGCCCTTAGGGCCAAGTTAGAGGCTGACCAGGGCAGGGAGGAGGCCTTGGCCACTAAGAGGGAGGCCGAGGAGGAGGCTTACACCGCGGGGATGGAAGAGACCGCAGCAACCTTCAGGTCTGAAGTCCCCGCGTTGTGCAGGCGCTACTCTGCCGAGGTTTGGCGCGAGGCTCTTAGGCAGGCTGGGGTCGAGGCCTCATCCGACTTGTGGAAGGAGGAGAACGTGTACTACCCCCCTGCCATCCGCGAGGCGGCTCCAAGTGGCACTGAGGCCGACGAGGCTGTGGAGGAAGCCGGCACTGCTACGGGTGAAGACACATCAACTGCTGAGCCCGTGGCTGAGCCCGCCCAAGGAAGTGACCCTTCCAAGGTGGCAGAATCAAGTGAGGACCCCGTTGGGGAGGCGCCCCAGGAGGCTGTGAAGTCTGGCGCTGGAGCTGAAGCTCCCCCTGCCGAGGAGGCAGCCATTCTTGCTTCGCCTTCGCGGGCCGTCCCCTCTGGCCAAAATTCAGAAATCTTTGACGCTGCTATGGTCCAGCCTCCAGCTGAGGGAGGAGTATAAGTGAGCGGGGCAAGCCCTCCGACCCTGTTGTCTTTCTGGTCTTTTGTATTTTCTTCTTTTTTTTTCTTTTGGCATTGTGACTGTAAGGTGGTTCTCATCATGTAACATTTGTGAACTCAATGAAACGCGAGCTTTATTTCTTTTCCTGTTTGTTGTGGTTGTTTGCTTACTCGCACGCTATTCATTCCTGCTTTACTTGTGTAATTTTATCTTTAATTGCACCGCGACCAGTCGCGGCATCAATTGTTGCAGCGAGGGCATGTGTGCTCGAGTGGGCCCATCATTCCCTAAGGGCTGGGTAGAAAATTCTTTAGGTTGACACTTAGGTTCTCCTTGATGTGATTGACTTCCCCACAAGCATGAGTCCGAGGACCGTACAGTGCTTTGGGTTCTGGCTAACACTTAGAATCCCCTGAAGTGGTTAGTTTCCCCATAGGTCTGGGTCCTGGGATCATGCAGCGCTTTTGGTTCTGTCCAACACCTGGAATCCTCTGAAGGAGTTAGTTTCCCCATAGGCCTGAGTCCTGGGACCATGCAGTGCCTTGGTTCTGTCTAACTCTTAGGATCATCTAAGGTGGTTGGTTTCCCCGTGAGCCTGAGTCCGAGGATCGTACAGAGCCTTGGTTCTGCCTAACACTTAGGTTCATCTCAAGCATTTAGCTTCCCCGTTAGCCTGAGTCCGAGGGCCATGCAGTGCTCTGGTTCGGTTGCCGCCCTCGAGATAAGTGGCCAGCTCCCCATAGGTACAATTGCTGCCTTCAAGGTAAGTGGCTAGCTCCCCGTAGGCTTGAGTCCGAGGACCATGCAAGACCTAGGTACAGTTGTTGCCTTCAAGGTAAGTGGCTAGCTCCCCGTAGGCTTGAGTCCGAGGACCATGCAAGACCTAGGTACAGTTGCTGCCTTCAAGGTAAGTGGCTAGCTCCCCGTAGGCTTGAGTCCGAGGACCATGCAAGACCTAGGTACAGTTGCTGCCTTCAAGGTAAGTGGCTAGCTCCCCGTAGGCTTGAGTCCGAGGACCATGCAAGGCCTAGGTACAGTTGCTACCTTCAAGGTAAGTGGCTAGCTCCCCGTAGGCTTGAGTCCGAGGACCATGCAAGACCTAGGTACAGTTGCTGCCTTCAAGGTAAGTGGCTAGCTCCCCGTAGGCTTGAGTCCGAGGACCATGCAAGACCTAGGTACAGTTGCTGCCTTCAAGGTAAGTGGCTAGCTCCCCGTAGGCTTGAGTCCGAGGACCATGCAAGACCTAGGTACAGTTGCTGCCTTCAAGGTAAGTGGCTAGCTCCCCGTAGGCTTGAGTCCGAGGACCATGCAAGACCTAGGTACAGTTGCTGCCTTCAAGGTAAGTGGCTAGCTCCCCGTAGGCTTGAGTCCGAGGACCATGCAAGACCTAGGTACAGTTGCTGCCTTCAAGGTAAGTGGCTAGCTCCCCGTAGGCTTGAGTCCGAGGACCATGCAAGGCCTAGGTACAGTTGCTGCCTAGCGCTTGGCATCTGGAGCGGTTAGTTTCCCCATAGGCCTGAGTCCGAGGACCATGCAGTGCCTTGGTTCTGTCTAACGCTTGGCATCTGGAAGTAGGAGTTTGTCCTCGGTTTGCTTTACTGAGGACGATTCCTCCTTCGGGAGGCTCATGATCTTGCACGTGGCATTGATCTCATCTCCATCTCAAGCCCTCATCTCTGTCATTTGCGAAGCGTCCTTTAGCCGTTCGTATTCCGCGCCTGACGCTTCAGTGCGCGAGACGCGCCTTCATTAATGGCCTCGTGAATTGATGGCTTCATTATTATCCAACGCTTCGGTAACCCTCTTTTTGGGCTCCGCGTGAATTAATTCTCACCAACCCTATACCTCTATATAAGGCCTTCTGAGGGGAATGGTTTCCTCATACTCCATGAGCTTCCCAACACAAACAGAAAGAACACGCCCTTCTAGCTTCTCCGTCCCCTTTAATAACCCCGCCGGAATTGTGACCGGAGTCAGTTGGTATGAGGCGGTTTTGGGCGGGTGTGAGGACATCCGCGCCAAGAACCGTGGTGGCCGCAGCCCCCACTGGGCTTTCGGTGCGGCAGAATCTAGGCGTAACCCCGATGGCGCCATGCACGGTGGCCCGGAGGGATATTGTTGAAGTACCTAACGTCCCTCCTCAGAGCGCACCCCCGACGGAGGAGACATGTGAACTCTCATTACGGGCAGTGCCCGAGTGTTGCCGTCACCAACGGCCAACGCTCGTGGGGGTTGGAGAGAATCAAGGGAACATCATGGGGAGGGCGTCCCGGAGCCCCTGTATCTGCTCCTCGCTTTGTTCAAGCTCCGCCGCTCCGAGAAAGGAGTCGTTGAGGGCCTTGGAACGAGCTAGCCCCAGCCCCCTCCAGCCCGCTTATTGTCAAGTTCTCCCATTCTCTTTATGCCAATAAGAGCACGGGTTGACACTTCCCTCTAGCTAGTTTTAGGATGGGTCCACCTGGGCCTCTGATTGTAGGACTAGCTGGTAGGAATAGTTGTAAAACAAGCTTGCCTGAGCCTCTGATTGTAATCTGTAAATTTTTCTTCATGAAATAATATAAAATCTTTCTTTTTTTTTTTTTTGCTGATAAATCTCTTGTCTTCCAATTTTTATCTTTCTGCAATGTTCTTCTTTTTGATAGTTCTTTTTTTTTTGCATCACCGCCGATCTTCCATAGAATGGTTACTTAGGATGGTCACCCGTTGCGCCCACCGGTGCACTAATCCTTCCCACAGACGGCGCCAATTGTGGGGACTGGGTTTTCTTTTGGCTGCCCAAGCCCAATGGACCCGGGTCAAAAGCCCAACGAACCCCGCAATGAATTTGTAGAGAGTGGGTTGAAGGTCTAGGCACCCGCCGGCGCTCGAGTGGCGTGGACTCCGGCCTCTTTTATTTAAAGAACAAAGGATTTAGATAAAATTACATCTGGGATGGGCTCCTCGGCCTGTGGCCGAGGAGGCTCTTACCCCTTTTTCTCTCTCTTCTTCCTTCCTTTTTTTCTTTCTCCAGGATCCCCCCCCCAACCAACTAACCCCCTTTTCAGGAGGGATTCCTTTACATTATATATCCCCCTTATAATTGATCCTAGCCCTACATGTGTTGAGCGATTAGGCCCTTTGATTAGATGCTTGTCCCATCAGCCGCCTTCCCAGTCTCTTTGGGAGTCACGGCCTCCAAGGTGATACTGGTGGAGGTCCCTTCCTCATTAATGCGGCCAGGATGATTGTCAGGTGTATTTAATGCTGAGGTGACCGTTTGGTTCGAGCCTATCCTTTAAACCCTCGGACGTCCGATGATGAGGTCGTCCTCGGACTTGGATTGCCTCCTCGGCTCGGGCCTTCGGCCCAGGAACGTAGTGGGCTGGGCTGCCAGATTATTTGGCCCCACATGTTGAATTGAAAGTATTGTACTTTGGGAAAAAAAATGGAAGAGCTCTAAAAAACAAATATGTTAACTGCATCTGCAAGTTTATTTAAGATTTAAGAATTGAGGCTAGATACTAGTTCAAGTTTATTTAAGATTTAAGTAATAAGTTGGGTTTGAAAGATAAGGGTGATGTGTTTGATGTTCTGTGCACCAATCCTTTTAATGTATTCCCTATTCAAGATACTCATGCTATCGGGAGTGGTATCAATCTAGATAAGGGAAGAAGAGCCCGAAGTGCAACAAAGAAAGTGGAATACATTTGGAATGATTTAAGGTCAACCAAAGTGCAAAAGAGTGTATAATAAACCTGCTCACATAGTTATTATAAATTAGATTCTAAAAACAGAGTTATATAAAAATTCAAATGGTTTACGTCTTTGTAAAAAAAAAAAAAAAATACTAAATAGACTAATTTGCAGCCCTCTGTTTGTGTCTTTGTATCTTGCCCCGTGGAACCGTTACTTCTCTAAGAGTCTGTTTTTGATAGATAGATTGCACACACTAAGAACTCTTTGGCTGCTGTAATCAGATTCTAGGTTAGAATATAGACATTTGCAAACTTCTACTTTGTCCATTTCCTATTTTTAATATCATTTTTATTTTGAGAACGAAGATGTAACATATGCTAATGTATATAAGGATTAAAATAAAATATTGGGTCTTATGAAAAAGTTCCAAAATTCTTTGATATGTTGGGTTGACGTATGCACAAATTTGTTGGATTGCATTGAGAAAGCGTTGGAATGGAATATTAGATAAGTTCGGATGAGATTCAAACCTCACATGAAGTGGTTGTTATCTAAGAAATTGTTGTAAAAAAATTTCTTTTGTAACAGAAACTATATTTATCATTTGTATAATTCTATGTGAAATTCAATTTACATTTTTTTTTAATTATTAATTTACTACTCCATCAAAAATGTTGCGTACGTTTTCTCAGTTTTAAAGGTAGTTGATAAATTTTAAATTTAAGCTCTTTGTAACTTTTGTTATGGATGTGTAGTGAGTGGCTAAGTTTTAGGATTAAAAAACTAAAATTTTGAATTAAACAAAAATTGATAACTGTGAGCCTTTCCTTTAACATAAAAAGAAAAAAAAGAAAAAGGGAACAACACCACCTAAAAGAAAAAAGAAAAAAAATGTAGATGCAGCATTGATCTAAATTTTAGGATTTAAGCTCTTTTTAAGCATCCTGGAGCCTTTCCTTTAACCAAAAAAAGAAAAATCAAAACAACAAAAATTTGAGTTTTTACCGTAAAAGAAAAAAATGGTAGTTACTAAATTTTAAATTTAAGCACTTTTTAGTTTTTTGTTATGGACGTGTAGTATATGGCTAAATTTTAGGATTAAAACACTACATTTTAGAATTGAACAAAACTTGATAACTGTCATAAATATATATTTCTTTTAAAAGCATATATAAAAACAAAAACAAAAACACCCCCAAAAAAATTTAAAATTTAAGGTCTTTTTAACTTTTGTTATCGATGTGTAGTAAGTGGCTAACTTTTAGGATTCAAAACTAAAATTTTGGATTAAACAAAAATTGATAACTGTGAGCCTTTCTTTTAACATAAAAAAAAAAAAAAAAAAAAAGTGAGCCTTTTGCCATTAAAAAAAAAAAAAAAAAGGAGTTGCAAATTTTTAAATTTAATCTGTTATTTACTTCTTTTATAGATGTATAGTAAGTAGCAAAATTTTAGGATTAAAAAACTATATTTTAGGATTATAAATAAATTTATAAGGAAGTGTGAGTGGTGGGAAGGAATAAAATGTTTTAATAGATTTTTATTTTATTTTATAGGAGTATTGAGTGAACAGAAAGTGGGGTAGTCCTTTTTTTTTTTTTTTAATAGGAATATTTTAAATTTTTTGACAATTTACAATTCTAACCTCATATCTATATCTTTTTTTTTTTAATGAAAAGCTAATTAAATTACGAGTATTTTTGACAGTAAAAAAAGCAAGCAATAACTATTTGTCCAAATCCTCTTAACATAGACTAGCCTCATCACATGTGCTTCGCGCATGCGATGAGGCTCCTTTTTTTTTTTTTTTTGGGGTTTAGTGTCATAATTTTTCATTTATCCCAATTTGAGGTTTACTCGTTTGTTTGTCATATTATGCATTTAGAACTACTAATACTGTTAGAAGTGTGATGAGGCTAGCTCAAAAAAATGAACAAATCCAATACTATTTAGGTGTTCATTTTTGGGAGTTAGCCTCATCACACTCCTAACAGTATTAGTAGTTCTAAATGCATAATATGACAGACAAACATGTAAACTTCAAATTGGGATAAATGAAAAATTATGACATTAACCCCAACAAAAAAAATAGCCTCATCGCACGCGTGAAGCGCGTGTGATGAGGCTAGTGCTACTATTTAAGGGACTTCCCTTGTTTGGATTGGATTTTTATTTGTTCCAAAATATCCCTTTCCCCTTAAGTTTAAGTAGAGACAAAGTTAAAGGATAATCCAGTAAAAATATATATCTAACTTGCACTAAAACATTGCCTACAATATAGGAACACTCTTCCACTAACTCACTTCTTCAAAGTAACTATTTAGAAAGTTCAAATAAGATGGTTAGAAATGTAAAATAAATCATTTTAAAAAATCCTAAATTTTACATAACTTAAAAAAAAAAAAAAAAAAAAAAAAAAAAAAAACAGATTCTTCCGTCTCCTCCCTCTCCTCCACGTATTGTAACATTCCCACCATTGAAAAGGAAAAATACTTGCCTCAAATTGAAGTTCAGATTCTATCAAAAAGGCAAAAGAAAAAAAGACCACGTTCATTCATTCAGATAACTTCTTCTTTAGAATAAAAGCGGTTGTGCCGCTACAGTGCTTTGGCACTGTGCATCCAGAGTGTTGGCACTGTGCAGCACTATAACTGCAACAGTGCTTTGGTTTCGTTAGGTTTTTTTTTTTTTTTTTTTAGTCAACTGGCATTGTAACTACAGTGCCTAAAGTTTTTTTTTTTTTTTTTTACAGTAATCAGTTTGTGTTTTTTTTTTCTTTTAAATATTGATGTAAGCTGAAATTTATATTATTATATTGACACAACAAATTTTACAATATTTTCACAATTATTGACGTGTCAATTTCTTACAAGTCAAAATAAAATAATAAAATAATAAAATATGAGACTGTAGCCAACCACAACTGAAAATAAATATTTTAAAAAAATGTTACAACATTTATTGTTATCACAATATTTTCACAATTGTTGAAATCTCAGTTTCTTATACATCAAATAAAAAAATGCTAAATCCACAATATTTTACATTAATTTCACAACAAATCATAGGTAAGCTATTATTGATGGATAGAATTGGAGTTACAGTGCTTTTGGTTTATTCAACTGGCACTGTAGTTTTTTTTTTTTTTTAATTTTTTGTTTGGGTTTGTGTTTTTTTTTTCTTTGAAATATTTATGTAAGTTGGCATATATATTGTTATACTAACACAACAAATTTCACAATATTTTCACAATTATTGACGTGCCAATTTCTTACAAGTCGAAATAAAATAATAAAATATGAGACTGTGGCTAACCACAACTGAAAATAAATGTTTTGAGAAAATGTTACAACACTTATTATTTTCACAATATTTTCACAATTGTTGATATCTCAGTTTCTTATAGATCAAATAAAAAAATGCTAAGTCCACAACATTTTAAGATTAATTTCTACCATGCAAGTTTTTTTTTTCCCTAGTAATCAGTTTGTGTTTTTTTTTTCTTTTTCTTTTAAATATTTATGTAAGCTAACATATATATTGTTATACCGATACAACAAATTTCACAATATTTTTACAAATATTGAAGTATCAATTTCTTACAAGTCGAAATAAAATAATAAAATATGAGATTGTGACCAACCACAACTGAAAATAAATGTTTTAAGAATAATAATAACAATGTTATCAGCTTAAAACCAATAATAACTTGTCATTTAGAATTGGAGAAATTGCAATTTACCCACCTGTGGTTTGGCTCGTTTTAACAATGCCCACCCGTGGTTTGAAATTTGTCACTTAACCCACCTGAGGTGGCCTCCGTTAGACCCACGTTACGCTTAACCCACCTGAGGTGGCCTCTGTTAGACCCCTGTTACCCACCTCTACCCTTTCCGTTAGAAAATCTCATTTACTATATAAGTCAAAAATTAGAACTCAATTAGAACACAATTAGAACCCTAAAGGACTGAGCTCTCTCCCTCTCCCTACCTTTGAACCCTCAAAAATCCTTTTCCCTTTGTACTCTGATTGCCAAAGTGAAATCTGAACATGTCTTCTTCAAGCTATTACTCCGGTTTCAGTCACCATTCATGCTATGCTGACCATTATCGGCTACGCACTGCTCTGACCTTAAACAATTTTGGGAGAAGGTTTTATGGGTGCAGCTACTATGATGTGGTGAGTAATAGTTGGGTTTCATATTTTTTTCCCTTTTTTTTTTTTCCTGGTTTTGTTGGTTTTCTGGTTTTGTTGGCTTTATGAATAACCCTAATTTGATTTTATTTGTAGGATGATAAACCTACTTGTAAATACTTTAGGTGGTTGGATGACAAAACCTGTAAGCGTGGATCTGAAGTTGCACCCATTGTCCTTGCAAGATTCAGTATGTACAAGAATCAAGCAAGAGTTGCAGATGAAAAGGAAAAGGAGGCTAGTGATAGGGAAACATCAGCTATTGAGAGGGAAAACAAAGCCAAGCGAAGGGAAGAAAAAGCTAGGGTGAGAGAGAGGATAGCTAAAGAGAAGTTACAGAAGTACAAATTTGCACTTCTTGTGTCATGAGGGTTTTTTGCTATTTTTTATGTGTTTTCTGGTAGGATGGGAGAATTTGGAACAAATCCATTGTGTCTACCTTGAAGGCAAGTTGTTGTAGTTATTGTATAATTTTGGGTACTATCACTTTTGACAAGTGCATTCCATGTATTTGGCACTATGTAATGTTGTTGTTTATTTGAATATAGTATGCAATGTGTTCTTTATGTGACGTGTTATTCTTTATGTAATCTGTTCTTATTTATGTAATGCTACATTGTTTATGTAATGTGTTCTTTATGTAATGTAATATTATAATTTGAATAAGGTATGCAATTTGTTATTCTTTATAAAGATTGTGTATGTTGTACATCAATTGGGTAGGCAAGGACATGCATCCCACAAGATTCTATTTACATCAATTGAAGAAGTATAAAGAAGTATGTTTTAAAGTAAGACCATTCCATACATATATAATACTGTCAAATATTAATGGCTAAACACTACATATAATGCTGCCATACATATATAACACTGCCGAGTTTCATCTAAGAAGGAGTACCATTCCATATATATATAATAAGTATTGTTCAAAACAAGTGGACTCCACCAAACATTAATGGCTAAATACTGCCAAATTTCATCTACATAATAGGTTGTTCTGTCCCCACTAAGATAACAACTTTACAGTATAAAGTTCTGCACAATAACAAAAAAACTAATGGCTAAACACTATATGTAATACTGCCATACATATATAACACTGTCAAGTTTCATCTAAGAAGGAGTACAATTCCATACATATATAATAAGCATTGTTCAAAACAAGTGGACTCCACCAAACATTAATGGCTAAACACTGCCAAATTTCATCTACATAATAGGTTGCTCTGTCCCCACTAAGACAACAACAAAATAACTTTACAGTATAAAGTTCTGCATAATAACAAAAAAACAAAAAAGTGGTGACATGCTACTATCAAACCTTGCCCTTGTCCTTGCCACAATAACAAAAAAAAAGTAAAGTAAAGTTTCTGCTTACGCATTCTCCAATCTTCATTTCACAAAGACCATGCCCTTGTCCTTGCCTTTGCCCCTGCCTGTTGAGAACATTGCACCAGATGTCTCAGCTCTTAATCCACCTCCTCTCCCAACGACCCTTGGTGGTACCAACCCCCTTCGAGGCTGCAAAATACATAAAAACTCCATATCAAGATCTAATTATGTAAGTATAAATGGTGGTATTTGTGTTTGTGTTTATGTATATACCTGAGATAGAGGTTTTCTTGTGTCCCATCTTTCTTTAGAAGTATGAGAGATGGGCTGGCTGCATGAGAACCATTGAGCAGTGGGTACTTTATTTAGTGGTGGTCTGCTTGAATCTGCTGCAAATGGTGGTGGTCTGCTTGAAGCTGAAGCAGATGTTTGGGCTTGCTGTGTGTAGGGTTTGCATATTGGCTGCCTCAGTGGTTGCTTTTGTGGTTGGTTGACTTGCTTGATGGATGGTTGGCTTTCTTGTTGAATGGCTACCTACCCTACTTGTTGGTTGACTAGTTGTCTGCTGCTTTGGTTGTCTGGTTGGCCTTAGCCTTCTTGTTTGCTAATCTTGTTGATTGCATTGCTTACTCATTGGTTGCCTGGTTAGCTGGCTGGCTAGCTGTCTTGCAAACCTCCTTCGTGGTTGCTTAGCTGGCTGGTTGGTTGGCTGCCTGGCTGCTTGACTGGCTAGTTGGCTGGTTGGCTGCCTGCTTGGTTGGCTACCTGGTTGGCAAACCAGGGTGGCTGCCTTGCAAACCTCCTTGGTGGTATCAATGGTGGCTAGTTGGCTAGCTGGCTGGCTGGCTGGCTGCTTAGCTGCTTATTCCTTGTCCCTCTTGTCCCTACAAAAAAAATTGTCTTACATTAGAAATAGATTTGTAATATAATTGCCATAGTGAACACATTATTGCTTTATTTACAATTTTTTTTTCCTCTCAAGTCTCTGCCTCCTTTGCCATGGTGTATCACCAGTTATTCCAGCCTTACATCTCCTTGAATTATGCCCCTTCTGATGGCAAAACCCACATTTTATAGGTCTATATGACCTAGAGACTTTGTATGGGTTGTTTGGCTCATCTGCATTTTCTTCCTTTTCATTAGTGGCCTGCCTGGAGGCTTGTACACAATTGGAGCAACAGGGGCAGGTTGGCTCATTTCAACCCATTCATCTTGGCGAAGTAGTGGGGTAATCATCTCCTTATATGCAACCACATAGGCATCCTTTCTAAAGCATGCATGCACATAATCCTCAGGCTACTCCAAGTTCTTATAGATTGCTGCAACACCATGTTTACATGGGATTCCTGTTAAATCCCAAACTCTACAAGTACAACACTTTCTGTTAAGGTTAACCACATGTCTCTCATACTCATTATCAACCTCATATATATAGCAAGCTGATGGAATAACAGAAAATGACTTAGAATCAACTTTCAACTGCTCAAGCTTCTGTACTATGTTTGGACATAGGTCACTAGTGAATTTTTCAATTCCAGTCCTCTTACTATACATTCTAGTCATCAACCTAACCCTAATCCACTCTAGCATGGCAATGATAGGCTTATCCCTAACTTCTAGTATCATAGAATTAAATGACTCACTGAGATTGTTCACATAACAATCAGAGATGGCCCTTGGAGTGAAATGTGACTTGGTCCATTGGGTTGGTTGGATGTCTGCTACATACTCCCATGCTTCTTTGTCCAATTCTTTCATCTCTTGCATTCTCTTTTCAAACTCCCTAACGGTTGTTGCTGCAGCACACCTCTATAATGCAGCCTTCAACTCTAAACCCTTGAAGGTTAATTTAAAGTTGTTGTAAATATGCTTCACATAAAATCTATGTTCCACTGTTGGGAACAACATCTCCATGGTAGGTATCAATCCCTGGTTATCATAAATACAATCAACAATGAACATCATCAGCCTAAGAATAAAAACAAAACAAGTATAAAGCAAAAATGTAATGATTAAGCAGAAACAAGTATAAAACAAGTGAATTGTATTACCTTCTGCCTATCTGAAATGAACACCAGATTCAGCTCATCTGGTCTCCCAATATCATCTGCAAATGTTTGTAAAAACCACACCCAAGAATCCTTGTTTTCTTGCTCAACTACACCTAATGCAATAGGGAAAATATTGTCATTCCCATCCCTTGCAGTTGCTGATAATATATGTCCACCAAACTTGCCCTTCAAGTGGCAACTATCTAATCCTACAAGTGGCCTGCACCCCCTCAAGAATCCAACTTTCTGTGCATTGTATCTCACATATATCATCTTGAACTTGGGTTGTGTGTTAGGCTCAGTAATCTCAGTTTGCAGGATCACCTTACTCCCCACATCAGTTACTCTTATCATCTCTGCATAGTCCCTAAGCTTCCCATACTGCAACCTCACATCGCCTAGTATGAACTCTCTACCTTTCCTCTTAGCTCTGTACATTTAATTTATGCTCAAGTCCACATTTACATCCTGCATGACTCGATGCTTCACATCAGAAACTGCCTAATCAGGGTTTTTGTTGAAATCATCCAAGTATTTCCTAGCCACATATGTAGAAGTGACCTGGCTATGCTTGAATGTCCTCCCACATGTACAAGTTGGAACCATGGTCTTTATCTGAAAGGTTAACTCTCCTGTTACTCATGCCAGTGTTCTCATTAAACTCTGGACATCTCACCCTTTCATCCTCATCCTCTGAACTGTCTATGCTCCTAGTGTCATCATCATCAAGAGCTTTTTCAGCCCAATCATTATTATCACCAGCTTGATCACTGGCAGCAGCTTGATCACTGGCAGTAACTTCTAGTCTCTTTCCATTATTTGTAACTTGCTCTCTCACACCATCTCCCTCATTTACATTTTCAGTATCTCTTTGATGCTCTCACATATTGGGCACCTCATTGTTCTCAGCACCAAATATGTCATTAGGATAATCTGGTCCTTCATACCCTTCCTTTAGCCAATCAAGTTCATCCACATGAACATCTTCACTACCAATAGTTTGTCCATGGATAGCATGATCTTCCACATGCACAGCTCCACCAACACTGCCATCCCTTAAACCCTCAACAGGTTCTTCACTAACATCATTTTGGTCAATCACAGATGACCTAACAATATTGGTCACCTTTTCACAATCAGGATCATCATCAGTATCATCATCTTCATCATTCATTTCACATGACTGGTCTACTGCAATTGGTTGATCTGGTTCGTCTATAGGTTTTTCAATAGCAATTGGTTCAACTTCAAGTTCTACATAAAGTGTGATTTCATTTGTTAGCCATTCAGCATGTAGTTCACACATGTAGGTTACATCATCATCTGAAGTAATTAACCTTAACCCTTACTCTAAGTCACCACCAGGTATTAAATAATAAATCTTACTGTTAATGGGTCCCCCAGCCTTAGCACAAATGTCTTGTATCTCAAAATGACTTAGTAGATCTGGATCAATATTAGCCATTGTAGATACCTCACCACCTACATATTCTAAACTAGGGTTCCACTCAAAATTTCCACTATGGTGAATAGTAAAATCAAAACGAATTTCAGTAGCCATCTGCAGGAGTTAAAACACATGCACAAACAACAGTAATTAAATACATAACCAACACATGCATAGAGAGCACCAATGACAAAAGCAAAATAATTTTAGTTGTACACCAAACACCAAGTAACATGGGGTCAGAGACAAGAAACACAACCAACTAAACAATTTGTTTTCATGGGACCACAAACAACCTAAAGATGCATCTAACCAAAATATTCCTAGGGACCACAGTCATCAATGTCAACTATAAAAGAACAAACACACCAATGGTAAACCCAACAACGGTAAACCACTAATTTTATGACAGAAAAACTTTAATCCGAATCACCTTCATCAATCGTTACACATTGAAAAAGAATAAACACAACAATGGCAAACCCTAGAAAGTCATTTCATACCTGATACAGAGGAAAACTCAAACTTCAGCACTCACAACTCCTCCTTGCTTGCTTGCAAGTGTTCGGGGAGGGATTTCACTTTGGCAATCGGAGTACAGAGGGAAAGGAATTAAGGTTAATGGGATTTTTGAGGGTTTGAAGGTAGGGAGAGGGAGAGAGCTCGGTCCTTTAGGGTTCTAATTGTGTTCTAATTGGGTTCTAATTTTTGGCTTATATAGTAAATGAGATTTTCTAACGGAAAGGGCAGAGGTGGGTAACGGGGGTCTAACGGAGGCCACCTCAGGTGGATTAAGTGAAAAATTTCAAACCACGGGTGGACATTGTTAAAACAGGCCAAACCACAGGTGGGTAAATTGCAATTTTTCCTTTAGAATTTGTTCTAAAAATGTTATGAATATAGCATTTCTCTTAAATAAAATAAAAAAATATCTATTTGGATCCTAAAAATGAAGATATTGTGAAAATATTGTGATATTTTGTTGTATTCTTAGACTTCTTTTTCAATATAATCAAATTGGGTGAGCCAAAATTCACGGTTTTACACACAAAATCTATATTAATTTTCTCACTACTGGGCAACACGTGCCTTGCATGTGCAGCCAACGCTAGTCTTCTAAAAAAAACTGAAGCCGATATAAAAATCCGTGTTGCCATTTTAATTTTTAACCGAAGGGGTGAAGGTCTTGCCACTGTTTGACATCAAATATGAGGACTACCCAATAACCACATATAGTGGATGGCACTTTTAACAATAATATTTTCCCTTTTAGTGTTTGTGCCTTCATGTGTAGATGAATCTCATTTATAGACAAGATCATGGTGGCCCTTCATATCAAAGGTCAGAATTTTATTTATTTATTTATTTATTTTTCAATACTCACACATGCGTGATGATCATGGACTCTCTGCTTTATTTGATGTCGCCCAAAAGGTTGTGGAAAGGAAATACAAGGAAATGGTTTTCTTTGTTAGGTGATTTTTGTTGTTTTCCTCTGCTTCCTACTTTCCAATATCAGGTGGAGGCTTACTGTTCTATCCTTAATTTTCATTTCATTTTTTTCCCCTGAAAATTTCCATTTATGTTCCATGTAACTGTATGTGAGTGTGTGTGTGTTGCCTCTTATATGCTGATTATTTCAACAATAGTGGAGGATCTGGATCCATGAGAATGACCAATATGTCACTTGGTGTCACTTGGAATGTGTGCCATGATGCAACGTGTACAAGTGAAAGTCATTTGGAATGTGTGCCATGCAACGTGTACAAGTGAAAGTCATTTGGAATGCAACGTGTGCAAGTGAAGTCATTAGTGAATGGAATGCTATACAGACTTGGGGTCTTGACCTCTAGTGTCATATAAGGTTTTTGAATTTTCATTATTTTATGCATCATTAATTTAATATATAATTTAAGTTGTATATTTTATACGTAGTTTTCAAATAACTTAACTGGTAAAATACGGTAAAATTTGCAATGTAGCTAAACTTATTTACCATGAAAATTATCATTAAATTTTTTACAAGTATGCATGTCAACTAATTGAATTTTTCTTTTAAGAAAAATTCTTACATGGAACTCCACATAGCACTAATTTGAGGATGAGTTTTATTATTATTATTTTAAAGTTTACGGTTGAAAAAAAGTAACTTTATGGTAAAGATAAAGGAGGGTTTAGTTGGTGTTTTCAAATAACTATTTTAAATTTTTAAATAATATTTTATGTATTTCAATATATTTTTTTAACTATACATATTTTTACAAATATTTATAAACAATAATTTTTCGTAAATATTTTCAAATAATAATTTTTAGTTTTTAATCATATGTATTAAACGCTGAATATCAAAACAGTATTTTTAATATTTTAACTTTTTTTTTTTTTTAAGAACTCAAAAATCTCATCCTCCTGAGTCTTGAGTGACATGATTGACATCCCAAATACCTTGTCGCAGAGTTACCGCAAAAAACAAACCAAACCTGTAAATGCTGCAAACTCCCATTGCTCTGCTCTCTCTCATGGGCCATGGCTACCCTTTCTCACTCTCACTTCCTAGCCTTCCTCTCACTCCCTTCTCGTAAACTCTTCTTGCTTCCACAACAACATCTTCACCAGAACAAGCTACACTGCGAAACCCAGGAACACCCACCTCCGAAACAATTTACAACCTGTGCTTTGTCAAATAAAAAACCCAGGTTTCAGTTCCTGATATGCTTAGTTTTTCTGTGTGTGTCTGTGTCTGTTTCTTCTATGGTTTTTCTTTTGTATCTGATTTATGGGTTTTCTAATTTTTTTTTTTGTTTGTGGGTGTTTTAGTAGTAGAACTAGAAAGGGAAAGAGCAATGAAGAACTGTGCAATGACATACAGCAGTTTCTCACTGAGTTCGGGTTTCCAGAGGATCACGTGCCTTCCACCAAGGAGCTTTCGCAGCATGGAAGGTAAGGTTCTTCAATTCTTTCTCTGTGTTTTTGCTTCTAAGTATTTCTTTGCAATTCATTTAGGTTCTCTACTAGGCTTTATTAAGAAAAGAAGAGCATCATGGGTTGAATAGTAGTAGATTGAAGTGTTACTGTTGAGTTCTTTATCTCCCACATGTTTGAATTTAATTACCCTTTTGGGAAAAGATAATACTTTTGGTGCTATATTGGTAAATGCAACTATGTGGTTGAATTTAATTGGAGAACCTAAAGAACTGAACCTAAAATTTGTCCCGAAAAATTAGTATGTTCTAACATGGTAGTGAGAGAAGTATTTTTGGTTAATTACTAAATGCTTATAGAAGAGGGATAGGGGGCCTTATTTATGTCATAGAAACACATCTTAATTAGTCAACCATAACTGAAATTTATGATGTTTTCTTAATAGGTCATTTAACTAGTTCAAAAGGCCAAGATGAGTTTTTACAGAGTGGAACATTGAGGAAGACCTAAAACTGACAGAGATTATGATTTTTGGGACTAAGTCTTGGTTGTTGTTGTCATTGTAACAAATTGGTGGAAATGATTATGCGATGGACTCCTTAATCTGTACATATTACAAATACAATGCGAATCATTTAATAATCTTTCTACAAGATGAAGATTTTGTATGTATCCGTCTTGAGCTAAAAAGTAATACTTGTGCTAATATTTATAGGAATGACCTTGCAAACATTGTTAGACGGAGAGGATATAAACTGATTAGAGAGCTTCTTGCGAACCCAACAACATCAAACATCGATGGGCTTGATCCAAAGAAAAGCTTTGATGAAAACCAGGGTGCAATCAGTGATCATGAACATATATTAACAGGTTTATCTCAGTTTCTTTTAAGTATTATTCAATCCTCATTGTAAAGTACCTCTGGCTGTTATTGATACCCTGTTATATGTTAAAAGGTCAGGACAAGAAGGCGAATACTTTGGTTGTCGAACACATCTCATCAACTGATATCTCCACTGTAGGGAACAATTACAGTAGTCCAAGTAGTGATTTGGATTTCAACTCTGGTGACTTTAGGAGCCTACCTGTAGAATCTTCATCCAATTCGTTTTTGGAAGAAAAGGTATCGCCTGGATTAAAGGGTCATGATGAGAAAGTAAAAGACGTGGCTGAAAATGCTTTCTTGTCAACTGAAGTTTCCACCATGGAAAGTTCAAGCATCAATTTTGATCTCAACACTGATGAAAAGAGCTGCATGCCTGTAGAACTTTCAGTCCTGGAGGAGAAGACTTCATCTAATTTGCAAGTTGAGGACAAGAAGGTGAATTATATGGTTGAAGATGTGGCCTTTTCAAATGAAGGAAAGAAACATTATTCCTGGAGTTCAAATCCAGATTTCAATCCCACTGACTTTAAAAGTACGCCTATAGAATCTCCAATCAGTTTGTCCTTGGAGGAAAGGCCCTCATATAATTTGAAAGATCAGGATGAGAAGATTAAGAATAATGATGTACCTCTCTACTCTAGTGAAGATTCTCGTATGCCTATAGAATTTTCAGCGAACTCATCCCTTGAGGATAAGGTGACAAAGTTTATTCAGAATGGGGATTTGGATATGATTGAGGGTAAGATTCTCTATAAACAATAGTTTTATACTCACTTCATCAGTCAATATATATATATTTTTTGGGCATGTCACTAGTCCAGACGCTGGTGTTGATTTTGACATAAAAGTATAAGGTGCTTGACTCAACAATATGAAATATATTCCAAAGATTGATGGGGGGATTGGTTGGAGTTTAAGTGTTTGACATTTATTCATGCGTCTATCATCAAAAACAGAAAAACCCCTTGAAATGGTATCAGAAGTGTCTCATCTGCCTATATACTTTCACATCTTGCCAACCTTTTCTTAATATGTTCTCTATTAAAATAGTGAGGATTTATTTTCCTTTTGCTCTCCTTGTCCCTATGTTTTTGTGAATCCTAAAATGTGATAATTCTGATGGATAGCATATGAAAACATGTAGAGGAAACTCACTCAGCATTTGAGCATATGAGTAAGGTGACTGCTTGGAAGCTAATAAGTCTGAGTACCTATATTATAAAGTTGTTTCAACTTAATATCTGTTACTTAACATGATCCAAGATGTTAGGCTGATGGCAATCTTTGTGCTAACATGTTGTGATGGTGTAGTTGCAAAGTTCAAGGCACTTTGGACTACCATAATTGGAGTATTGCAGTTCCCAAGCTGTATTACAGACCATGGTTTTCACTACAGTAAAACAGGCCTCATATGTGGGTTCTCCAAATAGTATTTGTTTGAATGATGTACACCTGATGAATGGACATGCAGCACCTTCTCATCATCTTTATCATGACTAGGTAGTGGCACTTACCGCTTAGAGTTTAACAGGAATAGCTGGAGACAGTTCTGCAGTACATTTTTATTTTTCATAGTGTTAGGTTCATAGTTGATGAAGTTAAAAAGAAAGGGTCCATTTATCCTTTTTGGGAAGAAAAATTATAATAACTTTTATCAAGTTGAAAAGGGTAAAAAAGAGAGTTAATTACGGCTAATGACCCTAAACTATGGGATCATTTGCAATGTGCTCTTAAATTTCAAACTTCTGCAATTAGCACCCTGATTCGAGATTAATTTGTAATTTCTACTACTCATCCAAATTATAGTGCACACTGATAGATTAATGGACAACTGTCCATCATAAATTATGAATACATTCACAATGTTTACCCTAAAATAAAAAGTCTTCAATTCACACCCTAATTTGAAATTAATCTACTCACTAGTTGGACATTCTGGATACTGATTTGCATAGTGGGTAGCCTTAAAAATTAATCTCGAATTATGGTGGCGAATGCAAAATTTTGTAGTTTACGATGCACATTACAAATGCCTCTATCTTTTAGAGTGGACATTTGCAATTAAGCATAGAAATAATTCCCTTTGTACCATAATACTTCTCTACTTGATTTCATGTTAGTAAAAGAGGAGTGTGAACATAAGAAAGATGATCAAGAACACCTCAACTCTGAATTTGAAAATTCCAAAGGGTTGAATATCTTCTTTGCCATCTTAATAGTTCTAGTATACTATTTATCCAAAAAAAAAAAAAAAGGGTTCAAGTATACTGCTAATGTTGCTTATTTTTTTTGTTTAATGTCCCTGTTACCCTGTAGATAATTTTTCAACCACTATAAGTACATTGGTTTTGTATATCTTTTAGTTATTGTATTTGTCATGATACCATTTTGTATTTGTCTTTGTAGAATGATTTCTATCTTGAGATTGAATTTGTTAACTATTATTTATTTGGTGCCTTTGAATATTGAAGTTGAGTATGTGGAGCTGCTTGATGCTCAGATAATGTCTATGGTATATCAAATGAACGTGTTGCTGAAGAAAGCAAGGAATTTATCCAGCTGCAGAATTCGGCAGTGCAGCCTGCTGAAGAGCACTCTGGAAATTCGCATAATGGAGGGAGTGTTGCTGTGACATTGGATGGCAGTACACTGACATCCAAGGATGTCACTCCTGCACTAGTCACTCAACCACTTAGGTTAGTAACTTAGTTTTCTATAACATATGATAAAAGTGCCCAGGCCTGCAGCTCTTATTTATTTTCTTTTCTCAAACTGTTATAACCATTTGAACGAGTTTCACATGTCTAATTTCATGAACACTAAATCATGCTATTTATAATTTCTATTTAGTTTCTTCATTATGTAAGTGACACTTCTACTTATTGATTTCAATCCATTAATTTATTCTTGAAATTTTGGCATATGTTGTGAAGAATCTAGAGATGCTTATTAGATGAATTGTTCTTTATTATAAACAGCAACAACAACAATTAAGCCTTAGTTTCGAAATTTTGTCGTTGGATATGGATTCTCAACAGACTAGTCATGGTCGGCCACATGTATTCTTTTCTTTCATTCTATTCTATCTAAAATCATACTTTCTGTTACTTTCTTAATTCACATATCCTGTTTTACTCATTTTATTAATTAAAAAAAAAAAAATCCTCTACATTCTCCGCTGAACTTAACCATACCATTATAAGCAAATTTCCCTCGTCTTTTCTCATGAAAAGCACTTGATTTATAAAATTTCATTCCTCAATAATCCGTCTTCTATGATTACATTTACCAGAGCCCTTTTAAATAGGCTTTCAAGGAGTAAATTTATAAGAAAAATAATCCAAATACAAAACATAATCTCACATAATCCTCAACAAGATTAAAGTCTAGTTCAAAAAGAAATTTAGTTCAAAATGCAAAAATAAAATCTGGAAGAAAATCTGAAATGATTTTGCTCCTTGCATCATGATATGGTTGTAGAATTCCAAACAGTTTGTCTCTTATGATCACATTGTCCATTTGCCAACTAACATCAAATCGGTTATATGCCAGTTAAAAAAAGTGTATGTATTGTTTCATTCAACTTCAGTGGATTTTCTATTTTTCGTGCTTCATTGTGTTCTTTGGCTGGTTATGGGTTTTAATTTTTTCTTTGACAGTGTTTCTTTGGTGTTCAAAACCTTTATAGGGACGATCATGTGTCACTTGGACTACTAATGACTGCTAAGCTGGACAAAGATTTGGACACAGAGGTCACACTTATATTGTTTTATACAAAATCAATTTCCATTGGCTGTATGTTTGACATTATTCCTTAACTTTTATGTTTTCTGTGATACAGAGTAGCATAAGGGAGAGGCAAGCTGATATTAATCATCTCAAGTTCATGCTGGTTGTAATCTTAATGTTTTTTTTATAACCCATATTGAATTTTGTCACATATTAAATAAATGATTTGGCTATTTACTGTACTTCTTGTTCTGATTAGCATCAGAAGGAGTTGGAACTGTCACTGTTAAAAGAACAAATTGAGAAAGAAAAGGTATATGAGCAACTCAAAATGATTATGTTTAAATGAGACCTTGCCAAGTGGCTGCATTTCATTTTTTCTTAGCATTCACAACATTAAAATTTCAAGATTGGACAAATTGAGTGCTGACACACATCATGGAATCATTGATGATTTCTGATGGGGCCTTTTGTTTTCTTTTTTCTCAACCTTTTGTTCATGCAACGTTACTTTAGTGATTTATCATATGAACATGGAATTACTGTAGTTGTCCCCCAACCTTACTAATAACACTAAAAAAATGTTGCACCTCCACCAGATGCTTAAGTTCTAGGAGCCATCTTGCTTACAAGATCTAACTTTAAAGGGCACTGCAGGAAAACCAAAGTATAGATATTACTGCTACAAAATATAAGTATAAGAAGGATTAAGTTAACATCTGATTTTTTCCTATATCCCAATGCATGGTCTCCATGGATTTCATAAATTATAGGAACATATTGAGTCAACTGAAGATATACATTTCTTCGAATAAATATTCATAGTTCAAAGAGACATGAAATCTAAAGGCTCGTTTGGTAGAGTAGTTTGAGTAATGTTTGTATTTTTTTGAAATACGTGTGAATGAAAAAATGTATAAAAATACGTGTAATGTTGTTTAAAAACTGAAAATATGTGTTTGAAAATGCTTACCAAACAGGCCCATTTTTAGAAATGCAGTTTTTGATGCAATAACTGCCTCTTTTATTTTTGCATTTCACTTCTGGCCAGCTTGCTTTGTCTGACTTGCAAACCAAGGCTGAAGCAGAAATCAGCAAAGCCCAAAAGCTTATCTCAGAAAAAGATGCAGAATTACAAGCTGCTGAAGGAAGTTTTTCAGGACTAGAAGAGGTACTGCATATAACATTTTGCTTGGACTGATTTTGTGTGTGTGAATGTACAAATACAGTCACAGTGCAGTCACTGCAGTGTCTGGGTTTGTTTCTGAATATGGCAAGGCAGTAGTCAACTTTCATGATTTATGCTTATATTGCTGGAATTGAAGGATACTTTGTTGGAATACTTCCTCTTACAAATTACAATACTCTTCCAAGCTCTTTATTATTTATGAACTAGAACCCACAAATTGAGAGTATTTTTGGATTCCCAATTGATGCCTCCAACAAATGGTGAAACAAATCTGAATGGAAGTCTAGTGGAAAGAATATCTTAATGTAGCACGACACATTCAAGGAGCTCTCCAGCAAACTTGGACTCTTGTTGGAAATGTAGACATGCATCAATCACACAGTGGATATGTTGACACACAATATGGAAAATGAATTTGATAGTTCAAAATATAGATATTATAGAAGCATATAAGAAGCAAGATATAAAAGTAGTGATATTATATTACATTTTCACATCAGAACTATTCATTCCAATTATTGTTTGTATACCTTTTAACTGACACAATGTGTCAGCAACATGAAATTGGAATCTGCTTGGACTTTGGTTGAAACTATATGCCTGCTGACTGGGATTGATTAATTCCCCTGTTGTTTTTAGGTTCAGATTCAATACTTTGGGGAGGGAGAAATTGTGGAGGTGTCAGGTAGCTTCAACGGTTGGCATCAGCGGATTAAAATGGATCCACAGCCATCATCAAGTATCACAGACCCCAATGCCTCAAGGTCTTTAATTTTTTGCGAAATTCTCTATTTACAACTCAGCATCACTGTCAAGTTATTTTAATTTTCATAACTAGTTTTTTCCAATCTAGGTTTCAGATATTCAACTTGTTTTTATCTTAGTAGGCTAAAAAGAAAAAATAAACGACTATTTTTTTTTTTGGTGATGTTTCCTTCATTCCTTGAAAAGGTGTTTGTTTTATGTTGTCATTTTACTCCCATTTCAGTCAAGCCCACCTTCCTTTTAAAGCACAGAGCCCGGCAGGTCTTAGGCTTTAATGATTTCTAAAAACTCCGGAAATTTGTCAAAAAAATTATAAAAAAATACAGGAGGTCTCAAGAAGAAAATCATCAGGTAGAAAGTGACATAAACATGTCTGTGGTATCCACCTAGATGACTAATGCTTAATTGGTCAACCTTGACATGCCAGATGCTTGTGGTGTGACTGTCATTAATAATATGAACATAGAAAATAGTGTTTGAGTCAATCAATATGTTTTTGTGATGGACCACATTGGCATTGCACTTCCTCTTAGCACGCTAGATGCATCTCTTCTGGCTCAATCTTGTGAATTAAGAATAATAATATTTTTTTATGTATTTACTGCTCAAACTTTGATTAATTAAATAATGAGCTTACTTTGATAACGTGTTCTTCCAGGAATTCTAGACTTTGGTCAACCGTGCTGTGGCTTTATCCTGGGACATACGAGGTGTGAACATCTACTATCTAATTTCTGTAGCAATTGCTGATTCTGATGTTTGAACAGAATTAATTGTTTCAGCTATGAGGGATTTTTCCTGATTTTAGGAAGATTCCTAGTAGTCATTTGTTTGGATTTTGTGAATTCATTTTATTAGTCACTGCTATAGAAGTGGTGAAACTGCTGTCTGATATTAACATATAATATATTTTCTGTTAAAGAATTCATAACTTATTCCCTAGAAGCGACATCCTGTTTATTGCAGATAAAATTCATTGTTGATGGCTGTTGGAGGACTGATCCTTGGAGAGAGTCAGTTACCAATGGTGCCATATGTAACAATATTCTTCGAGTTGACAAATGATACAGTTTTGGCTGGCGGACATTTTTGCAATCCATAAGGTAAATTCTTTTTACTTCCTCATATGTCCGTTTGGATACAACTTATTGTTGCTGAAAGTTGCTGAAAACTGATTGTTGCTGAAAACACTGTAGCAAAATAATTTTTAAATGGATAAATAGTACCGTGGGACTCATTTTTAATATTTTTTAATTGTGAACAGTTTATGAACAGTGTGCACACTGTTCATAAACAGTAATTTTTGTCTCTAAAAAGTCAAGAAATCCGGCAAAAAAAAAAAAAAAAAAGAGAGAGAAAACGCGCAGGAGAAAACGCAACTCAACTTTAAGTGCTATCCAAACCAACACATTGTTCTAATAAGAGTTTTGATTGAAAGTCATAAAGCAAGTGCAGTGAGCTTGTCATACTCCATGGGAACTTAACTTTATGGAACCGTCTCAGACCTTAGCCTTACATCTGAAGCACCATTACTGTATGCCAACTCTTGTAAAATTATGCATGGCCAATCACTAGATGGTTGCGAGTAGAATTTTTACCCAATTTTATTGCAGTTTGTGATAGTTCTCAATAATTTTTAGAAAATTTACTTCTCTTTTTAAACTAATTTTCCTACCTAAACTAACAATGAAATCACGTGGTTTAATATCCTCCAATTATGGCAAGGTTGGTTTTTGTACATAGTTTCTTGATTCATGGTGGTTTTTGTATGGATTTCAATCCAAGAAATTCCAATCCAAGAATGTTTATTTGCTTCAAATAGTTAGTTGAATTCTGGTCGTATATATATGTGTGTGTGTATTTCAATTTATGCTTATTATGTTGGGGTTATTGGTTAGTGTACAGAAAACAATGATAGATTGCTTGGAGTTCTGTACTATCCAAGAAAAGATCAAAGCTTAAAGCCACGTAGGTAAAAGAAATGGAATCAGGCCTTCAAGACCATGCAGATTTTGGATTGATGTTGCTATCTTGTACCATGAAAATTAAGGTCCTTTAGCCTGTATGTGTGTGTGTGTGTGTTTCAATTTATGCTTATTATGTTGGGGTTATTGGTTAGCGTACAGAAAACAATGATAGATTGCTTGGAGTTCTGTACTATCCAAGAAAAGATCAAAGCTTAAAGCCACGTAGGTAAAAGAAATGGAATCAGGCCTTCAAGACCATGCAGATTTTGGATTGGTGTTGCTATCTTGTACTATGAAAATTAAGGTCCTTTAGCTTGTATGTGCAACGTTTAGTTTAAACTCTTTTACCAAGTTCAAGTGATAGTCCAGCAGTAATGGCATTCTTTGTAGTGCACTATGTCTGTGGTTCGAACCACCCCTCCCCTTCCCTACCTATTAAAAAAATGTTTAGATTTCTTTCTGTTTTTCTTTCCTTTTATACTTATATTTCATATTCACTTGGTAAGCCAACATATAACTTAGCAAGAAATCAGGTGGTTTCCATCAGAAATCCATAATGCTCGTGAAATATTGATGCCTGAAAATATTGGGAGTTGGCAATTTGATGGCATTTCTGGAAAGGTTGAGAATTCTTAGGTTAGCATTTTACAACTGGGAAATTTGATTTTTAGGACAAAAAGTTTAGAATGTGAAAAAGATTTTTAAAATTGTCTCTCTAAAGTTATTAATCCCACCTATCAAAGCTATTTTGAGCTTATTAGAAATTTGAGGGACTTTTCTGATAACCCTTGGTACTTGGTAGGCAGCAAATGGGGCCGAGATTAGTTGGCCTAATGTTGTGGCAACAGATCAACCAATAAAAAAAATGTAAAAGGGCAACAAATCAATAAAATTATATATGATCTCCTACCCAGCATGACTTAATGCTTCTCCCTATACCAAATAGAGGGAAGTGCCAAATTTGTAGTCAATAACTTGAGTAAAACACTACTGGGTTTCATGGTTGGTGTGCTAAATTCAATCTCTAATCCTTATATATTTTTTTAGGTGATGACAAAGATATTATAAATTATACTATATAAATCTTATTAAGATGTGTTAGTTTATAAATACAAAATAAAAAATTCATGAATATATATATATATATATATATTTTTTTTTTGGTGTTTGGATAAATTCATTATGAATTTTATTTATTAAGTTGGTGATGTGAGTTTCCAAGTACCTATATAATACAAAATAGCATTTATTGTTGTTATGATATTGTTAAGCCATATCAATGTAGTATTTTAATCTACTTCGAGCAATTTAGTCTTTTTTTTGTCCAATTCGGTCCCAATCGGTTTATTTCAGTCTATCTGGTCCATTCTGGTCAACTTTGGTTAATTTGGTCCAATATGGTCCTATTCTGTCTATTTCGGTTCATTTCTATCCAATTCGGTCCATTTCGTCCCATTTGAGTCCAATTCGGTCTACCTTGGTCTATTTCGATCCACTTTGGTCTATTTTAGACTAAATGGGCCTTAAATTTATAAAATGATTTTTTTTTTTTTTTTTTTTGTAGGTACCCTTTCTAGTTTTTGGCTCAAAAATTTCCCCCTTTAATTTTTAGGTCGAAAAGTATGAAATGAATATGTTACAATTGTAAGCTTATATAGTATTTGAAACTTAATGTGACACGTTACATATGTTCTATATTATAGGAGTGTACAGTTTTAAAAAAATATTCTTGGATATGTTCAAATTAGTCAATCAATTATGGTTTTTTTTTAAAAAATTCTTTTTAATAACATCTTCTTCCTTTAAATTTTAAAAACATTATAATTATGAAATCACTATATATTGTTATTGAATGCAAAATAATTAAATAACATATGCACTATATAACCAAAAGATTTTACATTATATTCTTATAAAATAATTATATTACATTTTTGTACGTATTGCCCATATTTGCGGTTAGTTTTTAGTAAAATTTGTAGTAATTTTAATATTTTTTTGGTTTGGGGTGGGTAGGAAGTGCATATGCTAAAGTATATTATCATTTGGTACCATCGCTGACTTTGCCCTCACCTAACGTAAATAAAGCCAATACCTTGCCCTTGGGTATAGTCCAACATGAAAATGCCATGCTAAAAAGATTAGTGGGGAGATGGAGGTTCGTGTTGAGACCACGTGTAAAAGTTTTGAGTACGATGATGTCTTATAGACTCTTTGTTCCAGTTCAGTTGGCGTGTCTCTTTCCTCGCCTTTCCTATACTTCCTCTTCTATCTATCTTCACTCTTCACTTTCTTCTTCTTCTTTCTAGTCCAGTAAAACTAGCTACTGTACTCTTATTCTGATAAACTAAGCCAACAAAACTAGTGTACACTCTGTGCACTTTCTTGCTATCTGTGTCCAGAAAGAAATGTCAATACTCAATGCCTCTGCTGCTCTTCGCATGAATTTTATGTCTCCTCCTCTGCTTCCTCCCTCACCAACTTTTTCCAAAATCCATTCTAACACACTAGCTACTACAAGAATAACAACAACAAGAACGCTAGTTATCAGTCCATCTTTTGCAGTAAAGAAGGAGACTAGTGAACCTCTTGATAAGGTAGAAGAAGAAATGGAGGAACCCCGTGAGACCCTGTTGTACTCTTTTACTCCTTTGCCTTTGTTCTTTATGGCTGCTCTTCCTGGAGGTAAATGTTGTTACCATCTTCTTTTCCAAGCATGGGCGAATGTATGATTAATTTGCAAAAAACATTTCTATGGATATTTTATATTCCTTGTGTACTAAGCTGCGCTTCTCTTTTTCAATGAATTTTATTACTTTTCAAAAAACTAAATTTTGAGGTGCTTTATTTTTTTTTAGATGTTGGCTAGGGGATTAATGTAGAAGTGGCCTAAGTAGGATTTATCAGAACCGTACAAAGAGGTTTATGGTTTGGTTTCTTGTGTAGCTATTAGTAATGGCGGTGCTCATAGTGGATCTTGCTCCATCAATTTTTGGAGGAATGAAATTTTTTTTTTCTTTTCTTTTCATTGTAATTTTGAGTCTAAGGGTGTTGGAGGATAGGATGAAGAATCCTAGTTTCTTAGAACAACTGTGCCAAGGTTGATATGGGGAACAGGGCACGGGAATATATACTAGAGATGAGACTGGGGAGCTTTATTTGGTGAATTGTTGAAATTCAGGTTTATTTGTTTGAAGTTGAGCAAGTTGGCAGTGGTACATTTTAGTGCAATACTTTGAGGAAAACTTCTATGTCATGTTAATATACAACACACTAGTGTTAATTAAATTAAGTCTTCTTCCTTGTCCATTTAAATCCTTGAATAACCAGCAATCGTGCTGATATAATTCAAAGAAATAAATAGGAACCAAATCATCATATATTGTACCAGAGGGCTGAGAACATTGTATGTTCTGAATATGCTTTCTGGGTCCTCATTACACTGGGCATAAGATTAAATCAGCAACAACCTCATGGACCTTTTTAACTTTTAGGTTCTGCCGGTCACAATTGCTAGGTCACTTGTATATAGGTTTCAGCAAGTAGTGGGGTTTTCTATTTTTATTTTTATGATGAATGACTATTTTGTCCCAATGGGAGGGAAAGCTTCAAACCAATGACCTTATTTTCATAAGATGTGGTCCTAGCCAAGTGTGCTATCCCTTGGGGGTTTTGCAAGACTGAAGTTTTTACTTTGTCACAAAGTATTAGCTAGCCTACTGCAGAATTCATCTGCTTGTAAAGCATATCTAGAAATTCTTTTGCATAAGCCAGATGGTTAGTTATTTATGAGCTTTAACATTACCCTGATATTACTTGGTAAAAGTCATTAGACATTAACATCTGAAAAACATAACAACATTTAATATGTGAATTACAGCTGGTGCTTTGAGATCTCTGTTTGGGCCTTTTGTTGAGCTTATTAAGACATGGAATCTTCCTGGCTGGCTTGTGCATTGGGGTCACCCTGGAAACATGGTATAAGAATTTCCTTCTATTTCCCTCACTCTTATCATGCATAATATAAACCACAAATTACTGCAAATATTACCATCAACTTTCTGATTTATAGTTACATCATCTAATTGTCTACTGTTTGATCGTTGAATCTGTAGGCAGTTGTGCTCTTTGCCATGGGTGGCTATGGAACATATCTAGGTTTCCGCATACGTTTTTCTGATGATGTGGTAAGAAACTAATTACAAAGTTTACTTATTGTAACTAAAAAATTGATCCTGGTTCTGGTGCCATGATTTATTTTGATGACACGCCTCACTTCATCAATTCAGGAGGAGAAGGCTATGGCCAAAGACTTGCACCCGAAGCTTCTAGCTGGGATGTTTTTCTTCTTCGCCCTTGGAGCAACTGGTGGAATAACAGCTCTACTCACTTCAGATAAACCCATCTTTGAGAGGTACTTCTAAAAATTATGTTACACACACACACACACACACATCATTCTAACTTAGAACAGGTCCTCTTTATTTGATTTAGAGAAATTGAACTTTACATGGTTGTTTTGCAGTCCTCATGCTGTTACAGGTTTAACTGGCCTTGCTCTCTTGACCTTACAAACCACATTACCTGCATTATTTGAGGTAATCACGATTTTGAGGACCTGAATTCTATGGTTTTTCTTCTTTTTATATCTATTCCCAGTCTTTTCAATCTCTTATTTTTCTTTTTCGCATTAATCATGCAGAATAATCCAGGATTGCGAAATGTTCATGGTATCTTGGGTAGTGGGATTATGACATTGTTTCTTGTGCACGCTGCTCTTGGACTTCAACTTGGGCTCAGTTTCTAATCACACCTTGTCCATGCCTTGTCCTCTTGGACTCTATGTCATTCAAATTTGTTTATAATGCACATTTTTTTTTGAACATTTGGTTGTTAAGCAGAGAAATTGTTTATAAGGTTTAATTTGACAGCAATTTTTGGAGGACATGATCAATGAGATTATTGCGATTGCATGAGGCCTAACATATATTTCTACGCTTAAGAAGCAACTTACGTATTGATTTCCCCCCCCCAACCCCGGGCAGCGGTGGGCGGATTAGACGCTAAAAATGTCATTGTGTCGTTTTTTTGGTGTTACAACTTTAGGGGGGAAAAAAACTACTACTTGTCTCAAAAGTTTAAATTGTATAAAATAATAAATTTAATTATTTAACAATTATTTTAACATATTGCGAAATTTTGGAAGTCCCAAGATGGAATTACCAGTAGATTCAATAAGCACCAAGGGAACCATGGTTCACCAAAATTTTAAACAATTCTTAAATATATGTTAAAATAGAATGTTGACTTTTAAACAATTCTTATATAATTTTAACAATTATATAAATGTTGATTTTGTTACTTAAATTTATTCAAATAGAATCTCAATCTTATTAGTAAATACGACAACAATACAAGCTCAATTTCAAATTTTTAGAAATGTTCAATTCATAATAAAATGACAAAATTCTATGTTGATAATCAACTTATCATAGTACTCATTTTTTGGCTCAGGACAAAATGTGAATTATAACAAGGCACACAAGTCACTTACTTGAAAAACTACGTCATGACAACTAGGCAAGTCGCCATTTCCCAAATTCTTCTAAATTTTACACTCACCAACCACACCAAGCTCCAAAAGAGCAACTTATGGTTCATCTCTAGCTTGGGAATTAGGATATCATAATTTTATCATTGAAATTGATTCTTTATAGGTATTTGAGTTTCTTAATTCTGCTACTCTTATATCTTCATCTCTCAATGTATTTATTTCTAATTGCAAGACCATCTTTGCTACATATAGCAAGTCATGGTTCAACACATATCTCGTAAAGCAAATAAATGTGCCAATAGTTTAGCTATTTTTGGGACACAATTTAATTGATTCTTTATGTATTGAACTTAGCTTTCATTCATCCGTACATTGTTGGTAATTCTTTTTTTTAGTACCATATTTTTGAGAAGTCAAAGAACTCTCTCTTTTCTCCTAGACTAGTTAATTATGTGATAATTAATTATGTAACATTTTGATTCTTCTATCTATCTATCAAGTCAATAAATAAATAAATAATAATAAGAAAAAGAAAAAAAAGAGCAGCTTACTTGTAAATGATGCAGAAAAAGTACCCAAATTAACTCTCTTGAAGAGAATATCTTCTTCTTTTTTTTTAAATGCTTCATGAAGAGAATATCTGGTCATTAGAGTTTTTTCCCCCTTTACATTTCTATACAATACAAACTATATAATATTAATGTTTAATTATTTGTTTGATTATACTCCTTACTTGCGTTCCACCATTGTTTGTTTAATTTCTCATCATTTTTAAATGATTAAATCTATGAAGCTTTTTTTAAATCTTAGTCGTTACATGGAAGCTGAGTTTTTTTCACAAATAAAGGGTAATTTACATTTAAAAGAAATTTTTTGAAAACTTCACTTCTAATCTATATTTAGAGGGTGTTTGATACATACACTTAAATAACCGTTTTCAATTTTTAAACAACATTATAAGTATTTTCACACACTTTTTTATTTACACATTTTTCTAAAAAATATAAACAACGTTACTAGAACAATATTATCAAATGTACTCTTAAGCTTTTTTAACTCTCTAAAAAATATTTGACTTTTATATTATTGTTTATTTTAGCCCTGCCTTGAGTGACACATATATCTGACTCCACGATTGGATGGGATAACTTTAAAAAAAGAAATCCATCAATTGCAAATTGTATGGAGTGGTTTTTTTTTTTTTCCTAAATAATTGTATGTAATGGTTTCACTTTCATCATTGATGCACCCAATAATCGCCAACATTCTGAGCATATACTTTGTAGCCATCGCCACAACTCTAGCATGCCATGTGAGACTTGACCCACTTTTACTAGAGTTTCATTCTCATGGGACTATGACCCATTTGGTTAGAGTTAGACAGACGTTTGGATGCTAGTAATGACTTGCGCGTCTGCGTTTGTTTGTTTGTTTGTTTTGTTTTTTTTTTTTTTTTAAGAGAAGCGTATTTTTTAGCTTTTTTAGTGGTTCTGTGCACTATTTACGAGACCTACAAACATCTTTTTTTACCAAAATTTTCATTAAAAATTAGTCTTGCAACACTATTCACACATTTAAAAAAAATTTTTTTAAGAGAAGCGCATTTCTATCTTTTTTAGTTCCGTGCACTGTTTACGGGATCCACAAACTTCTTTTTTTACTAAAATTTTCATTAAAAATTGGTCATGCGGCACTATTCATACATTTAAAAATTATTTTATTACAGTATTTTCAATTTTCAATTTTTAACAAAATAAGCGATATCCAAAAACACACATAATAAGAGATATGATCACATTGTTATGCTGGGTCCGAGTCCTACATCGAACTCGGACTTCGGAGTCAGGATCCACACATGGTGGGCCCCACCAAGTACTAGATCACTCGGCATCGACCCAACTTAAACATGTTCGACTTTTAAAAGCTCTAGTGGCACTCTTAAACATACACCCAAATTCACACTAAGTGCCATCTTATGATTGGTGCACTTAAATGCATTTTTTTAGCAAGTAAACATGACAATCTCATGTGTTAATACTTTTATTTTTAATGGATATATACGATCAAATTTCAATCTAAGCAATCCAAAACAAACCAATCAAAATTTGATATAAGTAGAATTCTGTGTAAATATTTTAACGTAATCACGAGTTGACAACTAAACATGCTTAGAACTTTGAGTGTAAATTTGGGCATAAGCAAGAGGTCATATGATTGATTAAAAAGTACACATCACATAGTTGGTGGGAGAAAAATTTTCCATTCTCGAGTCACAATTAGCAACTCAATTGGTTGGTGAAAAAGGGACCCACATACCAACCACAAATGTTAGGTAGTTGATGTGACCTGCAAAGCTCAAACGCGAACAGAGCGGGCAGCATAAAAGGCACAACACCGCAAAGCCAAGAGCACAGAAACAGAGGGAGAGAGAGCGAGTCAGACGAAGAAACAGCTCCCTCTACTAACTACTACCAAATTGCCAAAACTAGATCCCTTACTATAAATATATACGATATAAAACCAAACCCATCTCTCTCTCTTTGTTTCATTTCCTCTCTCTCTCTCATTCCTCCTCCTTCTTCTAAGGCATACATACAGGCGCAGCTCTCCAGGTTCATATATCTATCTATCTATCTATATGTCCATTTTCACTACAATATCTTGAATAAATGTTGGTCTAGATCTATGTCCAATTAAAAAGATCTTGCAACTGTTCAATGTTTTTAACGTTGAGTTCCCACATTTTGTTTCGATCTATTTCTGTTGTCACACACATTTTCAATGTTAAATATGTTTTCTTTTACCAACAAGATCGGATCTTTGGGTTGTCTTTGTTTTTTGCTCATTTGGGTGTTGATTTTCTTGTTCGGATGTGGTCGTGTTTAAGTTCCCATTTCGATGGGGATCTATTTATATATGGGATTACTGTAGTTGATGTGTGTGAGTGGGTCATAAAGATGCTTTGCATTTATGTAATTTTTTACTTCGTATTTACTACATGGGTTGTTACCAACTTTTACCATGATGTAAACTTTATGTTTGCCTTTTTTGGATCTATCCTCCGATGTCCTGTTAAGTGGATCTACATTGGTATTTGGTACCAATGGTATGATGGGGTTGTAACAGTAATTATCTTACATCTGACATTCTAGTCTCTAGATATGCAAATTAAGGATCAATTGTGTAATTTCAAATTAATTGATTTAGCTTTTTTGATTTAACGGTGCATCAATTACCATCACGTGCATGTCATGGCTATAATACATTGGGTGGGTGTCCCTTTTTTTACTCGGTGAACCATGCATCTTTCTTATTCTTTTAATATAACATTACCTTGATCTATGTAAAATCGAGGGAGATGTTCAGCCCTGAATAATTGGCAAATAGGATTTGTGGTCGTAACAAACTTCTTCATTATTGTAGATAAAATTATAAATAGATAGCTATATCCTCAATACCCTTCACCACCATTAAGTGAAATGGAAGTGTTTGGTTACAGTCAGACGAGTTATGGAGTTGGTGAAAATTCTCAGAGTAGATACAAGTAATACTAATATATAGTCTTTGGCATTACCATATAACCTTGAATTGTATAGATGGTGAAAATGATGATGATGTGGTTGTTAATGTCAATGAATGATGGAATTATTGGCTCCTTTACTAGGAAAGTTTATGCGTGGTGCCCCTCATTTTTCTTTTTGTAGTGTCCTTTTGTATGTTGACATTTTTAGTTTCATATATGGGATGTTTTCTGTAAATCTTATCTTGAAATCTCAAAGTGGAGGGTCACTAACATATCATATCTTTTTCCCCAGTTTAGAAATGGAAACCTTCCTCTTCACATCTGAATCTGTCAATGAGGGCCATCCTGACAAGCTCTGCGATCAAGTCTCAGATGCCATCCTTGATGCCTGCCTAGAACAAGACCCAGAGAGCAAAGTTGCCTGTGAAACATGCACAAAGACCAACATGGTGATGGTCTTTGGTGAGATCACGACCAAGGCTAAAGTAGATTATGAGAAAATAGTTAGAGATACTTGCAGAGGCATTGGGTTTGTGTCAGCTGACGTAGGCCTTGATGCTGACAAGTGCAATGTCCTTGTCAATATTGAGCAACAGAGCCCTGACATTGCTCAAGGAGTTCATGGCCATCTCACAAAGAAACCTGAGGAAATTGGAGCCGGTGATCAAGGCCACATGTTTGGCTATGCCACAGACGAAACACCTGAGTTAATGCCTCTAACTCATGTCCTTGCTACCAAACTTGGTGCCAAGCTCACTGAGGTCAGAAAAAATAAAACATGCCCATGGCTGAGGCCTGATGGTAAGACTCAAGTGACTGTTGAGTATCAGGATGAGAATGGAGCCATGGTCCCTATCCGGGTGCACACAGTTCTTATCTCAACTCAACATGATGAGACTGTGACAAATGATGAAATTGCCAAAGATTTGAAGGAGCATGTGATTAAACCTGTCATCCCATCCAAGTATATTGATGATAAGACCATTTTCCACCTCAACCCTTCAGGTAGGTTTGTCATTGGTGGACCTCATGGAGATGCAGGACTTACTGGCAGGAAGATTATCATTGATACCTATGGTGGGTGGGGTGCTCATGGTGGAGGTGCTTTCTCAGGGAAGGACCCAACCAAGGTGGACCGCAGTGGTGCATATATTGTTAGGCAGGCAGCAAAGAGTGTGGTGGCTTCGGGGCTTGCTAGACGCTGTCTTGTGCAGGTTTCTTATGCAATTGGTGTGCCAGAACCACTGTCAGTGTTTGTGAACACCTACAAAACAGGGAAGATTCCAGACAGGGATATTTTGGCTCTGATTAAGGAGAATTTTGACTTCAGGCCAGGAATGATGGCCATCAATCTAGATCTTAAGAGAGGAGGAAACTTCAGGTTTCAGAAGACTGCTGCTTATGGTCATTTCGGCCGTGAAGACCCAGATTTCACATGGGAGACCGTGAAGCTTCTCAAGCCCAAAGCTTGAGCAAGCAGGCAAGTTTTTTGCGGCTGGTTATTATCATAGCCATTATTATCCTTGCAGGAAATGAATAAAGAGGCTTGGATGCATACATCAGATGTTGAGGACGAATATCACAGCCCTGATAAGAAGAGGGAAGAGATGTGTGCTTTAAGTTGAGGTGTTAGCAAACATAGGAACCTACAGCTTTTGCTTCATCTGTCATTGTCTTTTATTCATTTTTTTTCGCCTTTTTTGTACTTCATTCTTCAAATATTGTTTCTGCAACCGCCTGCATTGTCTATGATGACTCTATAATGTCATTTATTTGAATGGATCAATCTTGAATTTACTATATTGTTTCTTCTAAGTAGATCAGGGCAACTGGTTTCGATAATTTGAATAAGTTACTGCCAATGATTTGAGAATTATCAATTGTGGATTTAACCGTCATTTATAGTTTGCAATTCATAATTAGTACCAGACATTTTTGAAGCAATAGTAGCTTGAAGACATTCAATCCAAAGATTCTGACACCCATGTGAATCTTACAAGCAGAACAAGAAAAAAAGAATTCATTACAAATTCAGAACCCTCGCAGTAAATTGTCTCTACAGCTAAATATCGTTTGTCCATCCTGAGATATGCCTTCAGGAGTGCAACCACAAACGATCGTGCAGCCGCTCTTCTCCAGCACCATACATCTCATCTACCTTTTCACCATCTCGGTAGAAATGAAACGTAGGTGTATAACGTATGTGCTGCGTTGTTTCTGGGCATTCGTCAATATCTGCATATATGAAAGAGAGCTTTGGGAAATTGTTACTCAGCTGACAGAATGAAGGGAGGATCTGGCTACAAACACCACACCTGAAAAATACTAACAAATCAAAATTAATCCATATCATAGATTCTGTGTAGGTATTTCATGGGTTGTTCAAAAAGAAAAAGAAAGGAACAATTTCAATAAGAGAACCATAACATGAGATACTAGAAACTACCAAAACTCAGCTAGCTAAAACCAATGGTTTTAACAAATAAGAGCAATCATGAGAAAGATTGCAAGCGCCAATTGCTAATGGTTTACAACTATACTTGAAACTATAGCCTGCTATTAGTAATGGAAGACCAAAGTGAAACCATTTGTAATGTGAAAATTGATCCAAGCAATTTCCATAGCTCAATTTTCCCCACCCATTAGAGTATAAACGCAAGCAAAGTCCACAGCATTAAGAATCAAAATTTAAAAACCAGTTTCCTGGCAAAACGGCCTCTAACTCATACAAATGCAAACTCAATATGCCAATCGTCATTACATCAAACACATGGTGTTCATACAAGACGCTTACAGATAAGATGGGGAAAAAGCCCTTTAAACATTTTGTTAAGTTACTTACCAAGAAGCACCATAATTGACAACTGCCTGCAAGGATTTTATCATTCAAAAAATCAATAAACTGAAGCTAATCGAAACATGAAAACTAAACAAGCAAATATAATTTCAAAAACAAAAAACAACCCAGAAAATAAAAAACATCATTGAGTGCTTACAGGGGTTTTGGAAGACTTAATTTGGAGAAGAATGTCCTTGAGGCTTTGATCACTGGAAGCACTTTTCAAGTTTCCATGGCGATTCAGTGGAAGATCCAAACCTGTGCCATCCAACCCTTTCTTTGCGCTGCCTTCATTTCCATTCGTAGTAGCAGCAGACCCACCTTCCATTTTCCTCCTCTTTTTTTTTTTTCCTTTTTTTTCTTCAGTATACACAGTGAGTGGCTGAGAACTGAGAAGGTCTTGATTTTGGTACTAGGAGTGAAGTGGCGAATCAATGACTACTTGTTTGTACGCAATGTCTTTGCCGTTTTCATGTCGACAACTTTCCTCGTGTTCTAAACTTAGCGAATGACTATCACATACTCTTCTTTGGTGCATACTTATCTTATACACACCGACTCGTGGACTGAAATCGTGTTTGAAAACAAGATTTTAAAATTTTAATTAAAAGCTGGCTCGTTTGGTACACAATTTTAAACACATGTTTTTAATTTTTAAACAATATTACATATATTTTTACACACTTTTACCTACACGTATTTAAAAAAAAATTAAAACTGTTGTTTAAATATATGTACTAAACAGGTCCTAAAATTCTAAGAATGATTATTACGCACTCGTTATTACACAATTATCTTATACACATTACTAGATAAACTAAAATCATGTTGCAATTATGTTTTGAAAACATGATTTTATGATTTCACAATTTTTAAGGGAAAAATTAACGAATGACTTAAGACCGTTGGTTTAGAAACTTTTTACGAAAAAAGAAAAGGTAACTAAATTTTTTGACTTTTTTTTAAAAATATTTTTTATAAAGGTAGTATTAAAACTTTTATAAAATGGTCTATTAACAAATGCCTTAAGAGCATCTATTAATGAGACATTTTAACTAGGGACGGAGTCAGGACTTGGAGTTAGAGGAGGTGGTTTTATTGTTAGCTATGTGCAGTGGCTTCAGCTTTCGGCTCTATTACTTAGCCGGCAAAGGTTTTCTTTTATTTTATTTTTTTTTATGTGTGTGTAGAGTGTCTTTTGTTGGTAAGGACAAAATAATTTGTTTAAAGTTTTTTAAAGGGCTAAGTTGTTTGTTTTTGGTAAAATTAGTTGATTAGTCTCAATTTTTTTTTTAGCTTTGCTATTCCCTATTGGTAATTTGTTGTTGGACTAATATTTTGGGCTTGTATTTATATATATATATATATATATATATATATTAGATTTTAGATCTATAAATTTTTTTTATGGACTTTAAAAAAGGAGGAAAATACTAGATCTACAAATTTTTGTTGTGATTAGTAGTTATTAGTAAGTAAAAAAGTGATGTAAGTGAAGGATCCAGATGCAAACCAATAAGAATTTGCTATCTTAATAGTCTGTAAAAATATTATAAAAAAATTTGTAACTGTAGCATTTTTCTTATAATGATCAATAAGGGGAACAAAATGTAATTTTATTGAATGAAATTGCTAAAATTAGTACCTAAATATATAGTTATATAATTATATTATTTAAAAAAAAATTTAGGGAGGGCAATTATGAATGGCTCCATCCATGATTTTAACTAAAAGTTAAAATTTTCAAGGGAGTGTGTATAAAGTGTGTAATAGTGAGTCTATAATTAGATTTTCCTAAATGCGAATATGTATGTTCTAATTAACAAAGTTTTCCTCCAAACCAATTTATAAAAATCTAATCCAATCCATGTAATGACTTATAAAACCTTTCATGTATATTATTTAAATAAGTCATTAACTCATATTTATATATATCTTTAGTCATATACTATACTTAATAATCATGTAGTTGTTTAAAATGATTTAATACATAACGTGATTTAATATATATGAATGATCTTATGAGGCCATAGGTTTGGTGGAGATCTTTATCCATCTTCATATCTGTGATTTATTCCACTCACAATGCATACCATTTTTTTTTTTTTTTGGGGGGGGGGGGGGGGGGGGGTGGGTTTGGGTAATACCATGATATTAAAGGTTACTATTATTTAAAAATAATAATAATAATAATTTTGTATTATTAAAAAGAGACCTAGACTTTGGAATACCAGCTTTCTCTAGTCTTCTCTCTTTTCTTCAAATTTACCTTCTATTTTTCTCTTTTAATATATATATATATATATATATATATATATATATTTTCTTGAGAAACTTCAAGTTTACTTGACCAAAGAGAGACCTACACTTTATTGGTATAGACAAAGAAAGGAGAAGCATACAAGAAATTTTACAGTTCTTCAAGTGCTTTTGAGTTTCACAACATAAAATCCTACTGAACTAGAGCAAATTGTGATATCATTAATTGAGTTCTGTGACATTGGGTGTATAATATTTTTCTACAGTAAGTAGTACAGGTTCAAACCTAAGTTGAATCATGCAACGCCACTGAAGGCTGAAGCAGAAGGCCAAGGGCACTGTGTATTGTGTGTGTGCGCGCACGCGCTGAATCTCATTTTTAAACAAAAACATATAACAGGGGATGGAACTCCATCTCCTTACTCCCAAGAACTTTGAAAGGGCCTTGTGTGTTTGATAGGTCGCTTAGATGAATTATTGGTGACATAATGATTATAATGGTTGTTTATTTAGTGGTGCAAAAATAATATTAATAATCCGCAGTATGACCTGCAAAAGCTCCTATATATTAATGAGCTCTATATCAAATCTGCACTTATTCTTCCGATAGTAATGGTATGGAAGAGAAGATCATGAATTTAAAACCCAACGAGTGCATGTGTATCTTACTAACAAAACAAAAATCCTATATATCAAGAAAGACAAGGCAAGTAATTAATCAAAGACCTTTGAACCTTAAAGTAGAGACTAGAGCTCTGACATTCATTCCTACTTGCTTAATAACTAATATGAAGTTCTTTGTTTCCTACATATTTGTTCTCAATGATAAGGGCATTGCCCAGGTACAGAGTATTTGTATTTTTGGAAATTTTATTTTTTCTTGGCTCTTCTTGTTTCCCTTTCAATCCTAATTTCAAGGATATCCTTGTTCTATCAATATCTGAAAAGAAAAGGTACCCCCATATATCTATATATGTTCGAGAGTTGTCAGAAGTGATTGTAAACAAGTCAGCTCCCCCAGGTCCCAAAAGCTTGGCAGGCAATACCTCCAAGACAAGTGCAATGATCAACTTAGTTAGTTTCAGAGAAAACCCCTGGATGGAATTTCTTGCACAAAGCTTCCATGGCTGATTCAATCCGTGCTTGGTCCTGCAACCAAATTTTAAAAAGGCTTAATTTCATGGAAGAACTTGTTTCCAGGCTTTAATGTAAAAGTTATTTTGTCCTCGTGAAGTTTTCTCATACCTTGCCTTTGAAGCTAATTGTGAGGGGTCCAGTTCTGGATCTGCGATAAGCCCCTTGATGATGCAGAAGAAGAATAAAGTTAAAATGAGATAGAAAAAGATATAATATTCTCCTGAAAACCCACACTAGCTAAAAAGACTCTTACCAATGTAAAGGTCTGGGAATTCAAGACAAAGCTTTGATAGAGGTTGAGCAGTTTCTACCTGAATGTTATTAAACATAGGTAACAATGAGGTGATGCCACACACATTAGAATATTGATGGTACATGGACATTAAAAAAAGAGCTAGTACTACCAGTAAATTAACCATAAAAAGTATAAAAGATTGCCTGAATCCTACAATATGCATCATTAGAATTGCTAAACAATATGTTTTCCTTTGACAAGTAAAATTGTATCACAAGTGAGCTTCCTAATCTTAAAATATCCATTCTGGAAACTTCACGTACAGCAATTCTAGATTTCACTTTGAGAAAAATTGAGAAAACATTCTAGTGAAAGAGTGTGATTTATTTCTTCCCTTCATACACAAAAGACACCGCACATATTTCTCCAATATTTTTGAAGGTTCATACCATTAACTTCTCAACATTGTTCCCCAAATTCAAGGCCATCACCTATACAAACACTAATATTTAGCTATGGTAGGCCAAGTGTGCATTAGCAATACTATTCAGCTTAACCCATTTAAACTGCAATTCACACTAAAAGAGTTTTGAAAGACTTCATGTGCCTATTGCTCTGTCTGCTCTTTATAAGGGACAATGTCTTAAATGTAACTTGCCTGGTGCATGCAGCCAGATGGCTGATACAGGAAAAGCGGAACTAGGAAAGAAATACAAACATCTCAGTACTTGGTAACATCACACACAACCCCCCCCCCCCTCTCTCTCTCCCCTTTCTTTACATGCACTGAAGGTCAAGTACGTCAAGTCTAAATACATAGATAACCAGAACAAGCTTAAACCCTAGCAACAATAGAAATGAGTACCACAATCAATAGCCAACAAATTAAATTATCGACAGAAATATAAAGGTATAGAGGTTAAACGCATACATCTGAAAGCTGTGTTATCAAACACTTAGATATGTATGGCTCCATCATTTCGAACAGGCCACCAGATCTTGTTAATTCAATCAAACACTCCCACTCCTTGTCCAGCTCCATAATATTTGTTGCAGTAAGAATTATCACATTTTGACACTTGATCTACAAAAAATTGTCTGACACTTAGTAGTTCAAACTGACATAATAACACTTGATAAATGACATTGTATAACAGATATCAAGTTGGTCCAGAAAGAAGTTTTTTTTTTTTTTTTTTAATGGGAGGTCCAGAAAGAAGTTGATAATTTGATATCGCGTCATTTTTTCATAGCTAATGCTTCAATAAGGTGAGGTTCTAGCTCACCTTACACATCAAAAGCATACTATCAGACGCAAGCAGCAAGCTTGATCATTAAAAAGAATAAAAGTATCAGATTTGAGCTTAGAAACTTACCAAAGGCACAGGCAGATTTTCATGGTGCAACAATTCAGTGATACCTTCGGGCAACTGAGCCATCTGAAAAGGAAAAAATGCAAGTATGAGATCAATTTGCTGCTTCAAATACCCCAGCATCATAACATAACCTTTAACATAGCTGGTTTCATTTTCCCACAAGAAAGGCAAAATTTTCCCTCAGTCTCCAATCAACCAGGAAATTATACTAATAAGAGAATAAGACTCTATAATGGTGACGATGCATTCTCCATGTAATTATGTCATACTTTCACATCAATGCATGCATAATTTTCCTTTTTCTTTTTCTATCATTTCAACAGACATAAAACAGATCAAGTCACTCTATTTATCCAAAAATAAGATACATCATGCTATCAAATTATCAAAGCCCAGAAATTCAAAAATAAAATAAAATAAAATAATGATAAATCTAGAGATCTGGGAAGAGGGATAGGGATCAACAAGTTATTGAAAAAATTTTTCCTCTAAGAATTGAGTTAGGGGAACAAGTAAAAATATTTTTTTATCAATGATTCGAGGAAATATCTTAGATCTATATTGAATTGGTAAGTCTATGTATCAATCAAAAAAAATTAACTCTAGAAATCAAATACCTCATTCCGGTCACCAGTGCATTGATCACCAATAAGATGCCGAAGATACTCCTCAAATTCCTCATCAGGAGCCTAAATTGTGGATACATGACCAATAAAGATAGAGTTAGCGCAACAAATAAATTAAGCCTTCAGAAAAAATGACATTGCAATGACATGTCTATGGACGAAAGGTACTAGTGAATGAAGTTAACAGAAGCTTGAATAATTAGAATTTCCATTTCAGATGCTAGCTTTATCAAAAACTCCGACAAGTTTTGTGGTAAAGGAAGAGTACTGGGGAAAAAGGAATCTGACACATCTTGTATGATGTTAAATTTAGCATTATAGAAAGTTCACTTGAAATTAAAGAACGCACCAGACGAACCCCAAAGGCCTTTGCAACACCTGATGAAGTAACATCTGAATGCAATGGGCCTACCCCTCCATATATAAAAATCTGTACGGTCAGATCAAGGATATACACAATGAACAGTCAGAACATAAACTAAGAAGGAAAATCATAATTCGTTTTATATGGTTTCAAATAAAACCACTAAAAGGGTTCTCTATCAGTTTGCAACAGTTTACCAGATCATTAGTAGATTTTTGCCTTTCAACTTCTTCAGCCACAGAATCTACCTGGTGCAAGAAGAATGTTGAAAAAAATGAAACTGTAAAATGAAGTCAATAAATACAACTTTTAGAAACGTATATGTAACTCTGCATCCATCATTCAAAGACGAACATAATGCTTATTAATTATGTGCATATCCCCACCACAATTATTAACTGAGGGTTCAACCCTGTGCATAGGCCAACTATGTTTTACCAAGATGAATTCAGCAAATAATAACTTACATCATTCCGAACAACAGTAGCTTGTGATACACACCAGCCAATAGAATGGAGCTTTCTACACAACAAAGGTCCTAACTGATCCTCAATGGTGCCAAACCTGAGCTATGGAACAGATAACAAAATACTGGGGACTTCAGAAATAACAGTCGATAGGGAAGAAAAATAGAAACTAAAAGGGTTACACCAGACACTGATATTTCATGAATTTCATACATTATGGATTCCACATATTCTTTTCTTCAATCAGAGATTCAGAATATTCCTTGCCAAAACATATCAAAACATGTGAGACATTGATGCACATGCCCGTGCCATTTTGCATGAGTGAAAAGAAAAAATGCTGATAGATAGCAATCTAAGATGTTAACATAAATAATGAAAGTCTACTGCTTTGCAATTACCATGATGATGTCAAGATAATTTTTAAATGTTGGTGAAGGCTCAACTAACAACCCATAAGATATAGCAATGACTCATGAATCAGGCTAAATATCAAAAGAATTTTTTTTTTTTAAAGGAAAATAAATAAATAAAAAGAAGTAATTGACAAGGGAAGAGATTCAATAGTTAAACAAAATAATATATCTCTTGAGAGGCCATCCAAAACCTTTCAAGTCTGATGCAAAGGTAGAATAACTGACCAAAGAAATCAAACAAACAGAATCCATTTGCAATGAAACCCATGTAATATCAACGAAAGACTTACAGAATCTCATCCCCCACAGCAATGACTGAGGCTGTGAGCATGCTGTTTTTACGTAAATCAATGCTATCCGGGCCATTGCTAACAGCAGAAAAACTCCCACAAACAGGAGAAAACTTTTTTACTCTCCCTGCTCTCTCTAATCTTCCATCAGAAAGCAGATATGCAGGTCTAAATGTTTCTTTGCTACTGGAGGAATCACTGATGCACAATAATGCATTAGGTACTGTGTCATATATGCTCCCAATTGAAGTGTAACTGCGAACATTCAAAGGAAAAAAACAAATCAGAATTGTTGAAAAAAAATTGAAATCCAGTATCATACATGCATGTCTCATTTACATTTGCACCAGGGACTGAACTAGTTAAAGTCAGAATTATAGACTGCACCACCAATGTTGAACAAATAACTTAAAAAACTGAACAAAAATTCCAATATTTTATAAAGCAAAGATGAAGTATTACCCTTGATCATAAAGACTGCAGTACTGGACCTTGCAAGTTAATATGAAGGCCCACACATCTCTGCCAAAAAATAAAACCCCAAATTTACACTAAATAAAATTCAAGTGGGACAATAAAAATTTCCGAACCCCATAAGCATCACTATAAACATCATGCAAGAACCAAACAGTAAAGTCCCAGGGAATAGCATGGCTTTTACTGTCAACAAATAAGATTCCTAATTAACTACACCATTTTCTCGATAGGGCCATAAATGGCTGCTATGATGCTACAGGAAAACAGAAGCTTAAAGTATTTAACAGTTAAAATTATAATAAAATAAACCTTCAGGAGCCTTGGTTTGATTTCCTAAACAAATATTCATAGTGGAAATAACGCATTACGCTCATAAAGAGGAAAAACTAAATTGATTATCTGTTTCACAAATGAATTGATATGTCAACATACATATTCATTAATAGTCTATATCATGATAGATACTTATCTATCTAGGTATCTTAGAATATACCATTCGAAGAATAGATGAATAAAGGGTATCTCTATAAAATAAAACAATTAAAGACGAGTGTAACACTAACCAAGTAGCTATTGATAAAAAAAGCTTTCCAGATATAATAACAAAACAATTAAAAACCTAAAATAACTGCAATATTACAAATTACTGATAAAAGGAGGAAGGAAACCAATAAAAATGGTCTCCCATATTCGTGATACTAATAGCTAATGACTTCCATAACAGTGCCAGAGCTTTGCTTCTGCCTCTTTCTTTTTAAATGAAAAACTGTGTATTTTGAGTAACGTGATTTTTTGATAACTAACTCCGATTTATTTTGCCTTGACAACCTCTTAGTATATCAAGAACTAAATTCTTTGAATTGTACTCAATGCTGTAAATGTTGCTGAAATGACTACCCAATACACACACACACACACACACATATTGTATGTGTTCCATTAGCTTTAAATTCAACTAAATAAAACCTTTGCTGATTTGCTGTCAGACACCCCTTGCCATTTGCCAGGGAGGAAGTAGCTAGGGAGAATAAATGAGATACCTGTATGACCAGTCCAAGATAGGATTCACTCTCATGAAGGATGGCCATCCAGGTGAACTAGGAGAAAACTGTTCTTGGCCTACCTGAGAGATTGAGTAAAACGATAAAAAAATAATATCAACTTTCATATAGAAATCACAAAAAATTATGGAACATAATCTAGCAGGTAAGAAAATATGTAGCAAAGATATATCATGTCATTGTCAATATAGAGCATGAAAGATACCGCAGTAGGATCACCAATTCGGACACCAAGGAAAATAGCTCTAATAGGTTTAGACTTTAGTAAATCTTCCAGACCAGACTTGAAATCTGTGCGAATGATATCCATTTGTAAATCATAACTGTTCAAATAAAATAAGCCAATTAGCAGCCAGATCCATAAACATTTAATAAGCCTACAAGGCTACAAGTCAGAAATTCTTAGCAGCTTGAGTAAAAATAAACTCTATCAAACATACAATTAAAAAAAAGGGAGGGGGGAATTTCAATAAAAGAAAATAAGAGAAGCTTATCTTACGCAGAGGCCGCATCATAGGTAAATGAGTTGATTTCAGGGAAAGCACAAGTGCTCTCAAAATATATTGTTCGAATTGGAAAGTCATTGAGACCTTCATTAGAACAGCTTTGCTCCTCTTTATACAAAAAATAGCCAGCCCTAAGTACATGCAGCAAAACCTATACACCCAGTTTCATTGTCACTATCTATTAGATAAAAGACAACTGATGGATTACTCAAAAAAAAAAAAAAAAAAAGAGGGTGAAAACATACAGTTGAATCCTTTCCTCCATTAAAGCTGAAGGCAACCTCTTCGATACTGTAAAGGAAAAGAATATCAGGTCTTTCAATCATCAGCAGACTTACATGCTCCCAATATATAATGACAAATAATGATTATAATCATGGCAGTTTACAAGAACAAAAGGAACAAAAAAGATGCATATGAAACGCACAGAGGCAAAACTAGAAAATTACAACTTAAAACCACTCTCTCGTCATCGTTCCTTGAGGTCCAGCAACGAAAAGAAATGGTGGGCTACATGAATAATTCCCGAGCCTATTCATTTCCTACCTCCATTTCTTTTTGAGTAAGTAACTCCTACCTACCTTCATTTCCTTCAACCTAAATAGGGAAAGTGACCCTTTTCCTTCATTCTCATCTTCTCTAAAACAAATATAGTGTTCATCTGTCCAGAAGTGGCAAAAAATGTCAAGTATACACTAACAGCATGTATGGAAGTACAATGGTTGACAATCATATTTATCTAAACCTAAGCAAATGGTATTCTGCAACATTTCGTTTCCAATTATTGTCTGGAACTGTTAAGGTTGTTTTCTTATTAATCAAGGCTAGCTAAGTACACTACAACTCATTACTTATCCCAAAAAAAAAGGAAAAAAAAAGTATAGTACGACTCATTATAAAAGAACAAAGGAGAGATGCCTTTTAACTAAATTAGAATGTTCAGGCAATTAGCCATGTTAAAAGAACATGGAATCGCTACATAACATGAAGAAAAGTTAACTTCAGAGATCAGATTCATGTCCCCAGAAATGTTTGCCCCTACACTTCTGATTTGAATCATCCATTATCCCAGTATGGGATCTCATATCTGCATAATGCATGAATGGTCCAACTTATGCAACGTAAACAATACATTGTAAGGGATATGCTACTTACACTAATGTTATTGAGTGGGTTTATGAAGCAAGTATAAACATGTGCATGTCTTTATGTGTGTGTATTGGAGGAGAGAGAGGGGCACAGTTGTATGGAAGGCAACCAGATTTCTGCAAAGCACTGAAGACTAATTTATCCCAAATGGGAATGTATGTCATAAAAGTATTTTCCTGCTGTCATATGTGCCAAAATATAGATATTTTCATTTCTTTGAACCAAAGGCATAGGATCAATTCCTGCCCTCAATTTGATTTGAAAAGGGGCTTAGAGTTTTCCTTTGGACCAAAAAGGAAACCAAAGGGTGAACAAGGAAAACTCTTCCATTAGATGGTCTCTGGCAACCATCATTGTTCTCGAACCCCTTCCAACCATTCCCATACACATCATCCTAAACCCGTAAGGAATTCCAATTTGGTAGTTAGCTTTGCAAGAATTCAACATTGAAAATTCTAATCCTACTATTTGCACAATGTAAATCAATAGAGTTCAATAATCAAAAGTTTGGTGTCACCAACATCATCTTTTACACATGAGCATGACAATAGTAAATATCAACAAAAACTGTCCGTTAAGTAGTTACTAATTTTATCATTCTATTAAATACCTCATAATGCTAGCATCAAATTAACCACAGTGTTGACTCAAACTGTAAAGAAAACTTCCATACAAAACAAATTATATTCTATTAATTGAGCAATAAGTTTCATGTTTATCCCAATGCCACACCTAACCCCATAAAAAAAAAAAAGGAAAAAAAAAAAAAAACCGTAGGTCTCATCAATGCCCAAAACACTACCGACACGCATCTAAAGAATTCCATAAACAGAAATCAGAAATGACCCGGTAATATTTGTCGTATCTGCCTAGTGCCCAAAACACGTAACAAGAATTTGTAGTATCCACCTAGAGACACCATGAATACCCCTAATCATTCTATTGAATACCTAATAATGCTAGCATTGAATTTACCCATTTCATAAGCTAAGATGATTCTCTCTAGAAAATCAAAAACACCACATTGCTAACTCAAACTGTAAGAAGACTTCCATATAAAACATAAGTCTCTTCTATTAGGTGAGCAATACTTGCATTTATCCCAAACCTAACCAACCCCCCCACCCCCCCCAAAAAAAAAAAAAAAAAGTAAGTCTCATCAATGCCCAAATCAGTAACGGCACATATAAAAAACACCTAAAGAATCTCATAAATAAAAACTGAAATGACCCAGTAACATTTATCGTATCCGCCCAGAGCCAAAAACACATAACACAAATTTGTTGTGTCTACCCTAGAGCCACCAAGAAGACCCTCAAATCTCCTTATTGGCACCCAAAAGTACTATCAACATTTGACAAAAAGGGTATTTTATTCTCATTGATGCCACAAACGCCACAAAACATTCTACTAAATACCAAATAATGCTAGCACAAACTTTAACCCATTTGATAAGCTACGATGATTCTATTCCAAAAAATGGAGACCGGAAAATCAAAAACCTCATGGTGCTTACTCAATTGTAAGAAAACCTCCATTTAAGGAAAAAACACCCTGAATCTTCAGATTGACACCTAACACACTAGCGACAGACATAAAAATCTAGTAATGTTTGTCATATCTACTCTAAACCACCGCCCCACCCAAACAGTAACGACATGCAGCAAAAAAATCTAACATCTTAGACAAGTATAAAAAAATAGCAACGATCCAGAAAAAACCGTTAAAAGGAATGTGCCACAGCACCCTTTCTTAGATTGAATAAGTATAACCGTTAACCATTAAACTTCTTCACATCCATATCTAAAAAGTTCATTCATCCTCCACTCATTAAACAGAATCTTGACCAATAACTTGACAGAAACACTAGACACTTTGTTTCAAACAATGTAACTATCAAAACCAAATCATTCATATTAATCCACAGATCTAACTTTCTTCTTCAATAATATTGTAGGAGTAAACAGCTTCACAATAAGACCATTTCTAAATACAAATCAACAATATAGAAAAACTATAACATGTTAAAAAGCATGTTAAATCCACCAAATATCATGTTCAATAAATTGGTGGCAGAAAAGGCAAACCAAATTGGCTCTGATAAACTCTTTTAGAAACAAATGCATAGACATAACATCATTCGATTATATTCATTTCAACATCACCCTTTTCATAATATAGAAGGATAAAATAAAAAACCTTAACTTTTAGTATTATTAAATTTCATTATTCAGGGCCTGAGGAAACATAAATCTCCACTAAACTGACCCTAACAACTGCATGACTGAGCCGAAGGGCATTCTTTCTTTTTTGCATTATATCAAATCAGTATGTATTAAGAATAAGATTCAAAATGTTTACATTCTTTTCCTTTGACCAAATGGAGTGTAAATCCAAAATCCATGACACCAAAAATCACAACCCAATTCATAACAAATACTTTGCAAGACAAAAATACAAATTACAAAACTTTCAGAAACAAATTAAAACCAAAAGGCAAGGTGAAAAAGAAAAGAACTTTACGAGTACAGAGCCAGAGCCCTCTTAATGACATAGATGGCGTTGTTATACTTGGTCTTGAGCCTCCTGTCATTGCTCTCTCTGATTGCCTTATCGATCTCCATGTACCCTGACACGCAAAAATCTGTACAAAAAACCATCAGACATGAAAATAAAGAAAATGGGGTTTATACAAATTTCAAATATATTGGTGTTTCTTAAAAAAAAAAAAAAGAGCAAATGGGTCTTCATAAATCAACAAAAAGCTCAAAACTTTGGAGTGAATTAGGCAAATGGGTATTCAAAACTTTGCTGTTACTTGCGAGATATGAGTCTATAACTGCGAAAAACTCACTTTCAAACTCGCCTCTGAAAAGACTCTCTCTTTCTCTGATGCAAAACTGTTAAAGGGAGAGCAATGAATATGTATGAACAAGCTGTGAAACAAGTGAGAGATATTTATAATCGATTTCTCTGAATCAGAACAAATTGCTGAGATGAATATTTTGGATTTAGCATTACGTGTTGTTTGGGTGGCACAAACTTCCGTATATCTGAAACTGAAGGTGGTTCCTTTTGCGTCTGCAACTATTTATTTTTAACACTAAACTCTGCTTAAAGCACGCAGTCAAGCCGTTGAAAAATATGAATGAAACGGAAACTTGGATCCGGATGGACGGTCTTGTAATAAAAAAAAAAATATTCTAGAATGATTCCACTTTCTCTGTGCGTTTGTGTTTTTGGGAATGGTTTTTTCTTTTCTTTTTATTTAGATTTTGAAGAAGATAATAAGGTTGCACCAGATGTAATCCATATATGATTCTCCCATTTGGAGTAACATGTAAAGATTTTTTTTTTATTTAAATTATTTATTTCTATAGATGGAAAGGAGTGGAGGATTTCCAATATCTCCTTTGGGAACACAGAAAATGCTACAATTATGGAGTTTTTTTTTTTTTTTTTTTTTTTATTTATTAAATGTGGAGTACAATATATCATATGTTATCGTTATTTCTTGTTGCTCAACATGTTATCTGACTGATTATTATTTTTGATTGATTATGCTATATAACTAGTCAAAATCCGTGCAATGTATGAGAAATTTTGATAAAATATAATTTTATCAAAAAAATATTTCCTCTAGCATTTATTTTGTATATAAATATGAAACTTATCATTATGATAATTATTAATATACATTTATTATGATTATTTTTTATATGAAATTTAATAATTATGGTAGTTATTAATATGTTTTTATTATGACAATGTTTTTATGTTGAACTATTAAATATATAACTATGGTTAATTATTAATAGGAATTATTGAACTTACTTTTCTAGAGTTTTCTTTTTTATGTGACACTTTTTTTTTTATACAAGATAGAATTTCTACTCTAGTCTAATTTAAATGTATATGTGTATGAAACTCCCTCCTGAAGACTTTAACCCTGGCCCCTGCCCCCCATACTCCACAAGCATTTATACTTAGGGCCTCTAACAACCTTTTGGATTCTCTATTGACCATAATTTTGACTAACAATATCAACAATCATTTGGATCACTTAGAACATGTTTGGTACATGAGTTTAAATACATATTTTTTAAACAACATTATACGTATTTCCACCTATGTTGTTACTCACACATATTTCTAAAAGAAACAGAAAATTGTTATTTAAACACATATACCAAATGGGCCTTATTTTTTGAAACATAATGGACCAATCTTTACTAGACAACATCCTAGCATCTATCTTTACTACTTCTCTCAAGGTTCATCTTTTTTTACTTATTCACGTAGATTATGATTTTTGGGGTATATTTTCCCATTAAAGACACCCAAATCATACTAATTGGTGCATCACCCGTGCCTTTTTGTTTCAATTTATGCAAAAATTCACCAACTCGCTTAAGAACTCCACCATAACGTTGTCCTTTGCTGAGGTTCCTCAATCCACTAGTGTAGCTGTCTTTCGACCTTAGTAGCCACTTTTTGGTCACTAGCGTGGCTATTCTCCGGTTGCCGATCATCGTTGTTTAATGTCATTGCTAACATTTTGCAAAATTCATTCCACATTATGTTTGGTTCACTACATCCAATCCGGTCATTTATGGACATGGTTTCCTTCATGATATTACAATTCCAAGTTCAAGATTCCACTTTGGTTTGATAAGGGATATTAGTATATGCACATGTTTTATTTGACTTAATATACTTGTCATCTATGTATTATTGTGTACGTACTTTAGTCTTGGCCCTTTTAATATGCCCGAACAAAGACATTTCAATTACATATACTTTATATTAAGCTCTTATAATACACAATTCATAATGTAATAAAAATGTAGTTACTAAGAGATTTTCATTGTGGATGTAGGCTGAACAAAACCATATAAACCTTTTTTTTTTGTTCTTTCTTTCTCTTTTATTGTCTAACTTCTATTTAAAAAAAGCTTATTTTAGAAGATATTTTTAAAAAGCTGATTATACAAAAGTGCTCAATTTTACCACAAATAAAGCATAATAAAGAAGAAAAAAAACGGCTTTTATTTATAGAAATGATTATACAAAAAATTCACTTGGGTATATATAGAGTTTAAAAAAATTTAGTAAATGATTATATAAAAAAAAATTAAGGGAAAATGAAACTTTCTAGATATATCATATAAGACAAAACTTAGGTACAATAGTTGTTCGTTAAGTTCCCTTCTTAAGATTCAGTCATGTGACATATATGATTGCATAGATTTCTTTTCATCATTGTTGTTTTTTTTGGCGAATTTCCTTTTTAGTTCTTTTAATGAAGTTGTTACTTTTGCTTTTGCTTTTTTTTTTTTTTTTTAAAAAGAGAGGGAAGAAAAGAAAATTTTGATTGCAATGGGCCACGGCCATCTCTCTCTCTCTCTAGTAAAGAGTGCATGACGCCATGACTCATTGGAACTTGTCTTAGGTAAGGAAGGCAATTCACATTGTCCAAAATTTGGGTTGGGACTTGGGACTAACAAATTTTAAATTTTAAATTCACATTAAAGTTTTTTTTTTTTTTTTTTTTTTTAGGCTCATCACTTTAGAGTTTAAATCCAATAATTTCGGGTAAAGGTGAAATATAAAATTATAAATATTTAATCCCACCCTTTTAGTGATACCAAAGATTAAGAACTATTTACTATAGTTTGGTTGTGCTAGATTAAAAAAAAACATATAGTATTTTGAACAATTTGCCTGATTATGGTCCCTAAATTTGAAAAGAAGTAACGAAAAGTGTGTAATGTTGTTTAAAATGTGTATATTTGTGTTTGAGATTGCTTGCCAAACAGGCCAGTTTCTCAGCAAAAAAAAAAAAAAATTGAAAAGGTTTGATTGTGGCACTCCAAAACTTTAAAATGTAACCTTTTAGTCATTTTATCTCTTTTTCCATTAATTTCACTGCCGAAATGCTAAGACATCCCATATGTAAGGATCAAAATGTAATTTGCCAATTATGTCTATATAAACTAAAAAATGCTACACTAATTATGTCTATATTAAAGGATGAAAAAATAACTTCTAAATTGAAAGACTGAAATCTATCACACACTTCCTTCTCAAAAAAAAAAAAAAAAAAAAAAAAAAACTATCACACACTATATTGGAGGGAAGTCGATTGCAATTTAACTCCAAAAAATATAAAAATTTCTATGGTTAAACAAATTATTACGTGTGTATGAACTTCCCCCTCCTTCTATCTTTGGGTAGAGAGCATTTAGGCAGGACTCCTTTACATAAAAAGAAAATTAAAATTTTATATATATATATATATATATATATATAAAAGATTATATATTAACATGTACTTTTAAAGTAATTGTTAATAAATCATATTAGGAATTTTTTTAATGTCACTTTCATAAAAAATATAAAAAGTTATCAGAAAAATCATTTGCTTTATCATTTTCCCATAAAATGTTTCTAAAAATAGTTCTTATACCAATACTCTTAGAGCATTTGTTAACATTTTCTTATATATGTATGTGCACACACGATTGTATTTTAAGTCTATTGTGTTCTCTTCATGATGATTGCTTTTTGTTATTAAGCGAAGATACCAATTGGTTTTCGGAGTAAGTAGAGATTGAATCACATATCTCTTATTCGAAAACAAGAACCTTTACTTTAGCTAATTGAAACTCACAAAATATTAAAATCGGTTGCATAAGGTGAATGCAATTTATTAATGGTCACACTCACAAACTTACATCTAGAAGAAAATGCATATAAATATAGAGCCTCATGAATATGAGAATGCTTCCTCCTCTCTTGTGTTACTTATACTATAAGAGCATCCACATCAGTTGGTGGATATTCTTCTATAATACAAAAACTCCTTCATTTTACACATTTTGGCCAAAAAAACACCCACATCAGTGAGTGTAAAGTTGTACATATTTATACAAATGCTATAGTGACCGTGCATATATGCACGGTCACTGTAGCTCGTGTATTTACTATTTTAATAATTTATTCTCTCTCCTACGTCTGACTCTCATCTCAACTTTCTCTTTCTCATTTCATCACAGCTCTCTCTTTCTCTCATCTCAACTCTGCAAAGTCGATTAGCTTCTCCTTCTTCTTCAAAATCTCAGGCTTCGAAGACGAAGATGACGATAGCTCGGCGGAGATCTTGCGCGCCACGGACTGAGTCCGATCAGTGAGTTTGGGCGGCAAGTGAGTTGGGAAAGCCGATCAGCCTTTCCGATCCAACAATCCGTTTGGAAATGGAGACGATGACGGTGAATTGATCGAACATGGAGGGTGAAGCTCATTACTACCTGGACAATTGGGTTTGGAATTTTTGTTTGGATTTTCTGTGGGGTGATGGTGGTTGATGATTGTGGGTTGATGGTGGTGGCTGGGTGGGTGGGTTGATGGGTGGGTTTGATGGTGGTGGTTGGGTGGCTGGGTGTGGGTGATTTTGGGTTTGTGTTGGGTCTGTGAGAGGGTTCCAGAGAGGAGGAAAGGGAGGGAAATAATAAAAAATGTAAAAGAATGAATATTTTATTGAATAAATGTGTAGAATAGATAAACTGATGTGAGTGTTTTGTAAAAGTGGATGTGTAAAATAGAAAAAGTAGGTTTTTTCTTGCAAAATAGACAGAAAATTTGCACAAGCTGATGTGGTTGCTCTAAAGGCAATAAATTATCAACCCTTTCTGTAGTTTAAATGATGACTCTTCCAAGTTCCTATATAAGATGTCTAGAGGAGTTAAATTAATTGCATCACACATAGAGTTCCCCGTTAATGCTTTCAGATTTTGCATACGTGTACGTATGTGTTAACTGTAGTAACGATGACAGTTTGACCCAACAGCCTAATTTCCATACGTGGGTGGTGCAAGTGAAAGTGAAACCTTCCAATAAATAAGAACAGCAAGCATGGTGTGGCCTAGAATTCCATCTCGTGTGTGAGTGTGAGAAATTAAGAGCTCCTCTAATGCTTTACTAGATTTACTGATTGAGAGTAGCCACTAATTAATGTTTAATCATGACAGCAAGAAATTGGGTCTCTTTCATGAATCTGATCAAAACGTTGTCTGGCAGTGGCAGTTTCTGTTGCAGTGACAGTGAGCATACCCTGATAGTGATACCAGATTCATAGAACTCCATGCTGAAGTATCTTGGCTAGTTCATTTATTATACCATAAAATGCAAATTACTTTTAGCACCAATTTATACGCAGTTTTGCTATAAAAAAAAGGCTTATCAAAACTGGTATACTGCTTTTTAAAAAATTTCTTAGATACAATCATACTCATACAACCCACTTAAAAATAAAAAACAAAATAAACCAATTAAAATGTTATGAACTTAACAAAATAGGCAGGTGAAGAGCTCTACATCAATATCGACATGTTGTCTTTGTTTTATAGTTACTAAAAAATGCATTTATTAACCTTTCAACTTCTAATAACGTGTTCTATCTTCTCGGTCAAAAAACTTCTAATTGTTTAGAAGTCTGGAGAGAAAGGACAATAGAGAAAATAAGGGAAAAGTAGAGTAAAGGAGAGGAGAGGAGAATAGTTATTCATTTCCTCTTATTTGGATGTTTTTAAAAATTAAGTAAGGGAGAGAGGAATATATACAAGGATGGCAATGAGGCTGGGTGGACCCTCGTCCTGCCTCATCTCTTCTTCTAGTTGGAGAAAACCCGCATGCAGTGAGACCAAGGTAGTTTGAGTTTAGGAAGAGTTGTAGATGTTTTACTAATTCTAATGAGAGTGAATAACATAAAGATTACATATAAAGGGAAGTGGTGACCATGAGAGAGAAAAAGAAGGGACAAGTATTTTGGAAATGATAATAAAATATGTAGAAATTATAACTAGAATATGTATAAAAAAAGATACACTATATTTATAAAAAATTTATAGCATATGTAAATATACATTCAGGGTGGGGCAAGATGGGGTGGGGCGAGTAAAATCCATTCATGCCCTATCATATCTTCAAGGCAGGGAAAATCTACACTAAACAGAGTGTGGTATGGCAAGTCAAACAGGACAAGACATTTTTGTCCTCCTTATTTATATATCTCTATATCTTGTTTGGATATCTTAAAAATTAAGGAGAAGAGAATAATCATATAAATTGATAATTAGGGGCGTTTGAAAAACCAAAAAACAAAAATAAAATGCCGAAATCGTCTGAACTGTGTCCAAAATTTCAGTTCGGTTTCAGTTTACCATTTCTTGAAACTGAAAAATTTGATTTTGGTTTCAGTGGCAGGTCTTCATGCACCGAACTAGCCAAAACCGAATCAAAGTAACCATACTATTTATATTATATATATATATATATATATATATATATGTATGTGTGTATGTATGTATGTATATGTATATAATTTTATATAGGCCTTGCCAAATAAGTTGGGCCTCCGGCCTTGCAAATATATTGGGCAACTTGGGTCTGGCGTCTGGGCTTGGCCTTGTAGAAATTACTCAAGCCCACTGCCCATTAGATAATTTAGATTAACTAACTAAAATTAAACTAATTAACTTAAATTAAGTAAGTTAAACATAAACAAATTGAGAAAAAAAAAAAATAGAAACCCTACCCTACCTACCCCACATTTAGTCCCTCTTACACTCATATGCCTCCATCACTCCCTCTCACACACAGGGGCCTAATTCAGTCCACATTTACCGCCAGCCTCCACATGTCGGCCTCCACTACTACTCCACATGTCGGCCTTTTCTTCTCTCATGGTATGATTCTTCTCTTTTATTTCTCTGTCTCTAATATATATATCATGAGAATACCATTTGGTCCGCTGGGGCTTCTTCTTCTGCAATATTTCACTCAAATTTCTTTGTTTCACATTGCATATTCCAACACCTCAAATGGGTACACTTCACTTTTCAGAGTTTTCTTGCTTCCTTTTCAAACTAACCAAAACCAAAATAAAATCGAAACCGATTGATTCCCAATTATTTCAGTCAGTTTCGGTTGAGAATTTCAAAACCCAAATTTTCGGTTTCGGTTGGCCAAACACAAAGAAAATCGGCCAAACTGAACCGATTACACCCCTATTGACAATTATGACCCTCTTTAACTAATTTTGAAAAAAGAATCATATAAATTGACATCATAAGAACAAAAATAACAATTTAATTTTTTTTAATATAAGTGGAATTAAAAATGAGTAGTATCCTACTCCAACCCCTCCAAATCCCCCAAATCCTTTCCTTTTCCCTTATAGAAAACATCCGAACAAGGTTCATTAAACCGTTCTCATCTCCTTCCATCTACTTTCCACTCCTCCCCCTCCATCTAAACTCATTATAAATAAAGACAATGTCTTAAGACATGTTCAATTAATTAATTAGAATTTTAAATCTTGGGAGTTAAACTCTTGAGGACTTAGTTAATTTCGTGTGAATTAGAACTCCTGAAAGTTGACATTTATGGCAAGAGCCATGTAAATCAATTGGCACATCCTAGTATTTCCAACAAAGACATCTAAGGATTAGGCACCTCAAACTTCAACCATCAAATTATCAAAAAAAAAAATGAAAGAAGACATTTATACTGTCTATAATCTATATATACTTAGATTTTGAATTTATACTATACATAGAGCTAAAAGAGAATCACTCTTTTTGCTCAAAACTAACTATATAAAGTTATTCTTCTCCACAAAATATATATATATATATATATATAAAGTTATTCCCATAAAAAAAACTATATAAAGTTAATTTTATAAAATAATTTTTTTTTTCAAATAAGTTGTTTATCGATATTAAGGGTATTTTTGTCATTTAATACAATTTTGTAATAGTTAACTTGTTAGTTAATTATTTGTGACTACGTACATTTGTGTTAGATTATTTTATAGAGCGAGACTTAGGTACAATACTTAGGTGCTATTTCTTAGGTTTATCTCTTAAAATTTCGTCATGTGACTTTTTCTCATATATGAAAGTGTATTTTTTAAATTAAGTAGCCGCATGACAAAATTTTATACCTAAAATATGTCTTTTGTATAGCTCTATGTAAAGTATAATATAAATTCAAAGAGTAATGCTAGAGCCACAAATTATATTATAATATTTTTACAAACTATTAATGTGGCAAATACTTACTGATTCTCAATAACCACTCACTACATCAAAAATTTGTAAAATAATTTAAATATCTAAATTTAAGTTTTTCATTTGTAATTCTCACCAATGCAGTGTACACGAGAATTGGTATTTCATATCTGCAGAATGAGCTTAAGAACATCTAAATTTAAGTTTTTCATTTGTAAAAGAATTTTGTCAAATAAATAAACAATCAAATATTTACGAATTCTCGAAAAATTAACAATTCCTATGATGAATTCTTTCACACCTTAAGTAATTTGCCAATTATAATATGAAGAGATTTTTGGGTAACGGAAGGTTTGAATTGAGATTCAAACATTTGTTCCAAACTTGCCGATGCCCTCCTTTGACTTATTAAAATAGAAAGACATACTTTAAATATATATATATATATATATATATATTGAAAGAAATACTTTATACTTTGGGTGCAATATATATAAGATCCGATTAATGTATGTCTTTAAAGCATACATTAACCATCCATTTTAAAAAAGGTTTTATGGGAATTTGAAAAAACTAACAAAAAGTTTGTCAACTTTTTCAATTTCTTATAAAAACTTTCCTAAAATGCTTTACTAATGTATGCTCTAAGAGCATTCATTAATAATTTATATATATATATATATATATATAATTATATATTAGGGGGATTTGTTTTATCCCGTGCGTCACGCAGGACATCAATATCTTCGTAATTTCTTATATGTCAAAGTCAGTCAGGGATGGATTGAAAATTGAAAAATTCCATTCTTTTGGATCCATCATTGTAGTGATCAAGAAACTTCAGATGAAAGAGTAAGCACAAAGCAATACGGAAGCTGAGAAAATTCTCAAGTTCTTCCGTCTAAGATTCTAAATAATATCTGACCTTGACTTTGAACCCATCATCAGGCAGCAGCTAGCCATTGTCTTCTTTCTTTTGGGCTCTAGTCAACAAAATCCAAGTACTTTAGAACATTTTAACATCAACCTTTTGTTGGTCCTCTTCATATAAGTTTCAACTTTCAACACGGTATGCAATATTAATATTTTTGTTTTGTTTTATTTATTACTTTCATCGTTCCTAAACACTTATACACTTATTAGATGATATTTTTTTTAATTTGTCTTCTTGCTTTTCATTATCTAGTAAGTAGTTATAATTCATTTGTAATAGAGCAACAAATACATGATGCAAGGAAAAAACAAGAATCTCACATTATACATATGCCAGTCACATGGGAGACTTGTACACAAGATAGACATATGTTCAAATTATTGGTTCAAAGGTTTTTCGGCATGCTGTTCATTATGGTTGACATGGGTATAATCCTTAAGATGAGAACTAAGAAGTCAGATCAATTATAGTAAAATTAATTAAGTTCAACTACTCACTCAATATTTAATGCAATGTGACTTGTCTCATTGGTGGGAGTCCCTACTACTGCTTAAAAGTACTCTTAAGACCAGCAAAACTAGCTGTGAATGGTCACATTTGCCTAAAACTATGTATGTAGGCAATGATAGATTGCTAGAATCAGCATGTGCCAATCAAGAAATATTCCTTTCAACAACATTCAAGAGGTATGTAACTCTTAGCCTAGACAAATTACACCTACTTAAACCTTTCTTCAACAAAATACTAACTTGAGCTTCAAAGTGCTGATTATCGCCTTAGCCGCAGTTGTTGCGTTCTTTGTGTACAGGTTACGACCAAACTTATCTTATTTTGTAGGAACCTCCATCAAAATACCCTTCATTGAAATTCCATTCAATTACATGAGCCCTAACCAATTTCAAGTTTTCAATTGCATTGCTTAGAACATAAAAAGACCTGACAATAGTCAAACTCTAATTACTATTGCCACATTGCCCCTTACAGAATCAACGGATGAGACAATTATCAATCAATGTACTCCAGAAACAGTTTCAACCTGTTATTAATCACCAGAAGTCGCATACAAGAGCAAGACCTATTATGAATGGTGAAATTGTGTATTGGGATCATCTAAAGCAAGGTTTACTAGCTTCCTCATGCAGGTTTAGCCATAACATTTTTTTTTTTTTTTTTGGTTGAGAAACTAGCCATAACTTAAGCCCAACTCTTCTGGAGTCCTAGTAGCATCAGTTAGTGGATATCCTGAGAACAAATTTCATGCCCTCAAAAATTCAAACTTGTTGACCTCAATCAAATTATATGAGAATGGCCTTTGTCACCGGACCACTCACCTCAGTGGTGGTGCCAAAACCAATTTTTCACTGTGCCCCGATGGACAACACACTCATTCTCTTCATCTGTATCAAAACACCCATCAAATTTCAGTAGCATGGTCGTGTCTTTGAGCATTAACTAATCCAAATTCAGTTTGTCGATTAGGTTTATCGCTTGCCAAAAATTGGGGTAACAGTTTCATTCAACTCTATAAAGCTCAACCCGCTTAAATGCCCTTGTCTTCCAGTACTTTCATCACTAGCTCTTCTAGCTTCTTCCCGTAGATTTATATTAGCAAGCATATATGATAACAGTCCATAATAAGCTGCATGAGCAGACTCCATTTCATGAAGCCAAAAATCTCACCCCCTTTGAACATTTTTTTTTTTAATTAGAGATTGCAGGCACCCAACAGATCCCTTTATGTTACAGAGTTGGCCTCTAATGGCATATCTTGAATTAAATTTTATGCTTTATCCCATGCAACCACACAATCATAGTCTTCCAACACAGTTTGCAGGCCATAGACATTCAACAAGGATTGAAGTCACTTCTTACCATCCTCAACTATGGCTGCAAACAAAGAAAACTGCAACAAATGTAATTTCATCACATTTTAAATCCAGCTAATTCCATTTCTTTAGAGAGAGTCAAAAAGCTGTTTTACCAAGTCTACATAGCACCAGACCAGAGAAGATGGAATTTTAGACAAAGGCAGCCCCCTCTATTCTGCAAAGTTCCATAGAAAGATATCTAGAGCAGCCCCACACAAACACACAGGGTTGGGAGTGTGTCATTGAGCTGAATTTCCATTGGCTTAAAAATATTAACTTCTAGATTAATGCAAACCAACCTGATACTTTTATCCAGCTTAATGGCTTAAAAATATTAATAACATCAAGACTAAAGCAAACCCACCTGATAATTCTACAGGTGAATGTTGCTACTATATTTTATTTATAGCTTGGTGGAAACAATGGCCTTTCATACAGAACTCCGTATGATTCTAATGAACTTATGGAGGAATATAACACACATAAAAAAGAATAATCTGAGCACCTCCAGTTGCCATTGCAGAAAGAAAGAATTTCAATGAAAGCAAGAGATGTATTTACCAAAATTAGAAGCAATCTTACTTCAGAACTGATTAGTTAACTACACAAATGTTTAGCTGTTGACAGAACCACACTAAGACTACAATTTTCTAATTGTTACTGGCATCTGAAACCAAATTATCTGTGCATGACTTATGTAAAGTGTAAATTGAGAACAGGCAAACCAACTGTACCACCATTATATCAATTTGGGGGATAAAAAATTGTATAGCCTATGGGTTGCTTCATCATCCATCTGCACAAATAAAACTGTGCAAAATTCTTAAGAACACTAGAAGGTTCCAATAACTTAGTCATAAAGGCCTTCCTCATTCCAGATGTCAACTAAAAAATCAACCATCTCCTGCAGAATCCATCAAATGATAATATTCATGTCAATATTGTCCCACAGGTGAGAAGCTAAAAAAAAACAAAGAGGAAAATAGAAAGCTTCTACAGAAACTTACAGCTAACGGTATTGGCTGCTGAAAAGGTTCAGTAGATAAAAGCAGATCCTCGTATGTAGTGGTCCAGCTGCAAAAGATCTCATGGTTAGTTGTATAACTGAAACCTCCCCAAAAATGTTTTATACACCAACCCCGCAGAGGTAATGATGCCCGTTCTTCTGTCTCCCCTTTACAAAAAACTTTCACCACATCAAGCAATTAAAAAAAAAAATTCTTTTTAACATATTTCAAATATTAATGAAATTATGATGAATAAGAGGAACAAAAAGGAAAAATCAATACACATTCAAATAAAATACACACAACCTGGCAGGAAAGGGTACTGGGATTGTCAGAAATCTCTCACATTATTCCCATTTATAAAACATCAAACATGTTAGCAAAGCCAAAGAAGAGCAAGTCCTAATTTGGGAGCATTAATTCCTTTCTTACACTAGGAATTACATCTTAAAGAAGTCTTCTCATTGTCGTACGTTGATTCCTTTTTCACATAAGTGGATATATTCGAGTAGGAGGGCAAAAGTCAAGTACAGCTCCTCAAGTGTTGTACCTTAAGTTCCCCAATTAAATTCAACCATATGACAACATTGACCACTAAAAGCCACATGGTTCAATTTAATTGTCCTTGGGAAAACATAACATTGTTTATGGTACATTGGCTAATGTAGCCACATAGCTGAATTTAATCAAAAACCTAAGAAACAGTATCCAAGGAACTGTACCCAAGGTAACATAACATCAAGCTTTCATGAATCCCATTCCAGAGTTAGAATAAAGAATATAAGGGTGGGTTTGTAGAGGTTTCACAAGTGGCCAATTGGTTTTAATGACACTCACAAGCATGGAGTACACTATCAGCGAAGTGAATGCCTCTCACACAAGCACCTCAGTTCAACGTCAACATAGTTTTTGTACCTGCCCCCACCCCCTCTTTTTTCTAGAAACTTTGGTAAGTTGGTATATATCTTGTATACTTCCCACGTACATTGGTTGCCCTTTGGACTTTTAATGACATTGTTTACAAATCAAAAAGATTGTGTCACCCTTTTTTCCTCTCAATTTATCCTATCTAATTTTGTTTACTTCAGTATCCTCACAGTATGTGGATCAAGAATTTAACTGTTAACATTTTTTTTTACTCCCGACTCCATGGTGGATTAGCAACTGGTACAGAAATCCAAAAGTTTATTACTCAAATGTTATAATAGGAGGAAAATCCTAATAAAAAAAAAGTTTAATGACGTAATCCACCTTATACATTCTTGGATGTATTCAGATCCATCTTTCTCTCAAAGCTGCAGCTGGAACTTGCCAGTCAAGTTCCAGGCACAATTGATGGAACTAGTAAATTCCCCACCAAAACTTGACAGGAAAATGAATCCCCTACCCTATCCACCCATAAATAATAATAAAAAGCATACAAATTTAATGGTTAGTATAATGGTTTATTGCAAGTAGAGGTGCATATTTACAAGCATGCTACAAATTTCCTGACTGAGCCATCCCGAAAGAACCCAAAATAAATCCACATACAACTCCAAGCAGGTCAAAGAAAGAAAAAAGTGGCAGTGAAAGACAAAACTGGCATCTGCCATCAGCGCTTTAGCCATCAAAATCTAATGGAATCTTGAAAATCTTTTTTCTTTTTTTTGATAAGTGGAATCTTGAAAATCTTTAACATAAGCATATACCTCATTATTGGTTCTCTAGGCGTTCTTCTTGATCTTTGAGATTGGTCCCCAACCCATTCTCTTCTTTTCTCATGCCAAGCTATCTCAGCTGCAAAGTGAGGCCATCCGTGTTAATCACAAGAAAAGGATTTTACTTGAAAACTTTCTAGAGAGGCGAAAAACAAAGGAATTTTCACTTGCACTGAATGCACTAGTAACAAGGAAGCGCACCAGAAAATTTCATAAAAAATGAAGTTCTATGAGTCATCAAGATAAATGACTTCTTCTATGTCTTGGGAGAAAGTTCTCATCTAGAATGCTACTGCCATCTCATATTACTCATCATTTTTTTCTTTTCTGGGGGATAAGTAACAAGAAATTTTATTGAAAAAAATACAAACCAAGTACACCGGGCGGGGGGAATTGGGGGTTGTGGGGGGGGGGGGGGGGGGGGTGGGGGGACTCAGGGAGAAGTACAATCAAACTCTCAAATCACAATATTACTCACCATTTTTAACTTAGGGTTCATTACACACCCACTCATACACATTCAGACCTTACACCGAAAACCAAAAATGCAGATAAAATCATTTTACAAATTCATTTGTTTTTACTGCCATATAACAATTGTTGTTTAGTAAAATTCAAACAAGTTCAACCATACTCAAGATTACTTTGCTACTTGTCAAAAAAAAAAAAAAACTCTAAGATTACTTTGCTACTTATCAAAAAAAAAAAAAAAAAATACTCAAGATTACTTTGCTCAGTTTCACAGTATATTAAATAGTGTTACAAGCATAATTATTATTACTCAACCTCTCTCTCTCTCTCTCTCTATATATATATATATATATATATTTAGTCTTACTCTAATAAGCATGAACACTTCAAAACCCCTGACGTCTTCATGTCAGACATGTCAGGGACCCTCTGCATGTGTCCTCTTTGTACTGGGAGGGAAAAAAATTTATTTAATAAAATTCTTTTGATTTTAGATATGTTTCTTAAAAAAAAAAAAAAATTGATAGGTAAGAATAATTCTATTGAAATGAGACTACTTCATGAAAAAATACATGAAATAGTGTAAAGAATTACCATTGGAGAAAATATCTACATATGAATAGACTCTATGAAAGATTGAACAGAATTACTCTGTGAACCCAAAGCAAAAGACCACTCATAGAGAGAACTAATGAAGGATGCTTGCAGTTGAGTTGACATATACTCCACATCTTCAAAAGTATGTCAATTTCTTACCCTTCATATAGTCCACAACAAACATAAAGGAACAAGATTCCAGACACCTGAAGAAGAAGTAGGCCCTCCAATTTGCCGCCCATATGTTTTAAAAGATTTTTATTGTTGTTATTTATTTTGAAAAGTTAAAATAAACATAAAATATACCTAAAGGTATATATTAACTAATTGATTGTTTGTTGTATCCCCACTGTGCCGTGTCCTAATTTTTCAAGAATTGTTGTGTCGTTGTCCCATGCCGGGTCTGTGTCAATGTATGAGTCCATGCTTTTAAGGTCTTAATACACTTATATAGAAACAAAAGAACACGTAAATGGCCTTATACAAAATAAATACCAACATTGGAACACTTTTTTATTATAAGCTATGATTTAGACCACAAGGTCAATGACTATTACCACCCCACGCACGTAGAAAATATCAGATTCAGCATTAGCTTGACCCTTTGACCACATTCCAAAATAATTGTTCAAATGGTAGACTGGTAAGTGATAATACTGTCCTTGAAGGCAAAATTGTATCAGATCTATAACAAATACAAGCTTTCCTTCAATAGACATACCGTGGTTAACAAAGATTTCTTTCTCATTAGGCTTCTCTGTGCTAGAATTATTTGATCCTCCTGAAGGTTGGCTTTCATTGGAATTAGAACTGCTACCATTAGTTTCCATTGTCTCTGGACTCGACAAACATTGCCTTCAAAATCACTGCTCTGTACAAAAAGTAAAGGAGGAGTGCAAGTCTCCACATGAGAAACCATTCATCAGCTCACAAGGAAGCAATCCATTGTACTGGATGTTGAAAAGGCAGGGAAAAGAAACATCTCATGCAGTTAGATAAACTTCAAACTAGAATTGGAAATTGACCAGAAATAACCTAAACAGTGAGATATGAGTCTGCCTCAAACTTTTTCATTATTGTAACCGTAATAGAATAATTTACAGCTTCTAGATGTTGCAGTCATAACAAATAATATAGGCGTTAATTTTTTTTTTTGGGTGTACAATTCAGAGTCCCCTGAACAGCCTTTAAAACTTTTCTTCCCTTCCTTTAATAAAAAGGCAACACCTATCTTTTGTTACATCATTAGAAATCCTAGAGCCACATTTTTGCTATACTTTTTCCATCAGTGAAACCTAACCTAAACAATCAGAAGCCTCTCCAAATTCTGCTGTCATATTTCCTCCCATTAATTTTCCATAATTCTGCCAATCTTATTCTTGTCTCTGGCAATTTAATATCCATCAAGATTTTCATAATTCTATACAACTTCCTTCCCATTAAATATTCTTGAAGCTTATCCATGTACAATGATAGAATGCAGTCCTAAACACAGTATTAAAGGCCATCCTATCCATCATATATCAATCTCATTTTTGTGGGAGACATTTTTCATGGAAAACCTTTCAACATACAAAAACCACATATTTAATAAAATATGTTCCTTTACAAGAAAAATTGTCTATGGATCCTCAGCAAATTAGCTATGGCCGGTCATATGTATTATTTTCCTCCATTCTATTCTATCTGAAGTCATGCTCTCCGTTACTTTTTTTTTTTTGGATACGTAATAGATATTTTCATTAAAAAAAGTACATGTTCATGATGATGAATAGAGTACTAGAAACAAATACAAACAAATCAAACAAAAAAAGAAACAGAATGCACGAAATCAAAAATGGAAATACATTGTGTAAAACCCCAAATACGAGACCACCCAAACAAAGTCCCAACTAGCAAAGACTTCAAAGAATCAGTAGATTTCTCAACATCCTCAAAAATGCGAGTATTACGTTCCCTCCAAATCAGCCACATCAAACAGGCTGGCACCATATTCCAAACTGAAGAAGAGTGTAACCCCAGGAAATTCTCCCATGCAAATAGAAGAGAAACAATAGTCCTTGGCATCACCCACTGTAAACTAAACATCAAAAACACTTCACTCCATAAGGTGTGTGCAAACTTACTTCTACTAATGTTATATTTGGTCTTCCTCTACTGTTTTTTGTTCCCTCCACTTAGATCAATTCACACTTTCTTATTGGTTCATTAGTCACTCTCATCTGAACATGACCAAACCTTCTCAAGCGACTCTCCCTCATCTTTTCATCAATAGGGCTACAAGTACTTAAGCTGATTTCCTCATTTTGAATCCTATCTTTCCATGTATTTCCACTTATCCATCTTAATATTTTTATTTCTGCTACACTCATTTTATGAGTATTTTGCTTCTTAACAGCCCAATATTTAGTAGTATAGAGCATAGCTGGTCATATAGCATTCTTACAAAATTTTCCCTTTAACTTAATAGGTATGCTATGATTACACAAAACTCATAATGTGCTTTCTCCATTTCATCCAGCTTGCTCTTATCTTATGATTTACATCCTCTTCAATCTTTCTATCTTTATGAATTATTGATTCAAGATATCGAAATCTCTTGCTCTTTAGTATCTCTTGACCATCCAGTCTTACTACCCCTTTGTCTCTATTTTTACTTTTACTAAAGTACTAAAATTAACTAACATTCCATGTACTTTGTTTTAGTCCTACTTAATCAAAAGCCTTTATATTCTAGAGCGTCTAGACAAAATTTTTAACTTGGAATTAACCCTACTTCTAGTTTTTTATTTTTTATTTATAGGTAATAAGAGTAATATTATTGATGAAAAAAGAAAGGAAAAATACAAGGTGTTCATGATGATGAACAAAGGAAAACAAAAATAGACAACAAAGAAAAAGAAATCAAGAGGCTATTCTAAGAGAAGACATAAACTCTGAAGGAGAGGAACAATAAGTAAAAACCCAGCACTGAGATCAATCAAAAAGATTACGCTGGCATAGATCTTTTAACCCTACTTCTAGTTTTATCCACTAAAATTATATCATCCACAAAAAGCATACACCAAGGGACTTCCTCTTGAACCAAATTATGGACATCAACTACCTAGACACCTCTATTCATACAAGCCTTATCCAATCACTTAGTTTTAAATACAATTTCCCATCCACCCCCACTCTCCCTTTTTTTCTAATGTAATCTAGTCCTGTACTATCTAGGGCCATATCTTCAGTGTTATGATAAGTGATTCATTCACTTCAACCTGTTAGTTCTTGATTCATTCATTTTTATTGATAAGTAAATCTCTGTAGTCCTTTCCCTGGCCTAAAGACACTATCCACAAATGTTGCAATATCACTCACTGTTTTCATCAGCTCTTACCATTAATTTCATTGTGAAACCTCATTCCTCATCCAAAGCAACACAGCAATGACAAAAGATTCAATAATAAATATATTAGCTTAGATCACAGTGAAGTCCCACAAAATATGCTTCAAAATAGATAAGAAAAAACACAGTTCTACCTTTTACCTTATTTTTTTAATAAGTAATAAGCTCTACCTTTTCCCTTTGCTTTCAAAGCATGCACTTCGCTGTTGCAGGGACTTGCAGACAGCTCTTTCTGGGCATGGCAGCAAGCAGAAAATAAAAGTCAGAACTAACTATTAGCTAGCCCTAATTTTTTATTTATTCATTAATCTTAGCTTCCATGCTTTTACCAAAATTAAAAACACAAACTTTACCATCACTATCAAATACAATTCCCCATGCCCAAGAAACAACTTCTTAAATGGTACAAGACCTCTACAGAAAGCAAAATACCATAGCTTTCTGTCCTTGCCACATTCCACTTCAACTTTCTCAATGAAAGACACCAAAATTTTTTTATCAGTGCATTCTTACTAGCTATTATTTTAATCATATTCACTTTTTACGATTCTACAATGCACAAATATGTGTGCCTCACTATCAAAATATCAATCCAGTGAGGTAATACTGCCCCACACACACAAAAACAAAGATACCCAACTGATAACAGACCCTATTAGAAGCAAAAACCAAAGAAACCCATTAACTTTCATAGCATTAGCAATACAATTAAAGGTTAAAAATCACAAATTTCCATTGATGACATAAAGCCCACATCAAAATATCCAAAATATAACTGAAATAAACACACACACACACACACAAAAAAAAAAAAAAAAGGTTTCAGAGACTGTTATAAGGGCAAAGTAAGAGGATTGGAAAGAAAGGCATGCCTTTGGTGTTAAGCTATGAAGTCTGAACTGTGTTGTGGAGTGTGAAGGAGAATTTGAACTTTGTAAGCAGAAGAAAGACAGATCTTTTTTGATGATTCGAGAATTGTGTTTTTTTGGTAAAACAGGAGTGAAAATCAAGGTTGGGAAAGCGTTTAGATTCTTTGCTTTTAGTGGGAATATCTTGCATCTAAACACACTCGGACGATCAAATATATGTCACCTGCTTGATTTGCACACGTGGCTCAAAGTGCATTAGAGTATATGATCCCTAATTGGCTAATTCCCATTTTGTCTGAAAAATGTTACTGTATTTCTATACATGTCTTTTTTGTTGCTAGAATTATTTTTATTATTCTATATATAGTATCTTGATTTATTATGACCCTAACTAATTTGGTTGAATTCCATAATTATTCATAAAAATATTTATGACTATTTTTTTTTTTTTTTGGGTGACTCAATGTACGACCTATATGATTCGCACATGTGGCTTGATGTAGGGAGAAGATCCTCTTAATTAATTTTTTTTTTCCCTAAAAAACGGAATAGTAAATTTTATCTTAATTGAATAAAAATCATTTGCCTCATTTTTTTTTTTTAAGGTTTGGTTATTTTATAAGAAAATTAAAAAAAAAAAAAAACGTGACAAGTTGTAATTGATGGAATATATATATATATATATATATATATATATATATATATATATTAAGTCAAAACTCAAAGAAAATCAATTTAAAATCTAAATTAAATTTCAATTGGATTCTAATTGCGCGCCATGTGCTTTATTTAATTTTTAATTTTGTGCTAGTTCAAATCCAATCAAATTTCAATTAGAGTTCAATTTTAATTGTGCCCGTGCATATGCACAAGTTACGCACTAATATAAAGTAGAACATAAAAAGTAAGATAGTTTTTTTTTATTCCTATTAATTATATAGTATCTTAGTTGAATATGTCCATTACATTTATTGAAGAAATATTAGTAAAAGACTTTCACTTTTATTTATTTATAAAAGGTAATTAAGTGTCATGTCTTTTTAAAACATAATAATTTCATGTTAAATATTGAAACAAGAGGTGAATGATAAAAGAAATGTGCAACATGAACTCCAAAAGGAATTTGTACAAATAATACCATAATACTTTTGGTAAAAAAAAGTTAGAATAATAAAAGGCGCCAAAGGATGATGGCCCATAAGCCTAATAAGTTAATCTCTCTCCCCATTTCAGCCATCGGTTATTTTGTTTTTGGGTTGGCTTTTCAAAGGAGACTTTTCATTTGATTAAAATTGAACATTTTCATTTTGGGGGTCTTGCGGCATAATTGGATGTCAATAACGAAAATGGGCTTCCATTCACAGGCATGGCTTGGGGCCCAAGTCTTGATTTGAGTATGAACCTTGACTATCTAGGCCCAAAAAAAAAAAAAAAAAAACAAAACAAAACAAAACAAAACAAAATCGAAACAAACAAATGTTTGCATAATTGCATCTCAAAACATATAGTGTCATAGAATAGGACTTTAATGACCACCGAAAGAAAAAGAAAACAGGACTCACATCACACACTTTATCATACAATTTTTCACAATTATTATATCTGACAATTACAAACAGATTGTGATTGATTGTCTATAAATCTCATATGAATTCAAAACTTTTTTTTCACCAGTTATCGTTTGATAGTCATAAGACAGTCCTATACTTGTTTTCACACACATAAAACATTGGACTTCCAAATCCACATGCTCAATTCTGACCACCTAAAAGTGTCATAAGATAAAATATAATCGAATTATTGTATTTTCCTGTGGCTGACTGCTCTACATATACACAACAGGTTACATGCTCTGATTATTGGTCTTCTAGAGGTATATCATATACATTATCTTGTAGCTCACCTTGCATCTCTAAGCATAGATAGGAGAATAGCTAAAAGACCATTCCTCTTTCTCATACAACATAGAGATCATGAAAATGGACCTACAATATACATGAATTACAGACTAGCTTAACTATGAGTTCACTAGCTGCTTCAAAGTATGGCATGGCACCCATGCATGCCCAAAAAACAAGACCCAACCACCTACACAAAATTTCAAATATATATAGTGTCATATAAAGTGTCGGTGGGGTATCTATTTGGAAGCAGGTTATGTCTCTTTCAATTGGGATTTCTTTATTACTTTTTGTTAACTTTAGCAAATAGCAATGTTTCATAGCTAGGGTATGCTATATATTATGAAGCATCAAGCAAATTAAATGTATTCTGATAAACATTATCATCAAGAGAGTATTATAATCAACGTTTCTATGTGCTTGCCACACTGTCTGATGTATCCATTTCCGTCTCAAATTCAAAGAACAATTATTGCTGGATTTAGCTCTCATTTATCACACCCGAAAATATCGAAAATTCATTGATTTGATTTATTTATTTAAATTCTTTTTACTACCCATATTCTAGCAACTTTTTTCTTTTGCTATTTACTTTTTGTACATTTTCCAGTCACGTTTTTGTGCTCATTAATTATTTATCCTTAATATTGTACGTATATAGGAGAAGGAAAAAAAAACTATTTTTACTTTTATTACTTTATTAATTTTTTAGTGCACAATTGCACTCGAGAATATGAAGTAACAGCAAAAGAGATTACATTTGAAAATTCAATGAATGTTAATGTTCAACACATCAATTGCTCATTGAGGCAATGTTTCTTTCTTTCTTATTCTTATCATTATTATTTTTTTAAGAATTCTCGAAACAGTGAAGGGCACTAATCGTTGTACGTGTGTACCGTCGCATTTTGATGTAATAGTTGTTACTTATTAGCCTGTTCCCATCTTATCTATTCTTTTGATTTCAAGGACAGTTGAGAATTTAATAGCAACATTTTTTTTTTTTTCGAAAAAAAAGAACGAACCAAAAAAGATATTAGAGGCAAAGGTAATGTCCATGTCCACCACAAAGGTTGGATTCAATATAGATGAGCCTTTTGTTTTCTTCATAAGCCATCAGTGCATCACAAAATAGAAGTTCTTTTCTTCTTTTCCTTGGAGTGACAAAAAGTCAAAAACATAAACCTAGCTCCTAGGTTAATTGCACTGCTCCTAAATTTTTGGGTCAATCTCAATTTCGTCATAAATTATAAAATCAAGTAATTATTGGATTTTATAGTTTAGGAAGAAATTAAGATCGGTCTAATTATTTGTTGGGGTCAAGGGAATTTCAATTAACCCTATAAAGTATAAACTTCGAATCACTTAGCTCATACTATTAGTCAATTCTAGGTATATTTTAAATGTTAGCAGTGAAACAGAGAGCATACCATAATTTATGTATGAAGTTGTATGTGTTTATAAAATAAAGACATGAAAACAAAATAATAGGTTATCATTTGTAATTGACCTATATTCTCATGTATATACTTGACAGTTGACACAGGATAGAAAGTGTAGATGCCATATACCATACTAGTTAGATGTAAACTCTTAAGGGTTCTTTGAATACACAGAAAAGTTTTGAAATCCATCATAAAAGAAAACAAACATACTAAAATTTTTTTGATAGTAGAATCTTATTTTTCTTTTACAGATTGCATCACTATTTAGAGGGTTTTTTTTTTTTTTTTTTTTTTTGACAAAAGGTTAAGAAACCTATTTTCCAAATGAAAATACATTGTACAATATGTAATGAGACTCTAATTTGATAAAGAAGGTCTCAAAGTAACTAAAATTAAGGGAAATAAAATTTAAGTCCTAAAAATCTAAAATTATATGTAAAATATAATATAAAAAAACTAACAAGTAATAAGAATATACCCCATATTTTGTCCTATATCAATACTTTGCCCATCACCATAAAGAGGAAGAAAAAAAGAATAAGAAGAATGAGGGCCGCCTAATTTCAATTTGTGACGGTGCCATAGTTGTTCGTTTTGTTTGTTTTTGTATTTATTTTTTTACACACGAGGAAAACACAAAAAGCCCTCATAGTTTTAGTTTCTCCGTAAAACACGCACCCTCTTTGGAGTTCAAGTTTAACACTTCATCTCTTGTGATATTTTATGCGCATGAGAATGTATCTTTGTTCAATTGTTCATATATATTTTTTTTTGATAATCATGTATCTTTGTTCATATGACATATAAATCATCTCTTTTTATAATACTCGAATCTCCTACAGTTATAAAATTTACATGTTGTGAGAAGAATGATGCATTTGAGAGATAGCTATGTTCAGCACCCATGTTCTTACGAACATTGAAGCAACATTTGTCAGCTTCATGTCGATTCTCTTTGACTTGAATGCATCTTTCTGGCCAAAAGTTAATGAAGTAACCATTAAACTATTGCTTAATAAACAGTTAGCTTCATTTCCCATCGATCATTCTTTTTTCCCATGGTAAATACTAAAATATATATATATATATATACACACACACACACAAAAACCGATTTTCACTTGAAAGTTGAGTTTATAGTAGAGAGGAGGCAAAAGCAAAAAGGTCCATCATTATTTAACAAAGATTGACGTACGTAAGTGTCCTTTGAGCTTCAAAATTCGTCGGCAAATGAAGGTGGTCCCCCATTGCCATCTCTTCCACAGGCCCACCCCCACCTCCCCTTCAGGCTTTCTCTCTCTGTACTGACCGACACTATAGTGCAATTCTCCATCGTGAGACTGTTTGTCATACTTGGTCTACAAATTTTTTTTTGGTAAACAATTGCAGCTCCCATATTTTGAATCCAAAGAGATAACATTATTGATTATTCATAGGTCACAACCAAAGCACTTGTGTCGGGTGCACCCATAGCAAGACGTAGAGGCAGAGTCAATGACTTATTTGGTAATGGATTCCTCTGTGAGACTATTTTTTTAGTCTGCAAACTGAAGCTCCCATAATTTGAATCCAGAGAACATCATTCACACCTTGCAACTATTACATAATAATTCTAGGACAACACAATTTTCCATTACTATCTTATATGGTAGACAGTACGTAACTAATTGTTATTCTGACATAAATTTGCAATTTTTTTTCTACCACTCACAACTTGTTACATTAGAATTATTCAAAGTTTTTTTCATACCCGCAATACCAATATGGCATGGTAAGTAGAGTCACCGACTTAGTTTCTTTATGGCATGGTAAGACGTAAAGTCACCGACTTTAGAGTAGACTAATGGACTCCTCTAGAACTAAAAGTACAAAATAAGGGATTGCTTTATTTCTATAGAAATCTTGTTGGAAGAGAGAGCACGTTGAGTATTTAATATAACATATAGTGTTATCATTTGACTCAAAAGGCTTAGGCTTAATGAATATGAGCTTAACTATATTATATTAACTAAATATAATTTAAGTGATATTTAACTCAACTATTACATAGTAATTTTAGGACAATACAATTTTTCATTACTATCTTATATGGTAGACAATAACTAACTATATTATTCTCACATAAACTTGTAATTTTTTCTTTACCATTCACAACCTGTCACATCAAAGTTGTGTAAAGGTTTTTTTTTTTTTTTTTTACCATGGCAATACTAATATGGCATGGTAAGTAGAGTCACCGACTTAGTTATCAGAGTTGTTCAAAGTGTTTTTTCACCATGGCAATACCAATATGGCATGGTAAGTAGAGTCACCGACTTGGTTTCTTTCACCATGGCAATACCAATGTGGTATGGTAAGAGTAAGCCGTAAAGTCACCGACTTTAGACTAATGGACGCTTCTAGACTTAAAAGTACAAAATAAGGGATTGTTTTATTTCTTCAAAAATCTTGTTGGGAGAGAGAACACATTGAGTATTTAATATAACATATAGTATTATCATTTGACTCAAAAGGTTTAGACTTAATGAATATGAACTTAATTATGTTATATTAACTAAATATAATTCTCATAAAAAAAACTATATATAATTTAAATGATATTTCATCATAAAAAAATTATTTAAAATTGTCACCCAAGACCTCAAACTATATTGAGCCCGCCTTGATGCCTAGGTCTAGAGCCAGCTCTACTTCACTATATCTTACCAATTTTTTTTTTTTTTTCTATTTCCATATTATTTATATAAAAGAGTAAGGTATTCTTTTTTAGGTATAGTTACATGGGGCTTATTAAAGTTTAATGGCAGGTGTACAACGATTTACAGTTCTTTGTGCAAAATATATTGTGGCTACTGGCTAAGACTAGGGAACATGTTTTAATTCCTCTTTATATAATTATTTGAATATTCTCTCAAAAAAAAAAAAAATAGAAGAGCATTAATGCTTCTGAGACACGGTCAAAGAAATCAAACTTTTGAATAATACGACGAAAGATCCTCATAAGAGCAACCAGATAGATTTTGTACATGATTCTCAAAAAAAAAAAAAATAATAATAAAGAGATAGATTTTGTACATCCCTTTATTTAATTTTATCCCTTTCACTTGAGCAAAAAAATAAAAAACCATATTAATTTGATCATCATTGAGGGAGTAATGAGTGCTCTCTCGCATTCTTATCAATAGAGGCCAGAATTGGATTTGGATCGGGGACTATTGCACCTTGCAATGCTAATCTTTAATGTGACAGAGCAAGGTTAAAAAAAAATGGTGAAAAAGGTAAAAATATAAAGGTTATAAACTTTGTTTTTAATTATTTTTTTTACAAGATATAAATTCTATTCTAGCATAATTTAAGTGTATATGTGTGTGAAATTTTTTCCTGAGACTTAAACTCGGGCTCTTGCTCCTTACACCATGCAAACACTTATACTTGTGGAGTGACCACCGCACCAAGAGTGCACGGTGGTTTTTTTTTTTTAATTCTAATCCTTGAAAATGGTATTACATTATGCAATAGCTCGGAATCTCAATCGGCCAGAATTAGTATAAACCATCAAAGCGAAACTTTTTTAAAGTTTCAGACTTTTAAGAGAGATTTGTCTTTTCTTTTTGTGCCATACGCCTGAATCTTGGCAGTTGAACTGACTTAAATTTTTGTCCCAAAAAAAATTAATGAAACCCTTTGTCAATTTCTTTTTGTTCTCCGTATGCAGTAGTGAGGACCCTAATGTTTTAATGCATATTAAATGTCTCTCATAACACACAAATAGCCAAATAGGTCAGATCTTAAGCAGAAGATTCTGTTCAGTGCTAAATAAGATGATGTGGTTAATTACTACGTACATGTATAAAGTGATGATATCATGTAGTGTGACTGGTGGAGTATAAAATTAAGTACTTAAACTTAAATAAAAGGGTTTTATTCGAGTTGAGAATCTATTAGCTTTCATTTAAGTTACATCTAAAATAATTGAGCTTTAGATTCCATCAACATATCTTAGTCCAACCAACAAACTTCATGGATTAGACCAAAATGGTGTCAATTTCAAGTGTCAATGAGAGGTAGACACGGATAGGGAAATTAGGACAAATAATCCTAACCACATTTAATGCTTCCAGAGAAATATTTACTCGAAAATTGAGTGTTTTCTTTTTCACGTATTGGTATTTTTTAGCACTTGTACTTACTTACCAGTGTACATTCTCATGGAAAGTTGGTCTCCAATTTGATTGGGTGAGATCTATATATGAGACTATTTTGGTTAATCAATCAAGACACAAACGTAAGTACGTAACATTACGTTCAGTACAAATAGTTCAGTTCATGAGTCAATGAATTAATCAGACATATGCCCTTATGATCAAATCCAACTTGGTCCCGTTATAGATACCTCATGACCCACTCCATTAATTGATGAAGTTCTCAGGTTCAAACACACCATTACTTAGAAATTGAAATTTTTTTTTTTTTTTTTGATTCATGCATGAGACATGGAGATTTGACTATATCAGAAACTGACCCACATTTTAACACACCGAAAGAGAGGGAAAAATGGAATGGTAAAAAACATTTTGGTTCAGTCCAACAAGACTAGCTTTTAAGGCTCTCAGACAGAGAGGCATGTAGCTTTCAATGACCGATTGATGACTTTTAGCACGAATCCGATTTCCTGTGGATTCAGATTGCCACACAAATCACACATGCAATGGAAAAAAGGAACATTTAAGATATATGATCTACTACCAGTACCTCTGCATTTCATTTCAACTTCTTTTCCTAGCTTTCCAACCATGCAAACAAAGATAACAGGTTGTTCTTTTCATTAAGGGTATGAAAGAAAGTAGTTGTAGAGAAAAAGAAAATTTTTCTTTTAACAAATAGTTTCTTTTAACAAATAGTTCATACATATACTACTTATTAGTATTACTGTACTTATTGTTACCAAGTCTATTATTGTGCAGAGGTGTAGAGCTTTTCAGGTCTCTTTTAATTGTGAGCAATTTGATTGGTTTTTAGTCCTAATAATAATTAATTTCCCCGAGTCATTTACTTGTACCTCTCAATAGAGGGACCCACTAATCCTCTTATTTATATCAAACAGTAATGCCACTCTTCTTTCATATACACCTTGTCTCAATTCTCAAAGTTCTCTGTCTCATTCTCTCACCTTTCATTTTATACACACACACACACACACACAATCACAATCATTCTACTTTCTCCACATTATAGCTTCCTTTCATTCATCTTTCTTGCCCTCTTCATGGCTTTCTTTCTTTTCCTACTTTTGATCCTTTTAGTCCCTTCAAGCAATGCTCAGTGGCCACCTTCACCTGGCTACTGGCCAAGCTCTAGGTTCAACTCCATGAGCTTTTACAAAGGATATAAAAACCTCTGGGGTCCTTCGCATCAAAGCTTTGGCCAAAATGCATTAGCCATCTGGCTTGATCGTACCTCAGGTCTTACTCAGTCTCATTATGTATACTTAATATATAGCTCTTAAATTTCTTTGTGCACATCCTGATTATATATTAACTATTCTCCATTTTATTGCTTGGTTTTTCATAACAGGAAGTGGGTTCAAGTCTGTCCGTCCATTTCGATCTGGCTACTTTGGTGCCTCCATTAAGCTTCAACCTGGTTACACTGCAGGAGTCATTACAGCTTTCTATGTGAGAATTTGGACCAAATAATAAGTTGTATTAGCTTTAGTATACTTAAAAAAGACTCAATTTTTTAAAAGTACTTCAAATATATGTGTATTGACAAGTATAATAATTTCTTAAAGGAAATATATTTTTTAATTATAATTTGATTAGTCTAATTGTATACTAAATTGGGCAATGGCAGCTCTCCAACAATGAAGCTCATCCAGGTTTCCATGATGAAGTAGACATTGAATTCCTTGGGACAACATTTGGGAAGCCTTATACTTTACAGACCAATGTTTACATCAGAGGGAGTGGGGATGGGAGAATTATAGGCAGAGAGATGAAGTTTCATCTATGGTTTGATCCCACCCAAAATTTTCATCACTATGCTATACTGTGGAGTCCTAAAGAGCTCATGTAAGTGGATTATATTTTAATTTGATAAATACCAATATGTATCAGAAACTTAGATTTTCAGTTATGATTATCTTAACACTAGGAGGAGTTAGTTCTTGATAAAGCTCTAAAAGTCTGATTAGCAATTATGAATATGTGCATGGAATTTGTTTGGTCTCACTTGATCGACATTTTGAGATGTGAGTAGTTGGGCCAATAAGTATTTTTGGAATGAATATGCAAAAGAGGCAAGTATTTATTCCCATCTCTCTCTTTAATTATAAGTTATTTGATAGTGTAAAATAAAAAATAGTATCCAGTTCACATGAGTGGTTTTTCAAAAAAATAAAAAGGTTCACATGAGTGGATAGACTACCTACTGGCTGGCCACATATATGTCATTGTATATAGCAAAATTAATATTAAAAAAAAACAAAGTATTATATTGATTTAATGCAAATGGTTATGTTGGTATTGGACTATTGGTATGGTAATTGTCTTATTGTGTCTCCCTTTATTAATTTGATTATCATATTTCAATTCAGATTCCTTGTGGATGATGTGCCCATAAGGAGGTACCCGAGGAAGAGTGATGCCACATTCCCACTAAGGCCAATGTGGGTTTATGGTTCTATATGGGATGCTTCATCATGGGCCACTGACGATGGAAAATACAAAGCTGATTATAAGTACCAGCCATTTGTTGCAAGGTACACAAATTTCAAGGCCACTGGTTGCTCAGCCTATTCACCAGATTGGTGCCACCCAGTCTCTGCCTCACCATTCAGGTCCGGTGGGCTAAGTAGACAACAATATAGAACCATGAGATGGGTGCAAAGCCACAATTTGGTTTATGACTATTGCAGGGATTCCAAAAGGGACCATTCCCTGACACCTGAGTGTTGGGGTTAAAAGTAAAAGTGAAAATTGGAGTTACTGCTGTGTGTCTATTTAATTCTGTGCATAGGAAGTCACTCAAATTTTCACTTTTTGTTATTTTTTTCTTCTTTTAAATTTTAGTGAGGGTGTCTTGTGATGGGTCCCATTTGCCAACAAGGTCGATGCAAATGGTACTTGAGCGTCGAAGGCTCCCCACACAAGAAAAAAAATTGGAACAAAATTTGTGTGCAATTTTCATTTTTTGTTATGGTGATTTTTGTGTACATTTGTGGTTGGAAACATACAAGGTATGAGACTTGGGGGGAGAGAAATAAAAAAAGAGAATGGAAATGAAGGCAATATTGAAGCCAAAGAAAAGAGATGGGGTCATGGGGTCTGAGTGAGTGAGTGAGGGTTTTCACTTTTTGTATAAGATTCAATAAATAATAAAGCAGAAGATTTTGTACCATGTGTGATGTGTCTGAAATTAATGCCATGAAAGTTGGGGAACTTTATGATTGGTCATGGATTGGAGATATGAATGTTGGATCAAAATGGAACACCATGAAAAATGAATATGGTTCTCAGAGCATAAATCCCAAGAATCATTGAAAGATGTAAAAATGTAAAATCATCATCTACATTTCATTGTTCAATTATTGATGAGATCAAGATAATTTTTTGAAATTTTATCTTAGTGTTTCGTAAACTACATTTTAAAAAGAGATTAATTTGGTTTCCCACAGATGCAATATGGTTAAATGAGCCTTTTGCGAAGTAATGAGGGAATGAGCTCTCTTTCCCTCCCTCTATAACTTTTCCTCTTAACACAAATTTCAATCTAACTTAAGGAAAATAATAATAATAATTTTCTAAGTTTAATATATTACATAATCATGTATCATTGCTTGTGAGTGCACAGGCGGTAGCTATGATATTCAACCCATCCTGTGGCAATTGCTGGTTTGTCCCCTCTCTCTGTTCCTTTCAACAATTCACGGTAAATCATGGGAAACTAGTATCAAAAGAATAAATTTAGGTCACCATTTTAATTTAAAAATGAAAACAATAATAGAGTATTATAATTCTTACAACATAAATGATAAATCTTATAAATTGAGATGTCAACTTTTGAACACTTTATTAAAAAAGAAATTAAGAAATTTATTAATTATTTTGTTGATGTTTTGTCATCTATCATATTCATTATTAAGATGTCAAGTCTTTCTATCAAATAAAAAAAGATGTCCCCCATCAAAAAATAAATAAAAAAAGATGTCAAGTCAATTTGGAAGATTTAAAAAATAAATAAAAAGAAAACCAGTAATAGTTTTAACATTTTCCATCATAATAATGCAAGAAGAATTTAGATTGAGCATCAAACAAGCTCTAGGGTGATAATTATTGGTACTCCTTTGGTGCTTCATTTTTGTGATTAAAGATAAAAAATAGATACTCCTTACATTCTCTTCATTTTCCTTATGTATGTATGCAGTATATTCAGAATAATAAGCAAAAGAAATTTAAAAAAAAAAAAAAAAAAACTTGCTTTTATTTTCAAAATTGAAAGTTGACAGAATTCAGTATGCAGATCCAATAACATAGAAGGGAATAGAATGCACACTATGTCACATAATCATTAACAAAAAGATGCTTACTTATTACTATTATTTTCTCCAAACTTTCTTCTCGCTTACTTCTATATCCTGAATCATATCATTACACATATCTAGTTGAAATGCCTTTGGTAAAAGAAATGACAAATTTATGCCACAAAGAGCAAAGATATGTACTTGGTAAGTTTTGAAAGAGTCTAAACATAAACCTATATTGTATAAATTTTACATCTAACTATCTAAGTACTGTTGTGATTTTATCAAAAAATTACTATCCAATCTTAAATCCAGAGACTATGTTTAGCAACCATAGTTGTGAGCCCATATTCAATTCACAGAAAGCCAAGCAATTTAGCACAAAATTGCACAACACTAAAAAGAAGTAGCTCATCATAATAATATTTTACACCCCTGAAGCCAGAATAACATGATTACTAAATTCCTTCTCCCAATCAATATGACTTTTTGAATGTTATTAGAGATGCTTTGAGCAACAATAATGCAGAAGACATATAAATAAGCCCATTATTGCCAATGAATTACATGGGGTCGCTGGTGGGGTGCTATTGAACTTTAAAGATACAGAAAATGATAGAATGTCTTCAAACAGGTAGATATGGCTAAGAAAAAGTCCAAATCCTCTTCCTCTCTCACCCTTTTCTGTTCTTCTTTTGTCTTTTTATGAGGATTTGATTTTGAAATATTCGGTTTTTGCAGCTACAAAGATGATGCCTCCCAACAAACAAGTCAATTATCCTCTTGGCTACCATAATGCATTTTAAAAGTGTTAGAATTAGAACATTACACATTAAAAAAATAAAAATAAAAATCTTATTCGAAGTTTTTTCACAACAGTGTTTGCAGCAATATTTTTTGTACACCAAATTCATGGGAGTTGAAGTTTATGTGTGTGTATATATACAAACCTCCCTTTTTTAATTTATAATAAACCAAATTATAAGCATAACAGATTCATTTGTAAGTATTTTCTTTGAATTAATGTCTTCAATGGGGTCTGAAGTAATATGATAATGATACTTTTTTTTTCTTCTTGAGAACCATTATGAATATGACACTTTGACTAATAATCTAAAACCACTTTCAAGTTGGAAAGATTGAAAAAGGATTTGAACGGGAGATTTAGGATCAAAATTTCCCCGAAATTAATCCCTTTATTTCTAAAGTTATAATTTCTCTATTCCCGTTTTATATATAAGAACACGTGATTGAACGAATATTTTAAAGTAGCATTTTGCCATTGGTGGTTGCAACTAATAGGTAGCTTATCCGGACATGATAATGTTTTTTTAGACCAATTCTGCAAGTGGAATTCTCCTATCTTTCTTTTTTATTAGTTTGGTGAATCATACACCAAAACATTTGAATAGAAAGACAATCTGTCAACAAACTTAAAGTTTAAAAGGTAGAAAAGTATTGGTGAAATTTTTTGGATCAAACAGTGGAATTACATGAAATTTGGTGACATGAAAAAATCACCATGAGGATCAAAACTCATAACCTTATGACCCTAACCTATGCCGCTTTTTGGGTAAATCCCTTTGTTTAGGCTTCCATAATTCTATTTAATTAATTATTTTTTATAAATGGTAATATTTTTTTTTTTGACAATCCTTATAATTCATAGGATTTGATTTTTGTAATTTTCTCAATTTAAAAAAAATTCTTATTTTCTAGACTAATTTCTTAGGATTTCTTGGCCACCGTGAGATTTCTTTAGTATTTATACTGTGTTTGTAAATTTGTCCAGATTCACCATTAAATTATGGCCTAGGGTATGATATATATTGGCTTTCCATCTATTTGTGTATATTGTTTCATCTTTAATTCAGTGGAAGCATTTGCACTGCAAAATTTGGCAGACAGACAATATCAACGGTTCAACACTATGATTCTATGAATATGATTCACGTCTTGAGCGATTGACAATTAATTATAAAATAATGTGTTGCATTTGACATGATCCGACCTTAGCTCAGTTGGTAGAGCGGAGGACTGTAGTTGTTAAAACCTAACAGGTAATCCTTAGGTCGCTGGTTCGAATCCGGCAGGTCGGAATTTTTTTTTATAAATTTTTTGGGGTCAATTATCCTAGTTACTGGGCTCAACAAATGGGCCACAACCAATATTTAATCAAGTGGGCCAGGTTATATAGCTTTGAATAAAACAAATAACACCCTCTGCATGGTTAGGCTTTTCTTGGGTCAGCATAACTAGTTACTGGGCTCACCAAACAGGCCACAATCAATATTGTATCAAGTAAAGTGCCCCTACGTTTCTATTTGAAACTAATAAACCTTTTTTTCTCTCATCTTTTCTTTTCTTGTCTTATTGTTGTTCACTTGTTCAGTGAAACTGACCAAGAAAGATTGGAGTGTTACTTGGCTATTGGCTCTATATACCATGGTTTGAGAACCGGGGGGGGGGGGGGGGGGGGGGGGGGTGGTGTGGTGTTTGTGGGAAGAGAAAGGGAAGGTAAATAAGGACAATCTTAACTATTGAAATAGTTAAACAAATGGATTAATTTAGAATAATATTCTCTTTTAGGGTGGGTAGCTCCATTATGGAGCTCCTAAAATCCTATCCATCTAATTTAAAATCGGTGGTTAATCCAAACTCCACCACTATAGCATTGGGGGTTTTAGTGGCTTTAGCTCTTCAATTTTTTTCTTTTGGTTACCTGGTTGATGGAAGTGGAATATTAGAAACTCAATACTTAAAAGTTCCGTTTTATGTTGGATTATTCGTTGTTTGGTTGTGATTCTGATCTAAAATGGTTTTAGATTCTTGTTAATCTTGAAAATTAGAGGAATTTGTTGCCCTCTGTTATGAAGACCTAAACAACTGATAGTATTTGGATTTATCTGTTTCAGTAAGGCAGCTCCACTGGCTATGACTGAGATGCAGCTAGCTAAGTTTGTGATTGGTGGCTTACAGTGGGTTTCTGGGTGAAGTCAACCTACAAAGAAGAATAGTGACTGCAGCAGCAGTGAGAAGTAAAAAGTAAATAGAGCAACGAAAACACCATATACCACCTCAATGATTGTGAGAAAGGGTTAGTTAGGGAAGAAAATGGGGAGAGAAAGTAATGGGAAAAAAAAGTGCTGGCTTATTATTTGTTTTTTGTTTTTTAGACCAAGTCAATATTTTTATGCATTTTACTTGGTTAACAAAATAATAAATAAATAAATGAAGACGTAAGGATAAAATTGACTTGATTTTATTGAGGATCAAATTGAAGCAATTAATAATTTAGAGATCATTGAACGTAAACCAATAGTTAGAAGACTAAATTAGTAAATTTAACCTTCAAATATTATATAACAAGTAACTATACAATGCAGCTCGTTACTTAAGAAGCTACCTAAAAATTTCGTCTGAATCTTACTATTAATAAATACATGCAAGAATACAGTTTTTAGTAAGTGAACCTTACAAAATCCTATTGTAAATTTGGATTGTGATCGACCTAAATTACTCCATTAGTATAAGTCAAAAATGTCAGTTGATCACCTCTTGACAAGTTCGGAGCCTGCAACTACTCCATTAGTATAAGCCAAAAAAATGTCAGTTGATCACCTCTTGACAAGTTCGGAGCCTGCAACGCAAGTCAAGTGAGTAGAACAAGAGTTAGCACTCATTATGCAGACATAAAAACAACCATTTCTCCACCATGTCATTTAGAGGGGAGGCTTAAAAATTCAACCCGCCATGGCTACTGACTTATGGGGGTTCAAAATTCTTACATTGATTGTTAAAAATAAAAAATACCATAATCACTAGATAAAAAGTATTTTTGACATATGGTAAAGCTGATACTGGCAGTACAGCAAAAAAGTAGCACTTCTAAAATCCTAGCCCAGCAATATTAGCCCACAGGTATTGTTTAGACAGGCCATTAAAAAAGCAAAGCCATGATCACTAATTGTTTTTTTTTTTTTTAGAAGTAATAATGACCACTAATTGTAGTGAGAAAAAAAAAAGCATTCGTATATTTTGTTCTTTACAAGCAACAAGATTTGTTTCTAAAACAAATTAAAAATGGAACAGGCTTGAAAATAAAAATTAAATTCTATAAGGATGTGGTATAAAACTCATATTTTACCCCTCTAATCCCAACATGCCACATCATCTTATCACATATTTAAGAATAAACACAATCACACTCAATCAATTCTAATACCCATATATAAACCAACCAAATTGGGAATCTATCGAGATGTTATTAAGTGTAGTAGGATATATTGAATTTTAAGTAAAATGCTGATGTGACAATCACTTATTGGATGGTGTAAAACATGAGTTTTACACTCCATCCTTATAGAATTTAATCTCTTAAAAATTATATGCAAAAAACAGAATAGGAATTATGTATTCTACAAGTAACAACAGGTTAACAGGGCTTCTTGAAAAACATAAGATGCGAAACTGGATGTTTCATGTAGAACACGTTTGGTAGGATCAGTTTAACAATACTTTTAGATAATTACTAACCAGATCCATAACAAGAAGCCAAGAATGAACTAAAATTAAATAGCTTGTAAACAAATTAGTACTACCCCAATTTATTGTAATATTAATTCACACTGACAAAAAAGTTGCACCATTAATGAGGTGAAAAATTACAGTAAATCTAAATAATACTACAAGAATACCAGCAGTAGCCAGAAGTTTTTTTCTTTACTTTTTTTTTGGTTTTGAGGTTGGTCAGGAAATAAATTAATAGTCCACATTTAAATAATAGTGATAATAATGACAACAATGATGATAGTGAAAACAATAATAACAATAATATTAATACTAATAACTCACTCAAACTGAATTTAATCAGCTTACCTTTTTCATGAGAGTTTGGTACCAAAAAGATGCAATGTATTCTCACTTAAACAACTAAGTAAACCTTGGCTGATGGCATGTGTGTACTTCACATCTCGAATAGGATGCTTTTGTGTATTAAGATGTCGAATAACTGTAAAAGATGGCAACTCTTGCAAGATCAATTCGCGCGTAACTTCATCCCCAGATGCAAACATCCGGCCTCGATTTTCTATGTCTAAGATTGCAGATCTTATTGGTATTCGACTCTCATTCACATTGGCACATGCAGAACCCAACTTTTGAAAACAGTTGCTTCCCACTTCCTTGTAATGAACATGGGAGCCCTGAACTCCTTGCCCAATAACTTGGGAATGCGTTATTGAAGGTTGAGAAATAGCCATCTCATTCTGCATCTCAACTTTGGGACGATATGAAGCAACAATGTCATCACTGCTAGGAGAATAAGAAAGGGATATACAAATTCCTTGATTAACCGACTCAGGAACCAAAAATGGCCTAGATAAGAATCAATTGTAAAATTGTTAGAATAAACCATCACATAATACTGATATAGACTACTTTTTAGACTAATAAAATAATAAGATAAATTCCCTTCATCAGCTCTCAAGAATTAAATGATAGAATACTATTTAAATTGTTTGGCCAACAGGGTGTGCATAACTCCATCTCTTATTGCAAAGGCACTAGACCTTAGATGACTTGTGATGACAACAAAATCTGACTATTTATACAAAAAAGAAGTCAGGGCCCATCAATAGACCATATCAGATGAGGATTTTGGATGCAATTGGTCAAAGGTTCAAAGTTTCTTCCTGAGTGAGTTCTGATAAAGCATTTGCCCAAAAAAGTTCTGATCAAGCAAAACAAGCATACATTTCTAAAATGCAAAAGATATAGTTTAAAATTAAAAAAGAAAGGGGGGGCGGGGGGGGGGGGGGGGGGGGGGATCTAAATGGATGCATGAAAAGACAAAAAGTTTTTTTTTTAGCTCTATAGCTCGACCACCACACTTCTGCAATTATTCAAAGGTTCAAAGTTTCTTCCTGAGTGAATTCTGATAAAGCATTTGCCCAAGAAAGTTCTGATCAAGTAAAACAAGCACACGTTTCTAAAATGCAAAAGATATAGTATAAATTTTTTTTTTTGGGTGGGGGTGGGGGGGGGGGGGGGGGGGGTTGTGTGGAACATAAATGGATGCATTACGGCTGTCCATCAACTGGGTAGACCTGATCCACCCGCCCGACCCAAAGACCCACGGGCGGATCTGAATCCTCAGACGGGTCGAGTGCGGGTCTAATAAGTTTAAAAATCAGTTTAACAGGTCAGTTTTGGGTCTCTTGAATTCTAACCCATTCAAACCAACCCAACTTCCCATAATTCTAAAAAGAATCTTTTACTTGGGTTACTGGGTACCTTCTAAGTCTTTCTACGCTGAACACACCTCAGCCCTTAACCCTCAACCCCCTTCTCGAAAACAAAATACACACCTCAAACTTGTTAGTTTTAGAAAAGCTCTCTCTCTTTGATCTCTCACTCTGATATCTCTCTCAAATCCTTAACCCTAGTCTTCTTACTGCCGTCATTTGCTGCCATCACTGACTCAAAGGTCAACTTGAAACTGCACATCATGATGAATCCTTCCTCTAATCTACTTGAAATCTCCTCTGATCTTTGCAGTCTATGGGTTAGTAAAAAAATATATTGTTTAAAAAAAAAAAAAAAAAATTTTACTGATTTCGTGGATGTGGTGATGGTCGGGGAAGGAATGGTGGTGGTGGTGGTGTGGGTTTAGTCTTATCTCCCTCTTTTTTGTTTCAATCTCATGGATCTGTTGTTTTTGACTTGGTTTATGTTATTTGGATTTTGATTTCTTTTTTGTTGTTTGGGTTTTGATTTCTTTGTTCAGGGTTTTGGGTTTTGATTTCTTTGATCTCTTTGTTTTGGGTTTTGATTTCTCTGTTCTATGTTTTGGGTTTTGATTTCTCTGTTCTAGGTTTTGGGTTTTGATTTCTCTGTTCTGGGGTTTTTTTTTTTTTTTGGTGAGCTATTTGTTCTGGGTTTTGATTTGTATCTTGTTGTGATTCAAACCCGAAATCACCCGATGGTTCCGACCCGTTCAACCGATGACCCGTGCCAGCGGGTCCGACCCGAACTTCTGGTCAGCCGCGGGTCCATATTCCGGTTACCCAATTCAGTTTGGTCGGATGCAGGTCAACTCCAAACCAGATCCGACCCATGGACAGCCCTAGGATGCATAAAACAAGGAAGAAGTGAAATTAGACAGTTTGGCACTCATAAGAATGTTTAACATTTAAACAAAAAAACTGCAAACTAGGACTTCCAAATACTCACAGAAGATTACTAAATTACACTCCTGCACCTTAAAGTTTGAAAATTTTCATTTTGGTACCATGTTTGATTCCGTTTTCCAAATGGTCCTCCCATCCATTTCTGTCACTGAGCTGGCCACCATTAAGTGCCAAATAAGTATTCTAGTCACTTGTCCACATCACCTTTTTTTTTTTTTTTGCCTAATTGGCCTAAATTACTAAGTCATCCAAGGGAGGGGAAAAGAAAACTAAAAAAAATGCTAGAACAAAAAATAATGATGCTAGAACAAACTAAAAAAAATCAGAAATGCAAAGACAAAAGGCAAAATCGAAAAGCAAAGATACAAGGAAGAATTCACAGCAGCTTTCAATGAAATCTAAATGGAGCAAAATTAATTAAAAATAGTGGTGCACAAACCAAATCATGATTAGATATCTGAGGGTGGAAAAAACCAAACACGTTTCATCCAAATACAACCCCCTTTTAACAAATTTAAAAACCTCATTCAAACCAAATCACAAACGCCTTTTATCTAAACAACCCAACCAATAAAAAACTCATCAGAGTCCCAAACCCGCCCCACTGTTGTCAAGCCCAAACCATCCAAAAACTCACTTCTTTTTTACAGTTTGATAAATTTGTTATTATTCATTTGGGTGACGTTGTAAGACAACAGGGCAAAAATGTGTGATGTGGTCACATGAGCGCTTAACAGTCAGCTCACTAACGAAGATGGACAGGAGGACCATTTTAAAAACAGAATCGAACTTGGTGGACCAAAATGAAAATTTTCAAACTTCATGGACCAAATTGAAAACAACCCAAACTTCAGGATGCAAAGGTGTAATTTAGTAAAAAGAAATCTCTATAAAATACATCTTCTATACTTATCTAAGAGAGGATTCCTCTCTTTGAACCAGACTTTTATGTGGTTCAAAATACCCTTATTAATGAAGGGTAACTTCTCTTAGAAATAGAGTCATAAATGTCAAATAAAAAATTTCATTTTGAATTCAAAAAGAGAACTCTTAAAATTTAGGATTTTTTTCCTTCATGTTCATCTTTTTTTTCCCTAAAATTTAGTCTTTTTTATTCTTTTTTCATCCAAATAAAAGTAAAACACCCCCAATTTAAAAAAAAAAAAAAAAAAACTAAGAGAACTCCTAAAAATTTAGCCTTCTTTCCCCTCACGTTCATCTTATTTTTCCTACTCAAACATTTCTTTATATCACTACACTTTTAAACATACGTTCAAAAAAAAAATTACAGTTACTACTTATCTCTAAAGTTTATCCTTTTAATTTATTTGAAAAATAAAAAATATATATTTCCAATTATAATAAATGCAAATTATTAACTTTTATCCAAAAAAATAGAAGAGTCTCTAAACACATGCAATACGCATACTTAGAGGCTAGTTCTTATTATGCTCATAATTGTTCAATTCATTGATAATTAGTTAATATTATAAACGTTCCATTTAAAATTAGATTTGTTCCCACATAGGAAGTCTAAGAAATTAAAGGTGAAAGAAGTGCTTCCAAAATTAATTCCAACTATAGAATTGAAAACTTAAGCAAAGATATGGAAGCAAACCCTGCAATACATGTCATGGGCAGATAAAACTAATCAACCCCTTCAACTGAAAAATAAAGATAATGAGGAAAGGAAAAAGGATTATAAAAAAGACATCCATTCTTGTATCTGTACAGTTTTATAACATCATGATTACTGAAGGTCATTAGAAGCATCAGAATGGACTACATTTAGGAAAACATGGTAAATGATAAAAGAAATAAAAGTTCTTGAATGCAGCAATAAGTAGCACATTTGATCTAAACCAAGGTGCAAAATGAAATGAATGATAAAAAGATATCAGGAATTTATCCAAATGGCTTTATAGCTAAACAAGAAAGATTAGGGAACTCAAAGCTTACATACATAAAATAATAACAACCTACCCCTGTTCAGAACCATCAAAGTTCCACCGAGACAAGCCAATTGACGAAGCAGAAAGGACAGATCTAACACCAGAAGTAAGAGTTGAACTATGTAAAAGTGAGTGTACAGTATGAACAGGATGGTATGACCGGCCATTCAGGGAAAAAACTGGCCCATCAGTTTTGCGCATATCGAACACCAAAAGTGAGCCATTCTACAAGAAAGGGAAAAAAGTAAAAGATCAGCATAAGTCACCTAGGTTCGCAACATAAATAAACTCACTTAAATTTCATACCTGCAGTCCAGCATATATGTAATGTGAGCTATTGAGATCCCATGAACATGACCAAGCAGCAGCCTGGAAGTACATGCTCTACTATTAGTACCAATAATAACATTTTTCACAGAAAGAAAATAGTTAAGGAAAATATAAAAGTCCTGGAGTACACACATTTGGGGAGTGTACAAATAGAGTGAGACAGTGAGAGGAAGAGGTTACTAAAGGGTCCGTTTGAGAACCGCTTATTTTTTTGAAATTGAAAACTTTTTGCTGAAAGTATGTAGAAAAAAAGCTAAAACCTGACTTTTGAAGCAATGGGACCCACTTTAGGGGCAAAAATAAGCTAAAAAGTAAAATAAACTAACTTTTTACTCAAATCCCAAACGCAACCAAAGTATATCAATAATAGACGCATTCTACAGAACATGAAAGAGAATTAAATTAAAAGCCAATTTGGCAGCATCACTATAGCACTACAACTCCATTATAGTAATTGAATGAGACAACCCACTAGGCTGAGCATGCATAATCTAAAGACTGAAATTCCTTGCCCCAAATTTGAGCCAGTCAACCATGCCTAGCTAAGTTCAGCACAAGCTAAACTTTCAAGCTAGAAGGAACTGCCCAGCTTAAAAGGCAATGGTAGTTGACTACTGTTTCTTTAAAATATATTTCAAATTAATAGAGTTACTTATTCATATTCAAGCAATGAGAATAGCTCTGTGCCAAGGTTTCATACTCTCAAAATTTAAGGACCAAGATCCAAGCCTTCCTTTAGCCCATTTAAGGAACATAGACCGGGCGATGGTTTAAGTT